>JAUESF010000002.1:3558511-3571995 GCA_032274765.1 Malacoctenus tetranemus | reverse complement strand
ACACACACACACCCACACACACACACACACACACACACACACACACACACACACACACACACACACACACACACACAGTTTACAGTCATCAGATGACCAGATGTTTTTAAACTGAGGGAGGAAACCAGAGTCAGCTCCACTCTGACCTGGGGACCTCTTGCCTCCCCCTCTCCCCCCCAGAGGAGGGCGCCTCCTCCCATCCCTGCGACGACACCTACTGCGGCCCCTTCCCCGAGTCCGAGCCCGAGGTCAAAGCCGTCGCCAAGTTCCTGCGCAAGCACAGGAAGCGCGTGAAGGCCTACATCTCCATCCACGCCTACGCCCAGATGCTGCTCTACCCGTACTCCTACAAGTACGCCACCATCCCCAACTTCGACTGCGTGGTAAGACGCCCCGGAAACCTGAGACGTGGTTTCTGTTCATGCATCTGGACTCGGTGACGATCTTCTTCCTCCATCAGGAGTCGGCGGCTCACAACGCCGTCACGGCCTTGTACTCTGCGTACGGCGTGAGGTACAGATATGGCCCCGCCTCCACGACGCTGTGTGAGTAATCCCTCTGACTTCTATCACGCGTTCAGTAAACCAGGCTGGATTGTTGTGTTGTTTACTCATTTCATGCTGAGATGGGCTCATCTGGGCAGCGATTGGCTGAGAAGTTCCCGTTTTGCGAGTGAATTAGATTCAGTTTGGCGCGGTGATGGCCGCACACTCGGCGTGGCTCGTCTCCAACGTGACGGCGCCGCTCCTCCCCCTCTCTCTCTGACAGACGTGAGCTCGGGCAGCTCCATCGACTGGGCCTACAGGAACGGCATCTCCTACGCGTTCGCCTTCGAGCTGAGGGACACGGGATACTTCGGCTTCCTGCTGCCCGAGTCGCTCATCAGCCCCACGTGCACCGAGACGATGCGCGCCGTGAAAGCCATCGCGTCGGGACTCCTGAAGAAGTGCGAGACGCACAGGGACAGATTTCCATATATATGAACGCAGGCCCCGCAGTTACTTATCACAACTCCGAGATTTCATATTCCTGGCTGATGGTATCGAGCGGGGGGCTGAAGGCGACCATCAAAGCGTGAATTCGAATGAGGCCCTTTGGGGTTTTTTTGTCAGCTCGTTTTCTCCCACTTCTGGTTAGAAAAGACGACGGCAGGGGCCAAAAAACCAGGAGTCCTCTGCGTGTTTACAGGCACATTCGTTTGCTGTCTCCTGCAGATTCAGCGTCCTGAGCTACATAATTGTGTTTATCTTTTAGTTTTGCTGTTTTTCACTTGAAGAAAATGTCGTGTTTTTGTGACAGTAATTCGTGGGCACTTGTTACGGCACTTTTGGGGGAAAAAAGAGATTTTTTTAACATCTTCCAAAGTTATTTTTATATTAAACCATTTATAACCACAGTCTTTTGTATAAAAACATTATCTTAACCCTTTATTGTTATTTTTTATACACAGCCCGACAAAGAGCCAGTTTCAGCTATCATGTTCAGTGTGTTGTTGCCTTTTCTACTGCAAACTTGTTGGTAAATAATAATAAGCTAAAATCTGACAACTTAATGTTTCTTTTGTCCTTTTTTTGTTTATGTGACTGGATTTCAGAGCGAAGCGTCGTTTCACTGTGTCGTTAGTCAGGTACGATTCAAACACCACGTCAGGAGTGTTTACGTGGAACAACTCGTGTTTTCAGGACGAACCATGTCGGCCCTGAATAAATGTTTTATCACCACAGTTCCTGTAAACGCTCACCAGTTCCTGTCTGTGTGTGTTGGGTGTTGTTTGTTTTTCCTGCTGGTTGATTCATTTCGATCTGTTGAAAGTGTTGCTGTAGTAACGTGTTTACGTTTCGTCACTCTTCCCACTTTCAGGGGGAAAAGGTCAAATGTCACCACCTTCGTTATTGCCAAACATGTTTCCATGGTAAACAGGACGAAGAGACGGGCTCCAAACGGGACGGTTCACTGGATCCCCTCAAAGGCAGCAACAGTTAGCGATGACTCAGTGTTGTCCAAGTTTTGCTGCTGCTCTGCTCTTATTTATGGACTCAGAAATGGTGAAACCGGCACGCAAGACGCTCCAAAGGGGAAAGTGAACTCTGCCGCCCACGACTGCCAAATGTGTGTTTCTGTCAGCGCGCCAGAGCTCCTGGACGTGTTTACTGCGGGACTCTGCTAAAAGCGACTCCGAGCAGCAGCGAGGCGGCGCTCCGAGCAGCGCGGACGCCTTTAGCTGGAGGCTCGCACAGAGATCATCCGGCCTTCAGCACACCTGCAGCGGGCCGAGGCGGAGGCAGACGAGCCGGCTGTAAAACACATCAAACACCTTCAGTGCTGAGCCTCTGAACCCTAAATACCCAAGTACAGCAAGTAATCAGAGTAGATTAAGGTCTAAAAAGTACAAAACCTTCTGGCTCAACCTGATGGAAACTTGTTTTGTATTCAAAAGAAGAAACAAAGCTTTGAATATGAAAATAAGATTATATAAGTAAAGCACATTACAATGTGGAAGCAAGGTTACAATTACTTAGATAGTAACTACAATTAATAACGTAGTAATAAAAAGTCAAGGAGCCCAAATGTATCTGATTACAGTAATGAGGGAAGTCTGATTACAGGCGGATAATTAAGAGATTGGTGCGTGATTATGATGAAGACGTGTCATCAAGTTACACGTTGAGTGACTGAAGAAAGCAGCAGGTTTACATGGCGGCGCGTGAGTGTGATCATGTCAGGCTTTATGTATGGCTGGAATAAGCTGGGAGGCTCATGCATGTGCACGCAGGGAAGGAAAGCTGAGCTCCCTCCCTCTCTCTCCCTCCCTCCCTCTCTCTCTCTCCCCCTCCCTCTCTCTCTCCCTCCCTGCTGCCTCACTGCGGCCGTCCTCAAACGTACGTGACGTCGTTTCCTCTCTCCAACATGGCGCAGGAGGCAGGTCGTTAATGGCAATCTGAGGGATTTACCCCACCTTCTGTGTTTATTTATGTTTGTCTGTTCGGGGCTTTTTGCGGGCTGACACTAGCTAGGGTCCACATCTCCGATCGAGGCGGCCGCAGCAGCCCCCCCCCTCCCTCCCCCCCTTTGGGACCAGGCGCACCTCGCTCCAGATTCCGCTTGCGACATGTTTGAGGGCAAAAAGACGAAAAACATGTTCCTCACACGAGCTCTGGAGAAGATCCTGGCCGACAAGGAGGTGAAGAAGGCGCACCACTCTCAGCTGCGCAAAGCCTGCGAGGTGGCACTCGGTAAGTTGTGTTGTTGCTGTGCGCGTCGCCGGGCCGCCGTCCTGGTGGGACGCGTCGGTTTAGACACGTCATGCAGCCTTTCACTCATTAAACCGGCGCTCCTGCCTCAATGTCGCAGCGTGAGGCGGAGACGAGCGCGTCTCCAGTCCATCACCGCTCCGCGCCGCGCGTCGCCCGGAGCCGCCGCCGCTCCGGATCGACGTGGCGCGGAGCTCCGCGGACCAGATCCCGGGTGCAACACGGAAATGGTGCAGCGGGGCGGGTGTTTGCTCCGCTGGCCGGAGCGATGCTGCGAAACCGAGGAGCGACGCGCGAGCAGGCCGGACACGAAGTAACTAAGTTACCGTGCGGGCTGCGTCCTCCCGGTAACGCGCCGTGCCCCGGGCTCAACCCGACGGAGCGGCAGCCGCATGCGTGCAAAGTGTCCGATTTTAGGCGTTTAGCCCGGTAATCGGAGGGATGTGCGCGGCTCTTCCTGGTACACAGCAGCCCTGCCCCGGTCCGAGCAGGGACGGACTGCATGTTGGTGTTTACACCCCCCCCCCCATCTCTTATTTATCAGGCAGCGATCGCCCGGACATCTCCCCCCTCCAACGAGGCGAGAGGTCGGCTTAGTGAGGACCATGACGTGATAGTTGTCAGGAGCACCTTTGTGCCACAACTGTGTCGCTCCTCGTGGATAACAAGGTGGCAAACGGCGGCTTCCGCTTGGCAGCCGCAGTAAAACGACCCGGCAGGACAATAAAAGTCAAATCTGCGGCGCAATAACCTGCTGCCGTCTTTATTTAAACCATCAGTTACGCAACACTGTCTCCAAATACGTCGTTGCATTTTGTGATCGAGAAAACTCAAGCCACTCCACCCTGATTCCGAATATCGACGCTTTTATTTTGAAAGTCCCGCGTGCTATCCTTTGTGAGCCGGCGTGCAGGTGTGAGCTTTACAGCACTTTGTTAGCAGGTGTATTTTCCCGAGACGTGTCCTCGGGAGGGGCGATAAATAATGTATTTCACCCCCAAAAAGCAGCGGCAGCAGCTTTGTGATGTGTTTCCGCGCTCCTGCTCACAGCTCGGCTCTCCAGCGCCATCAGCGTTGTAATTTCCTGTTTTGTGGTTTGGAGCAAGTACTTTTAGTGCAGCGGGGGTAACGTGAGCCTGGCGGAGGAACAATGAGTCTGTTGTGGAGCAGCCAAACATCCAGACATCCAACCTGCTCTGACGGGGCTGAAAACGGCCAACACACACACACACACACACACACACACACACACACACACACACACACACACACACACACACACACACACACACGCTAATTATACATTGCCTATTCTTCCCCTTGAGTCAGTAGATCAGGGAGGTGCTTGGGTGCTCGGAGGTGGGCCCACGCTGACAGAGGACGGGTGGTGTTGTCTGGGTGGTGTGAAAGGGCTGAGCAGGGCGATACATGCAGCTGGTCTTGTGCTTTGCGGCCCACCAGTTTGGTCTCTCTACCTGGGACCGGGACACGGTGTGGTCACGCCACCGTTTGTCCACCACTCAGGAATGAGTCACTGGCTCCTGTTTCTGTCGGCCTTTTTTCGTGTTTTTGTCATCCACCGTTTCATGAAGCCGCTCCATCTCTCTTCCTCCAGATAACATCAAGAGAGGTTTTGTGTGTGTGTGTGTGTGTGTGCGCGCAGCTGATTGTAATTCTCTGGTTAATACTGAAATCTATTTCGGGGTGTGCTTTCTCTTCAAAAGGCACAGTTAGTCACACAGTCGGTGGTTGTGATGTTTTTTTATTTGATATGTTTTTGAGGGATTTTAACCAGGTAGCAGCTTGACATCGGGCGACGCTGCAGCCGAATGAATAAAGGATGAGTGGAGCGACGTTTAATTGTCTGTCCTGGATTTAGGGGAGACGAGCGAGCTTCAGCCTCACGCAGGATCCATCATGGAGGATCTCTGCGCCGAGCACAGCAGCGGTACAGTGGTGGTGCACATCAAAAACGACTGGGTGACCCAGTATACTGAGTGACTTACATAATCCCCTCCAGCTCTCCGGGCGCGGAGACGTCTCAGCGCGTGCCTTTGCCAGAGTCTCTGACCGTCCTCCCTGTTGTGGCACCGGGTCTGCTTTCGAAAACCGCTTCCTGTTTCACATTTTCCCACCGACGAGTCAGTTGGAGAAACTATGACAAGGCTGGCTTTTAGTTTTCGGGCCACCAGCGCGACCTCGTAGCTCCAAGATTGACCTTTCTCCTGCATGAGGAAAATGTCACTGCAGTTTCACGAGAAGTACGTCAACCTCAGGTCCTTGCTCACAGCCCAAACTGCTGCAGCAGAGCAGCAGCAATGGCAGCAGCAGTAACAGCAGCAATGGCAGCAGCAGTAACAGCAGCAGTAACAGCAGCAGTAACAGCAGCAACAGTTACAGCAGCAGCAGTTACAGCAGCAGCAGTTACAGCAGCAGCAGTAACAGCAGTAATAGTAATAGCAGTAACGGCAGCAGTAACAGCAGCAGTAGTAACAGCAGTAACAGCAGCAGTAACAGCAGCAGCAGTAACAGCAGCAGCAGTAACAGCAGCAGTAACAGTAGTAGTAGTAACAGCAGTAACAACAGGAACAGCAGCAGCAGTAACAGCAGCAGCAGTAACAGCAGCAGTAGTAACAGCAGTAACAGCAGCAGCAGTAACAGCAGCAGTAGTAACAGCAGTAACAGCAGCAGTAACAGCAGCAGCAGTAACAGCAGCAGTAGTAACAGCAGTAACAGCAGCAGTAACAGTAGTAGTAGTAACAGCAGCAGTAACAGTAACAGCAGCAGTAACAGTAACGGCAGCAGTAACAGCAGTAGTAATAGCAGTAACAGTAGCAGCGGCAACAGTAACAGCAGTAACAGTAACAGCAGTAACAGTGACAGCAGTAATAGCAGTAACAGTAGCAGCGGTAACAGTAACAACAGTAGCAGTAGTAACAGCAGTAGCAGTAACAGCAGTAGCAGTAGTAACAGCAGTAACAGCAGTAACAGTGACAGCAGTAATAGCAGTAACAGCAGCAGTAACAGCAGCAGCGGTGGGCTCCTATTATCTTGGGATCACACACTCGGCTTCTTTGAGAGGAACTGTCTGATAGCAACGCGGCAGAGGAGGGTGAGACTGACAGGTAGCTCAGGATATCAAAGGCCCTGCAGCTCGATCTGCCCGAGCGCCTCTTTGAAGCGCGCCGACGCACCTTCGTTGTCGTCGCACGCTGCCGGTGTTTTTTTCACGTGGCGTCGGACGGCCTCGCCACCTCCTTTTCGTTTTGGGCTGCAGCCCGTGCCGAGCTTTCAGGATCAGGAGCTTGTTTCCAGGCTGGAGTTCAGTCCCACTGAGCACGATGCTCATTAGCTCTCCCCTCGGGGGGGTGGGGGGTGGGGGTCAGCCGCGGAGGTCAGAGCTACCTGGAAACCCTCGGCAACGGCGTTCTTGATGCCTCCCTTCACATTTTTGTGACCTGGAGATATTTTGTCCTTGTTGTGAAGAAGTCCAGCGAGGTGTGATCGCTGCTCTGCTTCCTCCTCTGATTACACCTTTATCATTCTGATTGTTTGCCGGCCTGATGCTTCGACATTGCTGACATGTTTTTGTGCTGACCAGCAGCGCTCGGCCTGAAGACATTCACTGTTTCTTCTGCACTATAAGACACCTGAAAGCCTTTAGTTTTCACAAAAACCAACAATCTAATCCGGTGCGCCTTGTATATGGATCAATATTGGTCACTTATGGCTACCGTAGTCAGGGGACGTCGCCGAAGTAACAGGGGTTTTACTCTGTGCGCCTTGTAGTGTGGAAAATACTGTGTTTGTTTTTTGAAGTAAAACAAACGGTGTTTATTTCTAGTGAAGTGGTTGAAATCAGAGGATTTTAATCTACACGGCGATCCTGCTGAACGCGATCATTTATTTTGATAAACTCCTTTAAACAACCTGCAGTGCTTCCTGCTCTCCTTCAGGTTTATGCTGTGACTGCAGACACTTTATCGTGCCAGTAAGCAGCTGTTATGACACTTTATTCTCTCTTTACTTTGCAGTTTACTTTCCTTCTGTTTCTCATATTGTTGCTTGTGAGAAACACTGAACTCTGATAGGAGACGAAGCAGGCCGCAGCCCTTTGACGTGATTCAGTGTATTTAGCCTCCTCCAGCCCTGCTCTACATTAGCTTTAATGAATACAAATGCATTTTCTTCCTACACTTGACTTTTTCCTGCTTCGCAGCCAGATTCAAACGAGACCAAACACAAACCGCGCTCCTCTCCGACTGCCCTTGTGTTTGTAGCACGACTGTGGAGAAAATATTTTCTCATCAGCAGTAAAAACAACCGTGGACAGAAACTGTAAACACAACGTTTGCACGCTGTTTATTCGCAACACAACCCAAGGCCGCCGCCCGCTCTTTGGAGGTGGCGAGGGCGTCAAACGGGACAAATGTACCCGTGGTCATTAAGAAGGGCGAACACGTGCTCCTCCCTGATAAGCTGCACCATAGTGACCACATGCTCAGCCATGATAAGCACAGGTTATGAATGATCCTGTCTGTTAGTTGAGGGTTTTTTTTCCCCACCACCATGACTCCCCAAAGGCCTCACGCTGCTCCAGATGTTTGGCCTGTCACTGAACAACAGCGGCCTCGCTGATTGGTGCTCTTGACAGGAAGGAGGCAGCAGCGAGGTGAAGTCGGTGGACCGGCGATGAGGCTGGCAGGCGTTGCTGAGGAGGGGAGCTGAGAGAGTGTAGGTGACTCAGGAGATGGCAGCTGTCAGCCAACATCTTCACGCCGCTTTTATTCCCGGCGCGTCGTAAGCGCTCGTGTCGCTGAGCGAGTCGTCTCCGCGCCTCGGCGCAGGTCTGCGTGTGTGAGCGCGTCGCTCGGTGAACGTGGAGGAGACTTTGACAAACGGAGCCGCAGACGAGACGCATTAAAAATAACGTCTCCTTGAAAAAAAAAAAAAAAGCCGACGCGATTTTTGGGGTGAACTTTTCTCCCTCCCAACGCTGCTTGTTTGAGGTTCGCGGCGGCGGCGCTTCCTTGACACATTTCTCACGGGCCCCGGCTCGACTCGACACGGTTTAAGTCTTGACAGAGATTCTGCAAACACGAGTCAGAAATGTGCTCGGCGGAACAGCGAGACGCACTCTGAGTAAATGATTGAATAATCGGCCGAGGCTGAAACGTGTTTGTGGATAAATCCTGCAGCATAAGTTATGAAACCTGCCTCTATTTTTGGCCCTCTGCTTAAAATACTGCCTGAGCCAGACACAATGCAACCATCAAGAGGCAAAACGGAGTTTTCTGATAATACTGCCACCTGTGGCCAAAACACAGAACTGCAGCGCTCTTCTGCTCGTTCTCGTTATGCGCGCTCCTACGGCACACTTCACAACAGAATAATCCCCCATGAAGGAGACGCTGATTCACCATGTTCAGAGGTAAGAAAATGAATTTTCTTACGGTGTTGGACAAAAGTTTGTGTGAAGGAAAAACTGGAGCAATCGAAAACATTTTAACGTCTTTATTTGGTGCCACACACACAATAAGTCTTTGAGTGATCCTGCTTCTCCTCCCCACACTGTCAGATTATGATGCACTTCAGTAGAAACGCTGCTGTAAATTTACGGACGACTGAAAGGCCACAGGACAGCCTGCACTCGGGCACTAAACGTGGCAGTTTATGAGCGCACCCACGATCACTTGGAAATGTAACTGCTCTGGCTAACTAGCTTTCCTGTTAGGCTAGCATGCTATCGCTAACCCTAAAAGAAAGTGCTCGCAGACATACAACCGGTAATTGTGAATTGAGAACAGCACAGGGCCTTTTTTCAGTGGTCAGTGTTATCTTTTCTTACCTTTTCAGACCTTTTCTCTGAGTTTCCTCCAAGACTCAAACTCCTAACCGTTATTGACCGTTGTCTTTGCCTGGCGCCGCTCGCTGTCAGGCGTTGACCTTTTAACGGCACTTGATATTTTTTTTTTATTATTATTTTTTTTTTTTACTTTCTTCACCTTAGGTGGAGTTACCATTTGGTGTCTGAGTGGAGCTGGACTCCGGTCGCTTCTGATTATCCACAAAATGCATATTTCATAAAGCGTTTCGTTCGTTTGCTACGTTTAGACCCAGTCAACATGAACGCCCTCAACCTCTCATTTGCAGAGACAGCGGGAAGTTCCCACCCCAAGTAAATGATAGAAACTAAGGCTACGGGCTTATAGAGGTGTTGGTGCTGAGCTACTGAGGTGTCAGTCTGCTCATCAGACGATGCTTTAGTCGTTAAGGGTCAAATAAAAAGGCTACTGTAAAGATATGTTTCAGTAAAAACATACATCATGCCTCTTTAAAGTCTTTCACTTCATCGTCTTATGAGAGGACCTCACAGCGAGGGAGGGAGGTGTCGGGCCGCCTCTCTCTCCTGAGTAAACACTCTTTGCTCAAACACAGGCTGAAGCCGGTAATTGCCTCCCATACCAATGATTTCCTCCGCAGCCTGAAGCCCTCTGCTCCCATCGCTCCTCGATGGGACTGACGGTCGGACGCCGCAAAAAGGTGGAAAATCTGGGAGCAAACAAGCCAAATTGCCGTCAACGTGGCGGCACCGAGGCTGTCGCGTGTTTTTGAGGAGGAGAGCGACGCCGAGGCGTTGAGACAAATTGGTTTCGCCGTCGAACCTCCCGCAGCAAAGAAAGGAGGAGGGAGGAGAGAGTTTCTCTCTCCAGACGAGGCGTCGACACTTCAGCAGCCTGTAACCTCGGAGGCTGACTGGTCGCTGGATAACGAGCCACGCAGCAGCTCCTCCTCTTCCCTCTGAGAGCGTAAATCATCGTTTTTATCTCTTTGGTGGCGACTGTTTAGAACCGAAAAGGAAGTTTCGCGCTTTATATTTATTTTCTCGCACTGACACGAGCATACATAATACATGAGTCGTCTCCACTGAAGCCTCCGCCGGTCCTGGGACAGGTGATAAATTAATTATGCTGCAAACAGACAACGTGGCGAATGAAGAGAAACTCTCCTCTGTGTCTGACTCGGGGTTTGTGTTTCATCTCCCGGTGTTTATTTGTATCAGCTATCTTTTTATTGATCCATCATCTGTATTCATCAGAGGAAATTTGGTGCCGAGCACATAATACATCATAATTACTGAAAGGGGGGGCGGCGGCGGCGTTGAGGAAGACGACGGGACTCCTGATTAGGAGGCGGCGGCGTTTGGGAGAAATTAAGTTTTTGAAAATGGACTGAGATTAAAACTAATTTGGGATGTTCGGCATCTTTTTATCCACTTCTTTATTCACTTTCACTGAAGGAGTCGAGGTGCGTTTAGGGTCTGCAGGTTCCACCGTAAAGGTTCCACCAGATGCAGATCGGAGGGACGTTGGCAAGCCGGAGCGGGACGTCTTAAGCCCGCCCCCCTCCTGTGAGAGAGACGGCCGAGGTTGACGTGGAGGTTAGCTCCATCCCACCCTCCCTGTCAGGAGTGAGGCTGGTGACCGATGAGTGGGGCTGGAGAGGCAGATCCAACCGTCCGTCCATCTTCCCGGTGGTCGAAGAGAAGACCGGACGTGTGTTCTCTTCAACTTCCTGGAGTAACTCAAGCGAGCTATTAGACATTTTGGTCATGAACTGTATCGTTCAGAGAAAAACCTGCGATCAGTGATGATGACGACGATGATGACGTCCTTTTGTGGTTGGAGTGAAACAGCCCGACTGCTCGTCGCACTCCAGGAGTGAGCGCACGCCGTCCAGCGCCAGCTCTCGGCTTGGAGCGCAGGCATGAGCTGGAGGCCGTCTCACTCCACTGGGCTTCGGCCTCGCCGCTGAGCCTGCGAGTGGCAGCAGACGAGGGCAGGTGTGATTGGAGGGGGGCCGGCTGAGGAGGATGTCTTTAGCGCGACGCGCTCCATGTTTATCCTCCACCGACTCCCGGCTTTGTGGCACCGGCTCGTTTCACGGGACAGAAAAGTGAAATTTCTAACGTTTTGAATAGGAAGGCGCCACATCGCATGCCCGCGGCCGGGTGGTTATTAGAGAGGAATTCATTGCTGCAGCAAAGCCAACAAATGAGCAGTCAGAGCTTTGTGGAGGCCGAGCGACGTGTGACTGGTTTTCTGGTTGGATTTGGCCTCGGGAGCGAGACTGGTGATTAGACCGCCGACGTGAGCGGGGGGGCGGGGGCTGGCCACACACGCGCACGCACAACATTAAGCACACACGCGATTAGGTAGTCCAGACAACCTCTGGCAGTGTGTTCATCCCCCCCCCCCCCCCACACACACACACACGCTGCCACCCCAAATTTAATCACTGCTGTGCAACCTTTGCTTCCATCAGGGACAATAGAAATGTCAGGGGTCTGATTTTTCTCAGGCTCTCCTCGGTGGTCTCAGCTGGCCGGGTTTTATCGGTTTGGTTGGAGGCGGAGCTGGACGCCCACTTACTCAGAGGAGCCAATCTCGGAGGTTGCCGGTGTTTGCGTCTGCCGACGTTATCTTATCGCGGCCTGTTTAAATAATGCTGTTAGTTGAGTAATCGATACGCCAGAGATGTAATCATGGCTGCTGCCTGGATAACAGAGGTTGAGGTTTGAGATCAAACTAAATGCTTCCACCGCGCGCCTTCCCAGAAACCACAGTTTCAATCCGGCCCCGTGCTGAAGTTCCTTCTCCTGGTTTGACTCCTGGTCTCCTGGTCGCTCTCGGACCTTCTCCTTTACCTGCGTGAGGCTCCGCCCACGGTCAGCGGTTCAGATCCTGAGACGCAGCCACAACGGTTAGCGTCGCTCCGAAGTGAAAGCAACGCAGCACGGAGGCGAGCGTCGCACTGACACCGGCACATGGCGTGGTTCGGCGCCGGCCGCCCGCACGGACGGCTCCGTGCCAAATGCAGATCGACGCTGAACTCTTTGAAATGGAAATGATGCTGCAGGAGGCGGTCTGCCCTTTGAGGCTGCAAATCATCTCTCAGGTGATGGAAACGGAGTCAGAAAACAGCCTTTCACCTCGGCTGTGTGTGCAGAGACACTTGGACGCAGGTCTTTCTCTCTCCCACCCCGTCCAAAGGCCAGAGATTGATTAGGAAGCATTGAAATCCTTTCCGGGGTTCTCTGTTGTTCGCCTCTGTCCGTGTTCTTCCCTCTCGCTGCAGCACCACCGTCTGGAAAATCAGCCCGGCCGCTCTGTTTCTGAGTGAGAACCGAGGCTCACGCTGCACATGGGGGAGAAAAAAAACCCATGACGCTCAAGAAATGTGCATCCACACACCTCGTCCCGGTGCCCCGCCCCCCCGCTCTGCTGCTGAACCTGCCATCCCCTCCCAGCGAGCTGTTTTCTTGCCGCCAGCCTCGTGACGTATTGCAGCGCGTCTCCAGAGGGGCGGCTGTTTATCTCGCTCCCTCCCACCTGTGCTATGTCTTAATTGATGAAATGATCGGCGTGGGGGGGTGCGTTCACATGAAATATGGATGCTGTGATTGTGCCTGCACGGTCCTGATTCTGCGTGTGAGAAACGGAGCCGACAGTCACCTTTCTTTGTCCAATGAACTGTTTGGTCAGCAGGGCGTCGGCCCAGGTGGGGTCCTCGCCGCCCCTCGGACTCCTCGCCGCTCCTCGCCGCTCCTCTTGGGCCCCTCGCTACCCCTCAGACTCCTCGCCGCTCCTCTCGAGCCCCTCGCCACCCCTCGGACTCCTCGCTGCCGCGCTCAACCTGTCGCACCGACGGCTGCAGGCAAACGACGCCGTTCAATTAGTGGAGATCCCTGTAAGTGGATAAGGATACTTTATCAGGCAGCTCCTCAGGCTGTGATGAAACCTACCCCCCCCCCATCTCATCTTTTTAACTGACTTTACTACAGTTAATTAGACGGCCGGGGGGGGGGCTCTTTCTGGCCTATCCAGTGCATCACTTCTGCAGTCCTGCATGAAGAAATCCAGCAGCAGGTTATTTCAGTCGAATTGTCCACGCTGACGCCGTGTGTCGGCGTCCCCCCGCGGGTTGAAACGTGGGTCTCTTCTCCCTCATTGCTGTAACGTCTTGTCAAAGCGCTGCTCGCCAGTCGAAAATCTCTATTTGTTTATACTCGTGAGGAATACAAACCCAAACTAATCACAGCTTTTCTTTTTGTTTCTGCAACTACTTTGCATTGTTTGGCTCCGCCTGCTGCAGCCTGTTGTCACGAACAATGGAAGCTGCTGAACCTCTCAGGGTGGATGGCTTCCTTGGGGGGGGGGGGGGGGGGGGGGG
>JAUESF010000002.1:3345665-3369423 GCA_032274765.1 Malacoctenus tetranemus | reverse complement strand
ACACACACACACACACACACACACACACACACACACACACACACACACACACACACACACACACACACACAAAGAAGAAGCAGCAGCAGGAGAAGCTAATGCTCTCAGAGGCTGCTAATGCTAATGTTTACATACCGATGCTACTGTGTTAACCATGTTGCTGTCAGAGAGCCGAGTTGGTTCAGGATGGATGTCGTGCTCCTTGCGAGACAGCAGCTCTGCAGCCTCAGACCGTTGTCAGGCTCCAAAGTTTGTGGTCGTACACAAGAAGAGAAAGCAGAGATAGGGCAGCTATCCTGTCGTTCCCGTGGCAACCAGGGGTTCTGCGTTATAACTGACCAATGACAGACCAGATTCAGCTGCCAGATAGTGAAAGTTAACGTTATCTCGAGAGCAGGGACAGAAGCTTTCACACGTTACGCATTTTAGACAATTTTACAGCCACCAAGTCAAAACAAATGCAGGTGGTCTCTGAGTAATGGCTGTCAGGGCGGCTGAAGCGCTCGCCGTTCCCGCGGCGATGGCGCTTTGTTGTAGGGAGTGTGTGAGTCTCGGCCTGGATCCCGTCCAGCCGCTATCTCCGTGTTTAGATCCCACATCCATCGGCGGGCTCGCGCCTCGACGCGCTCTGTAAACACACTTGTCCACATGTGCAGGAAGCTGCACTGCACCAGGAACTACATCCATCTCAACCTGTTCGCCTCCTTCATGCTGCGCGCCGCCGCCGTGCTCCTCAAAGACGCGCTGCTGTTCCCGGACCACGAGACCGCCGACTGCAGCACGCAGCCCTCTCTGGTGACCCAAACACACACACACACACACACACACGCCCAGACACACGTGTGTTTACTTTACACGCTTCTTACATCATCGGGACGCCTTTGTTGCTGGTGTACAATTTATTCTGGAAGTTTCACACAGCGGCTTCCTTCAGAGTTCACCGTCGAGTCAGACGGAAGAACAAAAAACAACAAGTTTCACTCACGCAGGTCTGAAACAGAGAGTTTGTATTGATGTGGTGGTTGGACATCAGACACACTGAGGTCGCCATGGAAACAATCGTCCAATAAGGGAACAAGTAGACTCAAAACGTGTTTGTTTTGTTGTGAAGGTTCCAACGTTTGCCCACGAATTGCCCCCGCTCCCTAAAACTTTACAGTGAAGCCAAACACAATTGGACACGCCCACTCTGACCAAAGAAAAGCAGGAGCCTTCAAAATAAAAGCCCCTGGTAGTTTTCCAGGCATGTTTTGGATTTCAGGAAGTGTCTTCTTGCTGCGCCTGCAGGTGGGCTGTAAGGCCACGCTGGTCTTCTTCCACTACTTCATCATGGCCAACTTCTTCTGGCTGCTGGTGGAGGGCGTCTACCTGCACACGCTGCTGCTGCTCGTCCGCTCCGGCTCCGCCCGCCTGCCCTTCTACATGCTCATTGGCTGGGGTAGGCACCTTTTATTGTGAAAATCCTTTTTTTTTTATCAGCTCAAATAAATCATCAAGCGGAGAGATTACAAATATTTTCATGATCTGAATTTTCTGAATGTAAAAATAGTGTGTGAGTTTCCAGAGCAGTCAGATTCTTTCACAATAAGAGCGTGGGGACAGGGTCAGAATGAGGATCTGGTTCATCTCAAAACAGGCTTAACTCTGCACTGAAGTGCGTGTTGTGTGTGTGTTGTGTGTGTTGTGTGTGTGTGTCTTATTGTGAAAAGTATTTTCACAATAAGAGCACATATTAATCAGTCAGACAACACAGATTAAAGTGATGATTGATCGTTTTTCTGTCGTAATTTATAAAAAATAACAATGACTTCATCGTTGGAACTTCAGCATGAGTAAATCTGATCCGCCGCGCCTCACTTTGAGCACACACACACACACACACACACACACACACACGCACACACACACACACACACACACACACACACACAGACTGGTGGTGCGTCACATTGGTGAAGTGGTCTGCTTTTCTCAGTAAACAGTGTTTCCTTCTTTCCTTGGGCTGTTGCCATGTGACGCCTCCCCCAACCTCCCTCTTTCTCCCCCCAACCTCCCTCTGCCTCCCCCCAACCTCCCTCTGCCTCCCCTCCACCATCCATCAACACCTCTCTCTAAACTTCCTCCCAGTACGCATCACCGTGCCGCCGCTTCATGTACCCACTCCCCGTGTGGGACAGGGTGAAGCGTCTGCCGGGCGCAGACTCACGCGCTCTGTCTCCTCGCAGGCGTCCCGTTCGTGTTCGTGGTGGCGTGGATCATATGTCGGGTCAACATGGAGGACACGTGGTGAGTCCCGCGCCTGTTTGTACCACCTGGTGGTGAAGGATGTAACAAGCAAACCTGTTGTTTCCAGGTGTTGGGAGGTGAACGACAACCCCGTCCCAGACCGGCTGATCAACTGGCCCATCATGGCATCCATCATCGTGAGTTCTGATCCAGCCTGAGTCACGCAGTTACAACATTTATTCATTAGGGGGCGCCAAGGCTTCAAACGAGCACTGAGCAGGTGGAAAATCAGACCCCGCGTTTGGACTCAGCCAGTGGAAACAGATGGATTTAAACTTCTGTGATTCTTCAGTTTAGCAGGTTTTTTTCATGTTGTTCAAATTTTCCCAGAGTCAGAATCTAACAAACATGGTCGCAGATGGACATTTAATGTGTTCGCTGCAGTTTGGAGTAAACAGACAAGTCGGGACGCCTGAAGTGTTTATGGAAGATAAATTATAGACGCGAAACGATCAGCGTTCAGGAATGAACTGAAGCAGTCGTGACTGTTTCCTCTGAAGTGAGGCCAAAACAAACACAACAGCAGGACGACAAACACAAAAACAAAACAGTCGAGTTTACGTCAGGATGCAGCCCACCTCCCGACCTTTATCAGCACTCACAGTCACAACACACTCTGTTCTGCACCTCACTTCTCCTGAACAGCTGTGAGCGCCTCGACTCCAAATGTGTGACGTCGGATCTTTGAAACGACCGCCTGTGTTTCTTCCATCAGATCAACTTCGTCCTGTTCGTCAGCATCATTCGCGTCCTGATGCAGAAGCTGCGCAGCTCTGAGGTCAGAGGCAACGACCAGTCACAGTACAAGTACGTGGAGGAAAACCTGGCATCCACGACTTTACAGTTTCTTTACTCCCTGAGCTGCAGTAACTGAGCCAATATTTATCATCAACGTACTTTCACTTCGAATGTTTCCTCCTTTTCTTTCTGTAACGCTGTCGAATGTCCAGGCGTCTGGCCAAGTCCACCCTCCTGCTGATCCCTCTGTTCGGCGTGAACTACGTGGTGTTTTTCTACCTGATGGAGCCGGCCGACAAGAACATGAAGAAGATCAAGATCTTCTTCGACCTTGGTCTCGGATCCTTCCAGGTGTGGCCGCCGGGGGGCGCCAGCGAGCTGAACATCTCCATCAGTGGGACCCTCCAGTGGTCCTGCCTGTTCTGATGAGGCTGTTTCTGTGTGTGTTTCAGGGTCTGATCGTGGCGATCCTCTACTGCTTCCTCAACAGCGAGGTGAGCCAGCTCCTTCAGGCGCATCTCAGAAAATCACAGCGTCAATAAGAAATCTGTTAAATTTACACTCATGACATGAAAACCAAAAAGTTTCAAGCTTTTGTAGAACAGAAGAAGCTCGTTTTTATACTATTTCTCTTCCACTGAGCTAAAATCATTAAAAAGGAAACAAAAAGCATCAAAATATCAGTTTATGTTTAATGTATCTTAAATAAATGTTTCAGTTGTTTCTTCTTTTCCTTCGTTTTTGAGATTTTTCAGGTGTGTCTTATCTTATCACTTTGTTTCACGTTGAAACAGAACTTTTCATCATCTTTCAATTCGTTTATATTGTGTGGCGATAAAAAACAAAGGTTCAAGGTGAGCTGAGGAGGAAGTGGAGGAGTCTGTCTCTGAAGCGTTACGTGGGCCGGGACTACAGGTCGCACGCCATGTCAGTGAGCCCAAACGGCGCCGACAACTTGCAGCTTCCCAGGAACTCCCGGGCGCAGTCCATCCTGCAGACGGAGACCACGATGCTCTGAGCGCAGGACGCCATCTTGGGGCGCCACCCCAGGACTCCATCATGTCGTTCAATTTTGTTTCTACCTGCAGCGACCGAGCACAGGATGAGACACTTCCTGTCGCGCCTCTGCTGAGCGTCTGCAGCGACCGACAGGTGAAATTAACAGTGGAAAACTGAACAAACGAGCTTCTTTGAACATTTCTTGAACTGAAAAGTCTTCTCGGTTGGTTCTCAGATTGACTTTTGATTTGTGACAGTGAAGAAAACCAAACGTCAGCTGAGGTTGGCAAATAAGTTCTCTTTCTGTAAAGCATTTTTGTTTATATAGGAAACAAAAAGACACAAAAAACAATTTCTATTTATAAAAAGTTTGAGCTCATTGTGAATTTATGGGGCTGTGTATCAATTGTATTGTTTTTCTATTGTTGTTTCTATTTTATGATGTAAAAAGCAATGGACTGCAGCACAGTTTTTACTTGTTAACTTCTCTGCTGTTTTCAGTCTTCATACCATGTGTTTTATTCACTCCTGATTAATTTTTAATAATTAACTGGATTTCTTATTTTACTGTACAAATCCCATAAACAAGCAGTGAACCTGCCGCACTGTGTTCAGGCAAATCATAAAATTAAGAGGAAACGAGAGGAAAGACAGGAAATGACTCACTATCTGTGAAACATTTAGTTGAAAAAAATATAGAAACAGAAGCAGATTCTTTGACTGCATTTCATTTAAATGTTCATTCAGTTGTCTTGTGACAAATAATCATTATTTTTTTGCTTGTGAAAATCACAAATAAAATGATTGTAAAGAAATAAATTGGTTTCAACTTCCGGTTTCAAAGTGCGTGTGGGGGATGACTTCCGGCTTGACGTTAATCAGCGGTGTCGTCAGTGACTTTTGGGAAATGCGTCATTTTGAGGAGAAACGTCAGAACTCGTCCATTTTTCACGTGAGTTTGATGCGTTGTGGCGAGTTTCGGGTCCCACGTCGGTTAATCAGTGAGTTTTAACCGTAATAAGGAAAAAATAACCGTTCTAACTGGAAACAGGTTGACTTGAACCGAGCCCCGCCTCCAAGAGAGCTGATTGGACGCGCTCTGAGAGACGGAACTTCTTCTGACGAATCACATTTAAGATATAATACGTGAAGCACAACTTGCGATGTGTTTTATTCGCTAGCTGTTTCAAAAAGTTCCACCAGGTTCAAATCTTTCAATACTGAATTATATATTAAAATTAAAAGCTTTGAACTACACTGACTGATTTAATATTATTTACTGAAAATCCTGGATCACTTATTTTTTCTTTTCTGCTGCTTTACTTTTTTGGGGAACTAAAGAAATGTTGAAAGAACTTAAAAGAAAACCCAAAAAACAACTTAATTGTGCGTTTGTTATTCGCTCATTTTTTTTCCAAATAAAAAACAAAAAGGTTTTGAAAAAAATCCAATGATTGTCTAAAGAAATATTAGTTCTGCCTAAATGCAGCTTGCTGTTTTTTATACAACCTTTGAATGTGAGAAGCAGAAAGAAACCGGCAGAATCACATGGAGAGTGTCGCACTTTTATTTCTCACCAAAGTTGCACAAATTAACTTCAAAATAAAACGTTCTCAAGCTTTCAAATAAATACACATTTCAAGGTGTAAATAAAACCATCAGGGAAACAGTACTTGTGACATGTTGATAAATAATACTCCATAATAAATACTTTGTCCTACTGACATCAGCTCAAGGCGGCCAGAGTCACATAAATAATTTCAACCACAAAAACGAAATATTTCACTCAAATGAATAATTTAACCTAAATATGTTCTTTTAGTCTGCAACATTCAGCGTCTTTCAAAGTTTTCTGTCTTCTGTTGGACGAGGCGAGGCTGGTTTACTCGCTGACTGGCTGATCCTCACCAGACGGCATCTCAGAGGTGGAGGAGAAGAGGGGGGAGGAGGAAACTGAAGGGGAGGGAGAGGAGGAGGAGGAGGAGGAGAACAAGGAGGAGGAGGAGGAGGAGGAGGAAGAGAGGGGGGAGTCGGTGGGGGCATTGGAGGTAGAGGAAACTGAGGGGGAGACAAGGGAGGAGGAGGTGTAGCTCGAGAAAGAGGAGGAAGGAGAAGGGGAGGAGGTGGATGTAATGATGGAGAGGGGAGACGCAGAGGCGGACTTTGCTTCTGCTGCTTTCCTGTGAGGAAAAAATCAGAAAGGACGGTGAGAAATTAAAACACACACACACACACACACACACACACACACACACACACACACACACACACAGATGTGAGCTCACCTCTTGTTGAAGGCCACGATGGTCTTGCGGACCCAGGGAGCTCTCAGGTACTTGCAGTGGAGCCCAGACTTGGTCTGAAAGCTGCAGAGACACAACAGATGAAGGACGGCCTGTTTCTAAAAACACACGAACTCCAGAAGTCAAATTGTACAAGATCTGTTGGAATCGACTTTCAGTGCTGGTCCTGAAATTGTCCGATTCTGCGTTTGGCGTCCGGCTCTTACATGACGGCGGTGACGCATGGCGGGTGGGCGGGCTGCGGCCAGTAGTTCAGGACCGTCTCGTTGAGCTCGTTTTTGTCGACCGCTGTGCAGCAGGGCGCCACCTTCTCCACTGGAAACACACAGACAGAAGCCAAATGAATGAAAAAGGTCATTTAAAGGAATAAAAACAGGCGTTTTTAAAGCAGTGGTACAACCCTGAAGTCTTACTTGCTGATCCAGAGGCAGTGATGATGACCAGGGCGACGGCGAGCAGAGCGCCCTTCAGCAGGTTTCCAAGGTTTGACATTTTCAAGGCGGCTGGTGAAGGTGAAACAGAAAGTTTTGCTCTGCTGGTCAGCTTGTTGTCGGGGAGTCTTGTGGCACACAGGGGCAGAAGTCGGACTCTTAAAGGGCAAGAAAGCAGAAGTGGCACCTCCGGTTCGTCACCGAGGTCCTTCCCTCCTCCTCCTCCTCCTCCTTCAAATTCATTCATTAAACGCTGATTTCAGGGGAATTACAAGAAGTGACCAATGGGAAACACTTTCATCATCGGCTTCATCGGTTCGCCTGGAAACTGAAGTCACGGCTGTTGAGCGCGGGGGCGGAGGGAGTCCCTGCGAGGTCGGAGGTCACAGCAGTGTCTGTTAGCACATTCAGACATAATGACATCAGAAAACAAAGGAAAACGCAACATTTTTTTCCTGTTGCAGTAAGAAAGGACGTCAGAAAAAGACGAATTCGAAACAAACTTAATGAATGATTTGATTTTACATCTTCACAAAAAAAACTGGAAAAATTCACTTGTTTTTAAAAAATATCATCTTCTGACTGCAGCTGCTCAGCTGACAGTGTCACACTGAGTGGCTTCTGCCTGTCGTTTAGGTCAAAGATTAGGTGTTCGCAGCTGTTCTGGAGGGATCAAGAGCAACAAAGACAGAAAAAAGCAACTTGTTTCCTGGTTTGTTAGAAGGTCGTAAAGTGGCCAGACAGAGAGACGCCACACACAGAGGGATGAGGCCTGGTTTTATTGGCACTGTAGATATCAGTTCGTGGTTGTCGGGATGTAGGACGTGGTGAGAACTTGTCGCAACATGCCAGAGCGGATCTGTGGAGTCTTGTGATGCCCACAGCCACACGTGAGGTGGAGCGAGCAGCCTGAGAGAAAAGCCCCGCTGGACGCTCTGCGGCAGGAAGCGACCTGCGACCGCATCCTTTGAAAAGAGGAACCAGAGACGAGTGTGAGCAGACTTTCAGCTCTTTGTGTTCCTGTAAGATCAGAGACATTCATCATCTTGGAAGCGAAACTCGACTCCAGACGACACAAACTCATAAAGGCTTGTTTACCCAGAACCACCAGAGCCACTGGTCAGCCGGCGTTCGCCGTGCGGCTGCAGGACTTTCTGTTGCAGGCGGTTTGATGAACCGACCTTTCTTTGGCGGTCAGCGCGTCGCTTCGGTGCGACGAATCTCTCACTTTCTGCTTCCCAACCTGCTTTTTTCAATCTTTTCTTTTCCTATTAGATTTTTCTCTGACAGGGAAATTCTCTGAATGTTTAAAAAAAGATCTGAAACAGTCCGGCTCCGTCTACAGCGGCGTGAAAAATATCCGGAGTGATGCAACTTGAAACTAGACGCATGTTTTTAGGAAGGAAGTGGGATTTATTTTCAACAGCTCCTGATGGGGCTGTTTGGAAATTCACTTTGCTCCTCAGAGACGACTGTAACGAGTTACATCCTGTCACATTAGCTCCATTTTTAGATGAGTCGTTCTTCTTCAAGCACTTTTAAAGGAATGCACTTCCTGCTTTTGCTTGAAAGTAACTCTGAAGGAAACATGCAACTTAAATCCCTCATTTTGCTCGTTAATTTGATGTCTTTAAACATTTATTTATCAGAGTAAAATCCCAGAGTTTTCGGATTCTGGGACTGGCCCTAAACATACTATCCTGAGTCCATTTGACCAAATGATCATTAAATTTTCACTGGATTTAATAGAAATCATTTACAGCTGAATTCTACTTCTGTTAGTTGTGAGAATATATTAATCATATGTTAAGAAATTAAATTGTTGCTGAATTTGCGTGTCGTGAATTTTCGTTTATGTAAACGAGAGATTGCTCCAAAGTCTCTTTATTTCACTTGGGAAGTATTATCGTGAAGTCACAATACTTTGACTTGAGTCCAGCTTTTGGATACTTGACCCTCCTCAGATGACAGATACCATGAGACAGCAAATATTTTGGGCTGTCACAATGTGAAAAGGCAGGATTTCCTTGAAGCTTCGCTCCCCCCCCCCCTCCCTCAGTAACCACTGTAGATGTGGTTAGAAAAGGGAACTGAGCGCTGTGAACTCAGAGTGTTTCAGAGGAACGACTGGGTCATGTGCTGCGGCTCGTCACCCTGCCGTGTCAGACGCTGCCGCTGACTTCAGCACTCGGTGTCTCGCTCACGCCGTCTCCATCGCCCCTCGTGCTCGTCCACCTGTGTGCCGGTTGCTCTGTCGCCAACTCCTCGCTCTGTGAGGAAAGTCACCATTGGCTCGGGTGAGCAGGTGACTGAGAGTCCAAAGAGAGGACACCCTCCCCAGCATCCCTGCATGGGCATGACAACACCCCCCCCTCCTAATGCTAGAAAATGACAAAGTGCTTTCAGAAATCACACATTGATTTAAATCCTCTTTCTGTTTTTACTGAATCTTTTTTGCCTCGTAACAAAATAGAATCTCTCTGTCAGATTTTCTTTGTATTGTTCCAATGAAAACATGAATAACACATAAAATACTTCAATAAGAAGTAATAGATAGCCCAGTCTTAAGTTCCTCTTGTGCAAAAATACAGTATTGCAGGATCTCAATACTGAACTTTAAACTTTGTGCACATAGAAACAGAGGTTGTCCACTCGTCTTGGAACCAATGTTAAAATATATTATATTCGAATGCAGATGGTGCCCAATGCTTCCCATTTATCTCAACCTTGACTGAATAGAGGATCATTTCTCTGCAGTTCGTCTGTGAAACTCCACTCCAGTTTTGGCCTGTTAGTGGCTCATTACAACACATTGGCTGCTGCTCGTTTGCTTTGTTTATTTTGACGGGGTCTTCCTGGGTCTTTCCTGTCTTCCAGACAGGTACACCAGAGTAATGCCAGTGAGCAGTGGCTGCGTTTGAAGTGTTGAATGACGGTCAGTGAAACAATAAGAGGTAAACCCGGACATTTGATGACATTTTACAAAATCCCCCCCAGACAGAATGTTATGGTCAAAAAGGAGGACATGTCCGGACAAAAGAGGACGCATGGTCACCCTACTGGCGACTCAGATCTGGGTAGAAAGTTGGCAGCAGCTGGAGGTGGCGCTTCTGGAGGCGGGGGCGCGCCCATTGGTGGGAGAGGAAACACGACAGCGCACTCTGTCACAGGAAACTTTGAGTGGGCTGCGATCTGGGAGGAGGGGCTTCAAAGTGTAAGCAGCACTGAGTGAGTCTGAGTTTCCTCCAGCATGACAGACGCGTTGCATCGTTTCATCGTTCCCGCCCTCACGTCTCACTTCCTGTCCAGTCCAAATGGGGGCGCCGTAGCAGAGTTGGGACCATCAGAGCCCCCCCCCTCCCCCAACGCTGCACACAACTTTTGAATTTTGCCGTTTCTGACAGTTTATGTATGAAAACTCTGAGGATGCTTTGTTTATTCTTCCAATCAGGAAACAAATGTCAGAACAAAGATTCTGTCGGTGACACAGTGAAACTCAAACATGCAGCAACAGCAGCAGGACTGCGTTTATCTTTACTCTGGCGCCCCCATGTGGATGACATAGGACCCGCAGCCGTGTTATTGCAACGAAGCTGAACAGTTGCTTTATAAAGTGGCTCCAAACCAGAAGCTGGTTTCTGCTCTGATCTTGTTCATGTCAGAAAAAACCTTGAACCAAAACACTGTAAGGTAGAAAAAAAAATAGATTAAGTTTATTCCTGTGTAGAAATACTCCAAATTACACTGAATCTTAAAACATAGCTGCAATGTAAATAATCACTGCAGGGTTTTTAATAGAAAGAAGCAACAATTCAAAGCCATGTATGAGGATTTGGTGTTGTTGTCAGGTTCAAAGCTGTTTGCAGTGAAGCCAAACACCGCAAAATTAAGAGGTTTCCTCTGATTGGGCGTCGGCTTCGTCCAGGAGGAGCCGTATGGAGGGGGAGCTCATGGGCTTACACTTGATGTTACCCTGTGACGCAGCGAGAGAAGACAGGGTGAAGACGTTTCATCGGGTTTGTGGCATCTGTGGCTCCGGTTTCTTGATTGTTGTCGCTCGTCCTTCCACGCTCATTTCCTCACCTCCTTCAGAAATGTTTGCAGCCACGGCACAGTCGGTTTGACGGTGATGATGCGTGATTCGATCGTCGTGATCCTGCAAACAGAGACGAAGCACGCGCTCAGAGTCGCGTTGACTCTCCCTGCGTGCGACCGGAGACTTGGCGCCGTTCTTACACGTAAGCGTGCTCGTGGCAGGGCTTCCTGGGCTTCTGCTCGAAGCAGCTGACGATGTTCTTCGGTTCTGCGAGTCGAGCACCCTTGAAGCAGGTGGGGGCAACCCAAGCCGCTGAGAGGGATGGACACCATCAGTTCTCCAAGCCAAACACTGCTCACACTGAAGGTTAACTTGCTTCAGTCCCTCAAAGTTACTCATTTCATTATCTATTTTTTTCTACATTTTAACATTGAAATAGATGACAATATTAAACAATTTTACATTTTTATATGTGATGAGTTAAAGCAACAAAAAATCTCACAAATTTTTTTAAATTCTTCTTCATTTAGTAATTTTGAAATATGAGGTTAGTATATTATTGTGCTGCATATTTTTCACTTTGAAATATAAATATTTCCTTTTAAATGTAAAGTTAAAAAAAACAAGTGATAATTAATTTTTTGGTGGTTCCTGTACTTTATTTTCCAGTTTTTTAACGTTTTTATTTTAAAATATTTCATTCAAAATTTTCAATGTTTTTTTCTAACTTTATTTACTGTTTATCTTTCTCAATCTCTCCTCAGCTTGTTGAAGGTGGAGTTTACCTGATTCAGACAAGAACACCTCAGCAAACAGCGTCAGGGTGAAGATCCAGCGCCCGGCACTCAGACTCGTTTCCATCGTCCCCGTCGTCCTCGTCTTCTGGACGCGTGTGTCTGAGTTGGACCCGTCAGACTGACCGAACCGCAGACGTTTGTGCAGACACGTCACGACGCTGAAAGAGGAACCTCTGCTGTCACCTCTCATCGTGCGAGGGAGGCCTCACTCGTGTCCTTATATGTTCAGCTGTGAGTCTCTGATCTGAGATAACCTGGCGAGGTGAAGCAACGCTGAACAGCATCGTCACTGTGACAGTCACTTCACGGACAAACCAGTGCAACATCGCGTTTATCTAAAAGATGACTGAAAGACAAAGTTGCAGTTACTGTCATTTCCAAGGATCCTTAAAATATGGTCCCATCCATCCATCCATCCATCCATCCATCCATCCATCCATCCATCCATCCAAGAATTCATCCAAGAAGTCATCTAAGAAATAATCCTCAAACTACTTAGTTTTTGCTCCAACAACTTTTATTTGTTTTCACTTTCAGGTTCAAACAGAACAAATTTAAAAATGAACGTCACAAAAATGCTTTGAAAAATAAAACTTAAAAAAATAACTTATGCTTTAGATATATTTAAATATATAGATATTTATTTGAGTAAAAAGAATAAGTTAGAGGTCGGCAGAAGGCGTCGTCTGGAGCTGCCATGCAGATTTTCTTTTTTCTGTTACACTGCAGAAACATCTGGACGGCAGACCAACGTTTTCTGTGAAGAAGGAAGGGAGAAGAATCAGTGGAGAGGACAAGAGACGGACGGCCGTGTCTCTGAAGACGGGGGAGAACACAAACGTCCCCGTGTGCGGGGTGACGTCTCCTCACCTTCGCTATGCGTTGTTGGAGCCAGATGGCGGTCGGACTGATGCACGCCATCTCGTCCTTGTTGTTGATGATCCTGAAAGCATCACGCAAACACGCACACACTCACATCACCTGAATCTGACTGTCGATGTGCTCATTACATGTCATTTCTTGTCGGTGTTTTCGCTGCTGTGTTGGATGCTGTGGGAACTGGCACTCACAGGAAGGCGTGGTGGTCGCAGCCATCTCGCGCTTTCTGTTCGTAACACTTGGTGATGCCGAAGCCTTTTCTGACGTAGCAGCCGCTCGTGGAGCAACACGGCAGACGGTAGTTTGGGGCGTAGGTTTCAGCTGGAGAGAGACAATGTACTGTTGGTATTCTGCTGAAAATCCTTTAAGGTGAAAGAGTTTCTCTTATTTTGAAACCCTCAGATGTCTTAATTTTATTGTGATGTTGAAGCGCAGAGGACAACAACACTGTTTTCTGTCCTTTGGCTGCACAGATTTCTACTTGTCTTTGTAATGTCGGTTAACAAGATCAAACGCACAAACCTGAACTTTTCTGCTGCACAACAAACAACTGTCAGTCGTATTATCACCAGAGACCCTGAAAGATGTCTCTTTGACTGGATTTTGATTAGAAAGAAGAGAATTGAACCGCTGAGGTGGAGTTTTACCTTCTGACACCGAGAGTAGCATCACCACGGCCAGGCCGAGCAGGAACATCCAGCGACAGATGGGAAACATGGCGCGAGTCTTCGGCTGCTTGGGTCCAAAGGTGCCGAGCTGAGAAAAGCTGAATGAGTCGCAGAGGGGAGCGGCGAGCTTTTTATCCCACCGCCTCGCACGAGGAGAAAAGAGGAACTCCCGTCGTCATGTGGTGAGTCCAGGATGGAAATAACCACCGAGCAGCAGGACAAAGACAACTCACGCTGTCAGCAGGTGTCCGGTCATGTCCTTATTTGTGCAGGACGTGAAGGTAACCCCTCACTTCACTGATGCTCACATGACTCAATTCATCCAGGTTGCCGTATCTGTCTTCATGTGTCCATTGTGACATGACAGCATCAGTGTGTTCTCAGGAAGCGTCACGCAAAACAACACAACAGAAGCGAAAACCTGGTGACTGAACTTCACAACGCAGAGAGGAAGGAAACAAATGGGCAGAAAGGTAACAAAATAAGAGCTGCTGTCTCTCTCTGTAGCTGAACTGTTTGCTTAAGCATGAACCATGAAGACGAGCTCCATCACTGCTACATCAAACTCCTGTTTATCAGAACGAGCCTGATAGTTGCCGCTTCTTCTCGTTGTCATTAGAGCATCTTCCTCCCACTGGCATCCAGATTGTGGGGCATCTTCCCCCTAATAACTGATGGAACAAATACCTGCACCAAGCAACAAGTTGCTATGATTTTCAGGAAACAGCGTTTTGACAACAAGGTTTGTGGTGAAGTTAATCAATGAAAACAAGCCATGAAAATAACTTGTTTGAATTTTCTTCACTTAGGATGTGAACGAGTTGGACTTTACTTCCGCTCGTGGACTGAGGGGGGAATCACCCAAACTGACCGTCCTACTCAGAGACACACTAAGAATAACTGTCACAGACTGAGTATTTTTAGCTCCACTGTTCCCATAATAACCTCACAAAATCAGTCAGTGGCATGAGACATTCAAACCTCAAACAGGAGGTTCTCAGACTAATGGTATGTCGGTGAACTTTTTGTCCAATGACAAGTATCAGGTTAATCTTAATTTTCATCCTCATATGTCATGTTTTCCCAAAGAAGTACTTCTCAGTATCTTCTGTGACACATGTGAGTTGAGTACACATGCTGTCACTTCAAATATTCAAAGTGTTTCTTCATGTGTTTACGAACTGGTTTGTATCCGTTCTGCTGGACATCCAGCACGCAGTAGAGCGCAAACCTCCGCCACGCCACACATCAGTAATGTACCTCTATCGCTTGAGCTAACGCCAAGTGCTAAAGCCACAAGCTAACATGAGGGATGCACATGACCGAGCAAACAAACAGAAATGTGTGTGTTGTAGAGATCACCATAGAAACCAGTTAAAAATAAACCTGTTTCTAACTAATTCGCATTCTGTCACCGACTCACACAGACACAGACTTGATAAGAAGTTGACCTCTGACCTCTGCTTGATACCACACAAGTCATCAGTTCACTCAAAATAGTGACTGTGTGATAACAAATGTTTTTAAGCAGGAACTCTCTGAGTCAGTAGCTGTGTTGTGACATCAGGTAAAAAAAGAAAAAGATTTTTACACATTTACGTAATTACCTGATAAATGGCAAAACAACATCAACCTTTCCATGTAAAATCGTCATTGCTGACGAGTTTATGGATGTTTCATATGAAAATGAATATATGAACAATGCTTGTTTTTTTAATTTGCAGCAAAAACAGTATTAAAAAGCTGCATTACCTTCCAATAAACTAAACTACCCACCTGTAAATATTTTTGGTTTTGAGACTAATATCAAAATTTTATGTGATTTATTTCCAGTATTTGTTTTTGTTGTTAAAACCTGACATGGATGAAACCCAGATTATTTCAAATTGAATCTTCTAAAATGAATTATGTTTAACTTTTATCAGCGAAATAAATGCGGTTTATTGTTGCCATGGTTACGGATTTTTCTTTCTACATTTTAAAAGAACCGCGGTTTTCGTGCTCTCGCGAGGCTTCGAAAACAGCGCCCCCTTGTTTGTGTGTGTGAAAGCGTCGGCAGGTTGAAGGGATCCTCGGCGGCTAACG
Source organism: Malacoctenus tetranemus (assembly GCA_032274765.1). NCBI lineage: Eukaryota > Metazoa > Chordata > Actinopteri > Blenniiformes > Labrisomidae > Malacoctenus > Malacoctenus tetranemus. The sequence goes on along the minus strand of JAUESF010000002.1, from coordinate 3,354,201 downwards.
ATAGCAACGTACACAAATAGGGAAATAATTCAGTTTGGCCCCCCGCCGACACCCCGGGGGTCCACCGAGAGCTGAAGGAAGACCTCCCTCTGGCTGCACCCTCCGTCTCCCGCCTCCTCCGCTCCGAGTCCCGCAGACACGGCGACAGCAGCCCGCTAATCCCGCGAGGAGGGACGCGGCCTGCTTTCGTAGCCGGCTTCCCGGTGCAGCTCAGGCGGACGGCGCCGTCACCACAGCCCGGTGCTCCAGCCGGATCGGGTTCACCGCAGCGGGCAGAAACGTCGCAGCGTCGAGATAATCTCGGTGCGGCGCGCCGCTGCTGCTGTCCCACCCGCCCGGGGAACCGCCGACGTGCGGCTGTCAGCGCCTGTCGCCCCGGAGGAGCGTTTGGAGCCGCGGCGGCCTGTTTTGTTTTCGAGCCACCGCCATGAATCTGTGCGAACAATAACACAACTCCAGCGAGCCTGCCGGGGCTGAAACCCGAGCCCCGCCGCTGGACCTGCGCCGGGACGGACGCGGAGCCCCGGGACGAGCATGCATGCGGGCTATGGATGTATGCGTGGAGCCGGAGCGCCCTGTTTGAATGTGGCAGCCGCTGTAATTGATATCACCCCGCCGGTGGAGCCGCGGAGCCCCGCAGGATGCTTTGTTTGAGCCGCTCTCGGCGTGCAGGCGAACCGAGTCGCCGCGGATGAGCGGACGTTTGAGTGCGCGGCCCTTGTGAATGTGCTCACACCGGGGATGGATCGGCTGTGATTCGGGGATGTGTGACCAGGAGCCCTCCGTGCGCAGACTGCTGTTCATGCGGGGGAACTGAACCGCCGTGACACCCCTCTATATGCCGCCGGACTGCCCGGACACAAGCGGCCACTTCACCCCGCGGACCCGCGCGGTCTGTTGACTCTTTGTTTCCCAGTGCATCTTATTAACCGGACCGGGAGTCCGGGGCCAGGCAGCGGAGATGAACCCGGTGAATGCGACCTCTCTGTACGTGTCTGCGAGCCGCTCCGTGCTGCAGTGCGACCCCCGAGACCCCCGGGCCCTGGCGGAGCTCTGCAAGCTGCTGCCCTTCTTCCGCCAGTCCCTGTCCTGCCTGGTCTGCGGTAAGTGCGGGGCGCTGTCACTCTGCATTCACCGCGGCCACACGACAGCGTGTTTATCACTGGGAGAGATTTGGTGCGTTGTTGTCAGCTGTCCTCACAGCGGGAGCCTGCCTTTAAATACTGCTGCTTTCAGGGACTGTGGGAAATATCCCTATCTACCATGCAAATAGCGATAAGGAGACTTTAACCCTCCTGACATGCGCACAAAGCTCCAGAAACCATCCAATGTGTATCTCGCACGGATTCTGATGAAATCGTAGACTTAGAAATTATAATCGGCATCGAAATGTTTTTGTTTTCCTATTTGTTCGATTTAAACTGCATTCAGGAGGTGGGATAGTCTGATTTCCGGGGTACAGCGAAAGCACCGCAGCTCCTCGTTACTCTCCGCTGACACACCCCCCCTCTGTGTGCTGCCGCTCTGAGCGCTGCAGCTCTATGTTGCTCTCTACGTGCTGCAGCTCTGTTTATCAGGCTGACGAACGGGCCCTCCACAGATCCCCGATCAGCATGCGACACGAATTAGATTTATGGCTGTAAAGTTAAAGCGAACCAGCGATGGCGGAACAGTTCAGTCGGATGATGTTTACTCCACAGTGTTTGCTGTGGCGCATCGGTCAGGCAGCACCGAGTGTGAGCAGGGCGGCCTGTTTCTTATGAATGGACCTCCGTCCTCCTCCTCCTTCCCATCTGCAGCTGCACTCGGCGGCGGCGGCGTTGCTAAGGAAGCTCCTCTGAAAGACTGGCTGTCATGGAGTGTGGAGGGTTGCCAGGTGCTGCTCAGGTTTACATATTCATATCGGATCAGGAGGCGGGGGCAGCAGGCCGTTCGTCCTGGGGCTGCTTTATCCCCGAATGCAGACCACCAAACGGAAAGAAGAAAGATTCCACTTGTGCCTTCTTGGCAGGCGTTCCCATCTGGTGATGGCTGCTGATAGCAGGCACCGTTTGACTTGGCCTGGGTTCAAAGTGAGCTGAGTTGAGCAGAAAATGTGACATCATCAGACTTCAGGCCTCTGATTGGCCAGGGTAGTGATGTCATAGTATGAGGGGGAGAAAACCAGAGCGGCTGCCTGTGTAGCAGGGACCGAACACTTTTTACCTATTGCTCCACTCTCCTGATGGTCAAACCGGATGTTGGCTCATGTGTCCCGTCCTCTCTTCCTGTTCAGGTAACCTGCTGCAGGACCCCATCGCGCCCACCAACTCGTCATGTCAGCACTACGTCTGTCGAGGCTGCAAAGGCCAGCGGATGCAGCTGAAGCCGTCCTGCAGCTGGTGCAAAGACTACTCCTGCTTCCAGGAGAACCGGCAGCTGTCGCTGCTCGTCCACTGCTACAGGAAGCTCTGCCTCTACATCACGCAGTCGCCGCTGGCGCCGCACATCGCCAGCGCCGCCGGCAACTCCCCAGACCTCCAGGCCATCCTCAGCGAGGGTCTCACGCTGGCCGAGGGCGAGTCGGAGGCCGAGGACGTCTGGGACTCGCAAGCGGCGTCCACATCTGAGGTGGGTCCGCGGGATGAAGCTCCGCCCACCAAGGAGGTCAAGGCGGAGGAGCCGGGCCTATTGAGCATTAACGGACTGCACGACTGTAACGGCCTGGTCAGCTCGGACACGCTGCAGCCCATCGCCATGGGAACAGGAGGAGGTGTGGCGAAGCAGGAGAGTTTCACAGAAGAGATTCCGGTGTGTGTGAGCGTGACGGGCTCCGGGGAGGCGGGACTCTGTGACATCAGCACTTTTGGGGACGACCTGAAACATGGCGGCGGGCCTCTGCTGCTGAGCGTGGAGGAGGTTCTCAGGACTCTGGAGACGGACGCCGACCCGACCCCCGAACCCGCCCCCTCGGACCGCCACCCCTCCGTTCCTCCGTCGGGCCTCAACGGGCCCCTTTGCCCGTCTGGCCCCGACTCCTCCCGCCTCATCCCCTCCCTCCCCCCGGAGAACAGCCCCCGCCTCCTCCACCCCCACCCACAGCCCTCCCTGCAGCCCCCCCCTCACCCCTCCACCGTGGTCCCCCGAGTGCTGCTCCGCTGCCACCGCAAGCGCTCCCGCTCAGAAAGCGACAGCGAGAAGGTGCAGCCCCTCCCCATCTCCAGCCTCCTCCGAGGGCCCCCCGTCGGTGCCAACAGCTCCCCCCAACACCCGAACCCCTGCGCCACCACCAAACAGGAGCCCAAGTTCCCCGCCGCCGTGCCCCACCCCCATCTCGCCCCAGTGCCCAACGGCGGCCCCCCGAAGGTGGGGAAGACCGTGCTGGTCTCCAACAAGACGCTGAAAAAGACTGTGGAGCACCACGGGGCCGCCAAGAAGGCCTACACCAAGGCCCGGCAGGGGGCCCCCAAGCCCCGTGCTCAGCCCCGCGACCGGGTCCCCCCCCACCCCCACCCACACCCCCTCGCTCTCCCGCCCAGCCCCTCCAAGCCGCTGTACAAGAAGCCTGTGGAGAAGAAAGGCTGCAAGTGTGGCCGCGCCACACAGAACCCCTCAGTGCTGACCTGCAGGGGGCAGCGCTGCCCCTGCTACTCCAACCGCAAGGTGAGAGCGCGTCGCCGCTGACATTCATCTACTCGTTTGTTGTTGTGTCAATATTGTTTTTAAATAGTTCCCAGAAGCCCCGCCTCTTTCCTCTCTTCCTTTCCACCTGTCTTCTGTCCCGTGTTCTCCTCATCATGGCCTTGCTGTGTTTCCCGTCCTCAGGCGTGTCTGGACTGTATCTGCCGCGGCTGCCAAAACTCCTACATGGCGAACGGCGAGAAGAAGCTGGAGGCCTTCGCCGTGCCGGAGAAAGCCCTGGAGCAGACACGCCTCACCCTGGGAATCAACCTCACCAGTATCACCGCGGCAGCCCTCCGCAGCCCGGCCACCAGCTCACCCGGCAACACCCTCCTCAACGTCACTACGGCGACGGGGGCGCCCGTCACGGCTACCTTCTTGTCGGGGGCGGGGCATGACAATAGGGGCTTTGACGATTCACTGGAGATGCGCTTTGACTGTTGAGGTCGTTTCCTCCTTCCGCCAGGTGAGTTGACACGCACATTCCCCCAACTAAGCCCCGCCCCCAAAGCCCCGCCCACAGGGCATCGTCCACCAGGACCTGCAGCGGCAGAACAAGGCAGCTACAGTGACAGGCGAGAGCGCCAGGAACTGCACCGTGCTCGTAGTCGCGCATACAGAGAAGAAGAAGAGGAGGAGGAGGAGGAGATGTAGCGTTACTGTGCAGAATTTCATTTCATTTGGAGATTGAGCTCGTTTTTATTTCCGGTTTCCTTCTCAACTACAGGAAACATGTAGAGCATGTTGTGTAGCTACGTCCGGTGTGTGTGTGTGTGCGGGTGTGTGCGTACGAGTGTGAGTGGGGGGTGGGAGGGGGTTTGGAGACTGAACAGCACGGAGACGTTTTCATCATCATCATCATCAGAGACTGGTGTAATTTATATAAAAATGAAGTTTTGTACATGAACTCGTCGGTTTCCATTTAAAAAGACGTTTTATCAGATGTTTTGTAAGTTACATGATTGGAAGCCGGTGCGACGGGCGCGACCAACCTGCATCCAACCGCAATATTTACGCCTGCTGACAGAAAGATACCAGAATCACAGGAAATGACCTGATTAGCCCTGTAGTACCACTCTTCACCACTAGATGATGCCACAACTCCCTATAGATCAGAAGCTGCAGCAGAGTGAGATGATTACGAATACAGAAACTCCACAATTAAATTTGACTCACTACTGCCACCTTGCGTGCAAAAGAGGACGGACAGTTTGTTTGACATGTCAGTTGATTTTCGGTGTGTTTTTTAAGCACTTTTTCTGTTTGTTTTTTACTGATTGAAAAGATTCGAAGCCCATGACCACCACCCGAACACCCCCACCTCCCCCGTCGCGCTGGTTTCCACACGTTCAGTCGGTTTCTGGAGGCGACAGACACACATGCTGCTAAATACCACAGAAGAAGAAGATCACACCGGTTTTTCTTGGTTTTTTTGGTCGTCTGCTTTTTTTTTTGCAGTATTTATTGGACGTCTCCTGATGTGGGCGCCCAGTTTTTTGGACCCGCCCAGTTTTTTTCTTCTGTCTCCAGTTTTAAGTTGCTGTCACTCTTCTCACTGTTTCGTTTCTGGTGTCTCCAAACTGTTTCTGTTCTCCCTCTGGGCATTTAAATACCTGTAATATAACTGTAACATATTTCCACAAAAAGAAAGAAAATCAAAATCTTAACTGCGTCTACTGTTGTCTCTATTTTATTTTAGTTTATTGTTTTAGCAGTATTTTCACTGAAGTCTCTCCCCACCTTGTCTTTCTGAAGAACCCACAAGAGGGCAGTATTGGACTGTATTGTATAAGTGTTCATAATTCACCAGCAGGTGGCAGAGATATCAGAAAGAACTGACAAGTTCACCTGCCTGCTGTACCACAGCACACCGCTAGAGGGCGTTGTTGGCTTTGCATTGAGTGATTTTTCTCAGTTATCTAAAAAATAACTAAAGTCTACAAATGATTTATTGACAGAATCTAAATAATAGACACATTTGTTTTTGTTTTTTAAAGTGAATCTAAATCTGTTTAAGTTGGTAAAAAAAACTTTACCAAATCATGTTTTATTTCACATATTTACACCCACAAACAGTCATTTATTTACATTCACATTTAGTTTTTTCAACTGACAAACGTGAACAAAAATATTTTGAAAACCTGATTTTTTTTTTGTTGTCTCAGTGACCGTAAAGAGACGCAGGTTTGTTCAATGTGATTAAAATTTCAAAAGCAGCTTCTTAAACTTTACATCAGTACAAAAGAAGAAAAAAGGAAAAAACGGTGTCATGTTTACGTTCAGGTTCTGTTGGAAAAAGCAGTTTTTGGGAGTTCTTTGTCAGCACTTCAGGCAAAAAATGTACAAACAGGTACAACAAAGAAGCAAAGTATCACAAAGTGACACAACAAACCAACAATAAATGACAAAAACATTGACACAACGTTTAAAAAATGATGCAAAATGAACATGACCAAAACATGTGCACACAGAGTGACAGTCAAAATAACAGCATATAACACTATTGAAGAAAGCTAGAAAATGTCCACAAAAGAAACACAAAGACACAGTAAAACACACGACACGACAAAGAAAACATGAAAACAACCACAGAGAACCACAGAAAAATGTCGACAAAATGACAATAAAAACACTCCAAAAAAATCAAGATACAAACTGACCACTGGAAGCCCTCCAATCAGATGCTGCAGTCAGTCAGAGATCTTGAACAGAAACTCAAGACGCTTTGCGCCACTTTTCAAATTTTGACAGAAAAAATACAGTACACAAAATAAATCATGATATTTACAATTTTATACACAACTCCCGACTCAGCTCACAATGTTGTGATTGGAGTTTAATGCAAACACTTCTTGAGGGCAGTTGTGACTTGTTAAACAGCTCCATCTGGTGAGGGAATTGGGAACAATTCATCTTTGGTATGCAAATAGGAATCAAATCTCAGTGCCTCGTTGCTGCCACCTCGTGGACAAAACAGCATTACACTCATCTTACAAACTCTTTTTAAAGAGATGTAAAAAAATTTCCACAGAATCTTGAGCTCACACGAAAACTTCTTGATTGGTTCGCATTTTTACAAAAAGCCCCGAAATCATCCAGAAAAAACAGTGTTGTCAAAGTTCTTTGGTTTGTGATGCTACAACGAAGCGACAGCAGACAGTTTCTTTTCAGTTCGGTGTTTGAAACACGGCGGGGGGCGGAGTCACGTCACCTCGCTCGCGTCTCGTCCTAGCTGACCAGGAACGCCCCGAAGAAGCTGCTCTTCTCGTCCATGTCGACGGCGGAGGCGTTGGTGACGGTGACGAACAGGCGGTCGCCAGTGTTGAGCGGGAACAGCCCCCCCTGGTGGGCGGAGTGCAGAGAGAACTGGGAGCCGCGGGACCAGCAGGAGGTCCGGCTGGTCTTCATCAGCAGGATGGGCACCGGGTAGGAGCTCACCTGAGGAGTGACATCACAGCGGGTCAGACATCAGGCTCAGATCGGCGCCGTGCGACGTGTCGGTGGGCGGGGCCAGTAGACACTGGTCACTGCAGCTCACCGCCATCGAGGGACAAAGACTTCAGGTTTCATGAGGTCAAACTTGAGGTCAAACATGAGAATAAGTGGAGAAAACGTTGATTCAGGCTCAGAAGGGACGACGTTTGAATCTGACTGATACAAACAAAAGTTTCTGAGACGTGTCCCAACATGTGCCGACCGTCTGCACTCAGATCAGATCTTATTAGTCAGAAAGTGGGACACCCCCGGCCTGACACACTGTCCTGTGAATCATCAGCCTGCGGTCACATAAATACAAACCCCCGCCAAAATAAGAGCTTAATTCCAGCTGAAGTCAACATTTTCATGAGCTTGAGTCACAGCAGGAAGTGTAGAAAATCCAGCACAGATCAGCAGCAGAAAGGTCAGACTGAAAGATACAGACGCACCTTTTTATAAACATACTGCAGCAGGGGTCTCCCACGGTCCCCCTCCTCCTCCCCCTCCTCTTCCTCCCCCTCCTCCTCCTCCTCCTGCAGGGCGTGGCTGTGCCTGAAGTAGGTCTGGGCGTAGACATAGTAGAGGCCGGGCCGCGGCACCACCAGCTCGCCGTCCACCAGCTCCACGTCCTGGAGGAAGGCCAGCCCCTTCTTCCCCTCCCACCACGAGATCTTCTGACCTTGCACACGGCGCCCCCCGGAGGCCGGAGCTGCAGCAGGTAAACATGTCGGGATGGAAATCAGCACCAGTTTGTTTTGACTAACCGAAATGTTTCTTGGTGAACGCGACGTCACTCACGTCCTTCCACCTGCTCCACTTTGGGCACGAAGCTGCCGGTGACGTGAGCCGCCACTTTGGGGCGCGGCGAAGCTCTGTCGTCCATGACGAGTGAGGGCAGCACCCGGGACACTTCGTCTGACGGAGAGACGACGAAGCAAAGTCAGTGCAAACACCCCAAAACTCCTCACGCAGCCTTTCTAGAGACAGGACGAACAGAGCGATGATCTCTCACCTCTCACCGCTGACGAGATCTGCCGCTGGTAGCGCTGCGACAGAGACTGAAGACAGACACAAACACAAGTCACATTCATGTGTTCATTCATTCATTCATTCATTCAGAGTCTTCAAGCACTTTGAGTCTCTGTGTTTGGTGAGTCAGAATAAAGACGGATTGCTGCAGCGCAAATGAATAGACGGGCTGACACGAGGAAGAGGACAGGCGGGGGGGATGGGGGGGGAAGCTCCGCCCACAAGCTCAATTCATGGCCACAGCAGGTTCTCCCCAAAGCCCAGAAAGTGGAAATTGAACATGGAGACAGGAGCCGTGTGTGTGTGTGTGCGTGTGTGTGTGTGTGTGTGGTTATGTGCTTGTATGCAGTGTTCACATGGCTGAAGTCAC
>JAUESF010000002.1:3323260-3334180 GCA_032274765.1 Malacoctenus tetranemus | reverse complement strand
TGTGTGTGTGTGTTAGGGGGGGTATAACGGGGGGGTGTCTGTGACTCTCAGGGGACTGACGGCCTCCTCGATCGCCTGCTTCACTCTGAACCCCTGATTCCTGAAATGAAGTGAAGCAGAGAGTGAGCAGCCACACACACACACACACACACACACACACACACACACACACACACACACACACACACACACACATCAGAATGAACAGGAACAGAAATATGACAAGTGGAGCCAAAAAAAGGTTTTTGGAAAACTTTGGAAAGTCCCCAAAACCTCCTGCGAGCTCATTGGTTGCCTCTCAGGTTTCCATCTTGCCCATTGGTGGTCTCAACTGTCCCGCCTCCCCCCCTGCCTCCAGAGTTGTACATGTGTGCCAGATATCAGTGATATTGTTCAGCTCCAGGACCTGTGTTCATTCTAATGGCATGGATAACAAGGTGTGTGTGTGTGTGTGTGTGTGTGTGTGTGTGTGTGTGTGTGTGTGTGTGTGTGTGTGTGTTTTCTTTGGCCGGCGCTCTCACAGAGAACAGGGAGTCGGCCTCACAGCATATTAGTGCTCGCCGTGCTTGTTTTCATAAATTAGATTCGTGTTTTCATTAATAATCTGTTTCCACAAACACCGGAGTTCCCTTCACACCCGCTCATGTTTGCTTTTGTCACTTTTGGACGCCGCTGCACTGTCCTCCATTCACTTGCTGCTCACACCGACGGAGATCCGAGTGTCTCCGGGGACGTCCCACCTGATCCGTCCTAATTGGCCTGTTTGGTCAGACTCATGTCGCCGCAGCGCGAAGAGTCGACGTCTGATGGACGGTTGGTACGAGGCTGCAGTTACAAGTAACTACATGGCAAAGTAACTAGTCAGTGTAGCGAGCTTGTGATTAGTTGTGTCCCGTCTCCAGGATGTCCATCAGTGTGTCGTGTCCTTTTTTGGTCATATTTCGTCAGTGAGCAGTTGATGTTTTCTTGTTTTGCTCATTTGTTGTTGTTGTGTGCTTGTTTTGGATCTCAGATCACTTGTTCTACGTGTTTTATTCGTATCTCTGAGGCCTTTTGACCTCCTGTGACCTCCTTTGACCTCCTGTGACCTCCTGCGACCTGCCTACCTGCCCGTCAGCTGCGGCCTGAGTCGGATCCAGAAACGAGCGTGAAGCTTTGTGGGACGTCTGAAGGCTTCTGGCTTCACGTCTCGTGTGAACCGGTGCAGTCGGAGGCCGCGCTGTGGTTTTCTCTGCCTCCCCTCCAATCTTTCTCTGTCCTCCCTCCCTCCCTCCCTCCCTCCCTCCCACCCTCCGCACACTCGCCCTCCTCCCCTCCCCGACTCGCCTCACACACTCCCTCTCTCCCTCTCGCTGCCTGTCAGGAAGAAGTGAACAATATGACCTTTAGTCGCAGCGATAACATTCTCCCTCATGAATTCCCGCCCGCTCCGGCTTTCCTTTCACATTCTCACCGGTTTGTTTTCGCTCGCGGCGGCTCTGTTTTTCTTAGAAATGATCATCTCGGCACCCGGTGATTAACGAGCAGCACCGGGGGGCAGCGAGGAAGTCAGGCCCCTGCAGGGTCTCTCTCTCTCTCTCTCTCTCACACACACACACACTGCAGACAGCGTGGTGTCTGTGTTGGTGTCCTGCGGAGTGACCAGTGGGAAGCTGCAGGGAGTTTCTGTAACTGTCGTGTGGGCTGAATGGAGAAGCAGGGGCGGATCAAACTACAGGGAGGCCCGGGGCAAAACACCAAGTTACCCCCCCCCCTCCCACCGCCTTCATATTTTTGTCCCCCTGTGAGCCAACAAGCCGTCGTGTTTTGTCTGCAGCTTCAACAGCAGCAACACTTGTTTGACCTAAATAAGAGTGAGTCAGTTTATAAATGTGCTAAGTGGCGCCAACTTCAGGCCAGCTGAAAACCGGCAGCGACGTTTTTTTTGCAGCATGCCGCTTTCTCACTGCAATCTGAATCAAATGGGATTCAGTGCACAAACACACTCACACAGACACACACGCACACGCACACACCGGTCTGTCAGGTCTGCTCACCTATTTACCTGAAAGCTTCTGATCACATGACCTCTCAGGCATTTTCTTCCGTCTCTGCGAGATGTAAAGTTGCGAGGGAATAAAAAACGAATCGTCAGAAGGAGGCGAGCTGGGTCACCGTTGCCATGGCAGCGGATGGAAAACAATCTGGCACGAGTTTTTACAACTTGTCATCATGGCGGGCGGCCAGTCGAGAGAGTCCGTGGGACGCGAACGTCTCCGAGCTGCTGATCGATTTCACCGTCTTCATAAAACAAGAAAACAAAAACAACCTGGGTTTTATCAGCCGGCCGGCGGTAAAAGATGTCAGCTCAGATTCACGTCAGCTGATTTACTGACTCCAGCCTGCTGCGGGGTTTGGCACCACCTCCTGTGTCAGACTTTTATTGTGAAATAGAACACCAACTCATTAAAAGTGACAGCACGTACTTTGAAAGGATTACTGTGCATGAAGGCATTTAATGTGGTAGCTTAATGTTAATGCAATGAAAACATTTTCTATTTAACTTGTTCCTTTAATGTGTTTTTCATATATTTTTTGTGAGAAAGAAAATTCCCAAATGCACAAAAGTAATTTTAGTTTTAACATTAAAATCAATTTAGCTGAGAATAATACCAAATAAATACAAATCTATTGAAATTGCCAAAATGTGAAGTCTGAATTTCATTAGAAAAAAACATTGATGCAGATACGTTTTACTTTAGTCAATTTCTGAAATTGATTCAATACACTTAAAATTGTTATCGAAACAAATAAGATGAACACAGAATAAGTTTTAAAAAAAGATATAGAATTACGTTGTTTAATAAGATTAAATGGAGAAGTGTTTGGATTAAAATCATTGGCTGATAATAAATACAGTAAGCAGTTTAGTTTTTCCAAAATTCCCTTTATTGTCGAATGTCACTCATACATCTGCGAAACATCTGGACTCCATCGTCCCCAACTGTTCGTCGCTTCAGTGTTTTTTACAACACTGGAAATCAAACTGTGTGATTGTGACATAAAAGATGCAGATTTTCCTTCAGGAAAAAAGCAGATTTGAAACTTTTAAAGTATCATCAGAACACAATCAGACATTAAAACTTTGACATTCATTTAATCACAGTGATGAATCGAGGAATGTTGTCAGAAAAACATTGTTGTCAGAAAATTTAACAGGCTGGAAAACAACAAAAACAAACACCTTCCAAACCTCCACTGAAGTGACAACAGCAGCCACTTGAAGCTACTTTAGGTTTATAACCACTCGCTTGTTTTTCACTGGTTCAAACAATCTGACTTAAGCTAAAACTTTATAGAATAAAACACTGATTCAAAATTTCAGTTCAAGCAAATAAAAGTGTAAAACCCAAGGAGCAAAAACGTCTCATTTGGTTTGAATGGTGCAAAATGTGAAATATAGGCAATACCACTCATGTACACAGGGTGGCAGTAGTGAGTCAGTGTCCAATTTGCTTCACATTCTCAAATTTTTTCTGTTTTTTCAGTGAAACTACTTTGTATCACAAGGTGGTGCAGAGCGTGCGGCTGACTGTCTGCCTGCAAACAACAAGAAGAGAAGCAGCAGATTCTCGAAATCAAATCACACAAAACAGCAAACCACAAACTGTGACTCTCTACTGCCCCCTGTGCATCAAAGTGCCATTACAAATGTCTCATGACGTGTTTTTAACAGATTGAAAGCAGTTTTACCGTTTTCAGGCTTGAATAACTCAGTATAAATGACGGGGAGGAAGGGGGAGGGGGGCTGAACCCGATAGCCCACCTGGGATCCCCTGACCGCCGGTGATACAGTAATTGTTGCATAGATTTCACAGCGACCGTGGTCGTCATGGCAGCAGGCTGGAGGGGGCTCGTTTAAACACACATTAATATTATTGCACAATACTAAAGCGAGTCCACACAGCTGTGAACACTTTCACCACGACACAGAAGGGGCGCGGGGGGGGGGTGAGTTTCAGTGCATCAGACAGGAGAGGAAACCTCTCAGATTGGAGGCGGAGCTTGTGTGAGGGGACACAGAGCGCCGCCAGCAGCTCAGACCACTGAGGCTGCATGCGAGCTGCTGATTGGTCCAAAATGCAGCGAAGGAAAAGATTTAGGAAGATCCGGGAGGTCCGCGAGCGCTGCGGCGTTTCCTCCTCCTGACGGCTGAGTTACGGCACTTTACTGCGGCCAGAAGTCGCGGGTCACGTTTGTTTTAGTGGCGAGAGCGTCCAAAAATCACTCGCTGGTGCTGTCAGGGCAGTTTGTGAAGTTGTGGTTATTCTCTGAGGATTTACCCAAAAGACCGCATGCTGCATTCTGCTGATAATCCCACCGCGCCGAGAGGACAGCGTGAAACTAGAGCCTGATTTACTGACTGGTGACATCAGCGAGAATGTAAACGCAGCTCTCTGATGTTTTTATGACCCTGCAGGACCTTTAAAACGAGCGTCTCCCACCCTCGCCTCCAGGACCCCCTTCGTGGGGCATCGAGCATTACAGTGTGTTTGGCCTCACTGCAAAGCTCAGAGACGAAAGAGGCTGAGAACCACTGATTCCAACGAGAGAACAGTAAATTGTTGCCATAGCGCCCCCTTCTGGCGGAAATTATACAAACGTAAGTTCCCTCTTTGGTTGGAACCAGAGTTCCCGTAGTGCTCATGGAGTTTTTGGAAAAGCTTGTATAAGTACTTGTACAAGCATTAAAAATACCATCTTTTGATCTTCTGCAGAACAAAAATTACAGAAACTATTGAGAATGAGATAAAAAGTAACGGAACGATCCCCCCCCCAAAAAAAACAAACCCTGATGAGTTTTACCGGAACCCTGAACTCCAGACAGAAAGACCCGTCCTCTTTGGTTTGAGTGGTTCTAAATAAAACAAGTGAATATTATTATTTTATCTGTTATTCATTCAGTTTAGTAGTTATTAGTCCTTCCCGTCGCCTGAGGCAAACAAAATCAGAACATTCACATTTAATAGGCTGCAATCTGAGATTTAACTCAAAAAACAATAAAATATATCATTTATGATCCTTTTATATTAACTGTACAGCTCCAGTGATTTTATACGCTTTTTAAAACAGTGATGTCATCGTCATGGTGCCCTGGTGCAGATTCATGGTGCATTCAAGACCGTGTTGAAAATCGGAAAGTTCCCGTTTCTGAGTGGGTCATAAATTTGGCCAAATTAAGGTAAATAAATGAAGAGTGAGAATCAATACTTTGATTACTTGTGCTGGTAAGAGGGAACTTTCCGATTTCCGAATTGGAGAAACTTCAAACTTGGAATTTACCCGTTGCAAGTGGGAAACTGGCAAAAGCCCAGACACAAATGTGACATTAAAAGTTTAACCTTTTGAATGTTTTGGAAAGTAGAAAAGTTCTGACTTCCAAGTAGTGGAAATTTACCTGAGCATTGTCAAACTTTTTCCATTTTTCATCAAACTTGAGAATTCCCAGTCGGGAACGGATGTGATCGAATCGTGCAGGGGAACACACCTCGGATATGCAGGACCAGGACTGGACGCCACAGCAGCATCGAACGGGGGATCGAACCTATGAGCTCCTCAGTTAAAGCAGCGACGCCTCGCTGAGCGATGGCCCTCAGTGGCGCTTCTTCTTCTTTGGTGGTGCTTCGCAGATGCAGACCGTTGCCTCTACAGGTTCTGGTCCAGCCAGTGGATGTAGTTGTTCAGGCTCCTCCATCCAACGCTGGACATCATTGGCAAGTGTGCGAACACCATGCAGCCGTGGAAACCGTCCTCGTAGTAGTCGCTGGTCACTGCCACGCCGGCGTCCTGCAGCCGCCTGGCGTACATCAGCCCGTCATCCCTCAGGACATCGAACTCGCATGTCATCACGTAGGCTTTGGGCGTGCGACCCAGGACCTCCGAGTCCGCCAGCAGCGGCGCCGCCCTGGGGTCTGTCAGCGCCGGGACCTTGCTCAGGAGACCCGGCCACCCCGTTTCCTTCACCACTGGCTGGAAGTGCTTCTTCCGCTCAGGCGGCAGCAGAGTGGTCCAGGTGACCTTGGCGCGCATGGCGGCGCTGAGGCCCGGCTGGTCCAGGGAGCTGTGGTTGTTGACCAGCAGCTGGCGCTCCAGGTCGGTGTCGGCGCCCAGGTAGACCAGCCAGAAGTGGACCATGTAGTCCCGGTAGAGGATGGGCACGTCGCGGTTCTGCTGGTAGGACGGCGTGTTGAAGTCCAGCGCCTGCAGGACCGGGTAGATCAGCGCCTGCGCCTTGAACTTTAAGTTCAAATCTTCATCTGAGCTGAACTGTGGACAAAGACGACGTCAAACATCCAACAATCAAAGCTAGTTTTTGTTACTGTAAGGAAACAACTGCAATCGCTTATTTTCATCGACTCGCACAACAGGAAGTTGCTGTGTGGTATTTGTGTTGTTTGTGGCTGATTTTCCACCTTCTGAGCCACCGCCGCCGCCAGGTTTCCCCCGGCGCTGTCCCCCGACACGCACATCCGCGCCGGGTCGATGCCGTAACGACGCAGCACCTCGTCGGACAGGAAGGCTCGCGCCGCCGCCAGCGCGTCGTGGTACTGATCCGGAAACATCGCCTCAGGAGCCACACGGTAACTGTGGCAACAGAAGACATCACAGGTCGACCACCTTACTTACATTTTAGAAAGAAATTTCAAATCTATTTACAATTTTTATTTTAACGTTTTTTATAAGGTGTTGGGTGTTTCCTCCATCTTTTGTTGCTTTTATTTTTGTAGTTTATTTGTTTTTTGAAAAAACTTCTTTGCAGAAAATTTATTTGTATATTTACTTATCTGTTTTTTTCTGATTGACTTCATGTAGATATCTTGCCCTTTTCTTCAAATGCTTCTACATTTATTTGTTTATTAAATATCTTGACTTTAAAATGTGTCAAGCTGCTAAAAGCTCATGTAAACAAATAAAGGGTTCTCTCCATTATAATTTAACGTGTTGTTTCCAGAGGATCAGTGAAGCGCAGTGCCGCCATCTGCTGTTCAGTTCTGATTAGTTGCTCAGACTGCCACAAGGATCAGACCAGCGCGACCCCCAGTGGACAAACTGGGAACAGCAGTGATTCTATTTCCAAGTGTTTGGTCTTTGTTGGAGTGAAAATAGCCTAAATCGGCCCCCCTTACAGGTCCAGTGCTGGCCTGAGGGTCGCATGCTTGCCCCCCCTCCCCCTCCCACACTGTGAAGATGAAGCAGTGACTCGCACGTCTGGTTCTTCTGGTTCTGTGTGTTCGTCACATGTTCCCAATCGCAACAGAAGTGCTACGCTAAAGGTCGGCCTTTTTTCTTTCTGTCAGAACGATACAAGCTGAACACTTTGCTCACAAGTTGTTTCACTTTTTCTTTTTAGCAGATGAAGCAGATTTGAGGTCAGCAGTCAGGAGGCGAGTGCCTGTTTCACAGCGGGCGACCTCGTTGGTTGTCACATATAAAGTGTCGACTGTCCCGACAGGAAACGTCACCAACAGATCTACAGCACGTCAACAACATCCAGAGCAGGCAGAGCTGACGGCAGAAACAAACACCTTTAGAGCAGAAAAAAGTGGTGAAGAACTCACTCGACTGACATGACGACAGCGTCCAGGTCTTTCGCCATTTTCCGACAAACAAGGTCATAAGAGCGCATCCCTGTGAGGAAGGTTACAACAGTGAGCCATGAACAAAACAACAGAGCATCTCCCTCCCAATAGCTGATGAATCTCCTACACCAAATGAGCAAACACGTCCTCAGACGTACTTCTCTGTGTTGAGGTTCACTGCTCTCCAACATCATATTTGTGGAATATTGTGATAAATACACGCTGACACTTACGCCTGCTGCCGAGTGCCCACCCACCGCCGTGGAAATAAAGGACGCCCCTCTTCTGCTCGGCACCCTCCTTCGGCTGAAACACACGGGTGGGGATGCCGCCCAGCAGGATTTCCGTCACGTGCACATCGGGGCAGGAGTGGGCCTCCATCTCATCCACCCAGTACACCATCCAGTTGAGCAGGTGCACCCGGTGGCACACGCCCAGCCAGTGAGCCATGTTACCCTGAAAACACGAACAGCGACGCCATCAGTGTGTGATAGGTGAAGGTCACAGATGTCATCCCCAAAGTACAACCCAACACTTCAGTGATAAACACGAGTGCCGGAGTTACACCTTCGTCTTGATCTGCAATGTTTTTATCTGACCCGCTGGTGTGTCACTTTGTAACGACAGGAACGAGCAGAACAGGGTGTGAAAACCCGTCCTGAGCGGCGTCACGCAGGAGCTTAATCCAGGGTGTGTGGAAACGCCTGCTTCAGCTGCAGCTTCCACCCGAGGTGAAAACTCCTCACAGTGTCCCACTTCACCAGTGGGAAGTTCCCAGTTTGGCTGTGGTCAGACACACTCTTTAACCTTCCTGGTTGCTCATGAACAAAGAATCCCCAATAAGAAGCAATGAGACTGACTAAAAAATGATTAAATTAATCAAGGAGATTTTGGAACTCATCACGATTAATCGCATATCAGAATCAGGATTTTGATTGCAGCCTAATCTGGTTAGTTACAGTTCATGATAATTCATCACAAATATTTGCATTAGGTTTTTACAACATGCAATGACATTTTTCACTTTCACTCTAATCTTGCTGTAAACTACTTTCTTCGAATATAATAAAAGCAACAATGTTTTCAGACATTACATCAAATTTTAAATAAATCACTTCTTTTATTTTGACAGTGTGACACGGTGTTCACGCCACCTGCGCCTGGCTACAAATTTCTACTCTTAATATTTAGACAAATGAAATCTCTCCGTGGAGCCTGACAGCCGCCCCGCCTGATCCTGCCGCCGCTCCGCTCTCTCCCTCCGGTCTCCCCGGGCAGCGCTCGCCTCTCACCGTCTGCATCATGGCCCGGAACACGGCGTCCAGCACCATCAGCTTCCACGGCTCGCTGACGCCGCTCGGCATCGGCTTGTAGACGTAGTAGGCCACCGCCGACAACAGCACGGCTCCGGCCACACGCAGCCTCATCGCGGCGCAGTGTACCTGCCAGGTGGTGCGCCTTCTCTCTGGGAGCCCCGGTCTGTGTCTCCGCCGGGAAGCAACGAGACGCCGGGGAACGACCCCGATTTCAAAATAAAACTCTATGGCGCCGTTAGGGTCGAACAATTCCGAAACAATATCTAAAAACGAGGCCTTATTTTGAAAAAACCTTCAAAGGAAGTTGCTCGTAAATTACATAAGCTTGCCAATCCTGGGATATGTAGTCATTTTGGTAATGATGCTAAAGCTAAATGTCTAAATGTGTGAAACACATTTGATGACTTTGATGCAAAAGTTTGATGTGTATATTGGATCATTTTAATTTGAAGTATTTATATCCTCAAATTATGATGGCATTTTTTAACTTACTGTTTTGCTTATTTTGTGTTTGCACAATATCAAGTACATTAATTATATGAACAATCAATTCATGCTCATCATGATTCTAAAATGAAAATGAATACAAATTTTAAAGAATTTAATTCTCTATAAAAAAAATTCTGTGTTTGATTTTCATCAGTATTGAGGTGGTGTATAATTTCGGACCTCAATAAACAATAACTTTATGTAAAAAAGAAAAGTGAATAAGTCTTTTTAGGAACAGCTTTAGAGATCAACACTAAATATGAAGCCCGTTGAGTGTCCTTCAAAAGGTTAAAACTCACGAATTGGCTAATTGGTCACACCTGTGTTCACCCACACACACCTGTGTCCACTCAATCAACGAGGTGAGCGGGGCTTATAAAACCTGAGCTCAGTGACAGAGCTGTTGTCTGACTGCTTCTGAGTCTTTCTGAAGTGGAAATCATGGGATTTCTTGTGGAGTAAGTGTTTTGCAAATGATTCAGTCAAAGTTGCAGTAGATATTTGATAACTTTAAGCTTTTTTTCTTTAGCTGGTTGCTGTTATCCTTGCTTGCTGTTGGAGGACATCAAATTAATGGTAAATTTTAACCTTTGGAGTCAATGTTGAGGCAACTTGCAAGCCTGCTAATGTTGACCCATGAAATCTGTTTCAGCTGCCAGAACGGGACCTGTCAGTAAATATGGAGATGTGCCAGGCCAAGGATATCAGCCAGACACAAGAAATGTTGAGCCTGGAGATGGTCCAGCCCAAAAAATAAAGGTAAAGTTGAGATTTGGCTGTGGCGTTGATCTTGGAATGAAGAAATATTTATGAAGATTATGAATCTTTGATTTTCTTCCCCAGCCAAGGACGTACCAATATGTACCACACTATGTACCATCCACTGGCTATTCTGAGCAGGCACCGCCGCATCAGGACAATGAACATCCCCATGTGTTTCCACATATGCCAGATGGTCCACACAACCACCATTGGCTCCAACATGAAGCCCACCATCTTGGACTTGCACATGAGCATGCTGAAGGTCCCCATGGGCTTGCATATGAACATGTACACCATGCACATGACTTTGCAGACAGACCCCTCAGCCATGGGGCGCTAATGCAAAATGTGCCAGATGAAACGTACCAGGATGAGTTGCCGCAAATTGAACCCCACCATCTGCAAAATATACCAGACCACTTGCTTGTTGGAAATGGATATCTGCCACCCCATCTTGTCTGTGATTCGTTTCCCCAGCACCCTGACTGTCAAGTGTATCTTGCACAGGTGCCCAAGCCTCCGCCACAGGGTCCCCAGTATCCGCAGGTGCCTATGCTTCCGCCACAGGGTCCCCAGTACCCGCAGGTGCCTATGCTTCCGCCACAGGGTCCCCAGTACCCGCAGGTGCCTATGCTTCCGCCACAGGGTCCCCAGTACCCGCAGGTGCCTATGCTTCCGCCACAGGGTCCCCAGTACCCGCAGGTGCCTATGCTTCCGCCACAGGGTCCCCAGTA
>JAUESF010000002.1:3214174-3224871 GCA_032274765.1 Malacoctenus tetranemus | reverse complement strand
GTTACCATGACGATATACTACAGTTTATCAGCAGATTTAGATAGTAAAGAGAAACTCTGGCTTGGCGTTGAGAGACAAAACTCTTAGTGCTCCACAAGAGGGCGCCAGTTCTCTATTCAATTTTTCAAGTGGTTTTCATCCTCTCTACTCTTGATGACCCCTTAGTCGCCTCAACAGCATTACAGTGAAGCAAAACATTGGTGGAAACAAAACCTCTTGAGATTAGAAGTCTTTCAGATAATGTTGATGTCTGTTGGAGATCATAGAATGTTTTCCTTTGAAATGAGCAGCAGTGGTCAGGTTTTGGGGTTGTGATCAGGCCACCTGTCATCTGTGGCGCCTCCTCTGGGATGTCTCTGAGGTCAAAGTTTAGAGCTTGTGCACCTTTTTCACGGTGATGATGCCGAAGAGGTTTGTGGGGTCGGTGCTGATGTCGAAGGTGTCCCTCCCGTCTCCGTCGATGATGCTGTACATCATCTCAGCGTTGACCCCGATGTCCCTGTCCTTGGCCCAGATCCGGCCCACTACAGACCCCACTGGCGCCGTCTCGGGGACGCTCATCTGGTACAACCCTGTGGAGGACACGCAGAGGCTGGTTGGCAAAGTTTCTTTCATCGTCTGTCCTCTAGAGGGAGCCAAACCTCCAGCACGAGGAGCTCCCTTAATCCCAGGCAGGATGAATGAAACGGAGTAACGGTCGGTCTCGTGGGTACTGCCGAGTTTCATCCACAGTTTAACCTCGAAGAAGAGGTGACAGCTGCCCAATTTGCAGCCTCCCTGCAGTCTGCAGTGAGATGCCGGCACATTGTGCCTGACAGAGGGAGACCCGAAGCTCCTCACAACTGATCAGAGCTCCTCCGTGGTGATGGGTCTAATTGGAGGGAGGACGGGTGACGGAGGACGGACGTAGGGGCCGGTGGTGGCTGTCCTCTTTGTCTGGGAGTGAGGCCACCGGCCGACCGGGCTCAGTCGACCCCTGACCTCAGGAGGACGGTAATGAGAGGAGCGGGAATGGGGGGGGGGGGATCAGAGGGACAGCATGGGGTGACTGGAGGAGGAGGAGGGGGAGGAAGACGGGGGTTAAATGAAGGGACTTGGGTGCCTACTAATTTGCCAAAAGAAGTCAACGAATTGAGGGGTTCTCTTGCAAATTACAGTGAGTAAACTTCGTAACCTTTATTTTGATTATTTTTGAACCCTTTTCCTGTCACCAGGGGTATTTACTGCAAAATTAAATATTTCTCAAATTCTTCAGCTTAAGAGCTTCAGAGGGGATTAGGAGAAGTTGACGTGATGGGTTCAGGTGAAGATTAAAACGGAGGGGGAACAGACGCGGGCGGTCTTACTCTGGTCGAACATGGGCGGGTTGTCGTTGACGTCGCTCAGTGTGATGTTGACGGTGGTGGTGCCGGCGAGCCCCCCGAGCTGCCCACCCATGTCCTTGGCCTGGATGACCACGGAGTAGTTCTCCCGGGTCTCTCGGTCCATGTCGGCCAGAGACACACGAACCACACCTGGGCAGAGAGGAGGGGAGATGAAACACACACACATAAAGGCAACACTCTCACTCGTGTCCTGCTGGGAGACTTTTCTGTCTGTTTGGGCCTGGAACAACACGCGGGCACCCGAACATTAAACCGTTTTCAAAGCATCCAATAAACTGAGTCGTGACTGTGACATGGTAAAAATCACGTGCAGCTCTGAGAGAGAACACAGCGAGCGAACCGTGGCGTTGGATGCTTCTGTCCAGAGCAATTTAAACTTTATGTCCACATTAAAAGGACAATTGTCTTTTTTTTTGTTGAGCTGGTTTTAATTGCAACAGTTTGATGACTGAAACCTGATTGTGTGTTTACGACGTGGTTTTATGTGTGCTCGTGAGCCTGCCTGTAGGATTTCCAGATCAGGTGAAGCAAAACCTGATCCTGAAAGACGGAATTCAGCTGGCAGAAAGTATAAAAAAACCCTATTTTGTTCATACTGTGCAGGTAATTTCATGTCAGGAGACAGAAGCAGCATATACAGCGTCTTTTGTTGCAGTAAAGCTGAAATTAGTTGTCCTTGGTTGACAAAAAAACAGGCTGTTGGAGGAGGAACCTGTTCACCTGCAGCGTTTCACAGGAACAATGAAACTGAAGAGGATGGAGGCGGCCTTGATCCCCAAAACTCTTCCGAATTCCCCAACCTTTTGTCTGTCTGCACGCGTTTATCAAGAACGTATTATTAAGAGTGTATTATCAAGAGCGTATTATCAAAAGTGTATTATCGCCACAGAAATCTGCACAGCAGCTGATTGTGTTGAATAGAATCCAGTCAAGGTCAAGTGATGTTTTGTGCTCTGCGGCGTGAGCGGGAGCACGTGTTGCGGCCTCTGGGCGCCGAGCCGTGTTTACATTGTGACGGCTCCAATAAAAAGCCCCCCGGCCCTGCGGCTTATCTTCCGGTCGGGGGGGGCAGATGATAGCTGCAGAGCTGGCGAGGGTCTGAGTGGCTGCTGAGGGGCAACGAGGGTTCGACAGCTGATGTCTGACAAGCAGATGAAGCAGCTGTGTGAAACAATCCCAACACCACCGCAATGTTGCTGGCGCTGCTGCAGCATCGCAGGTTTGCCGGAAGCCGGAGCTTGGCTGGAGGATTTGATCCCAGCAGTGTCACAGAGCATGTGGGGAGATAATTACTTCTTCCCAGAGGTGTCGCACCGACGTGTGCAGGCAAAGCCGCACTCCTACACACCAATCTGAGAGGTAAAATGTCTTGACAGAGACGTGGAAGTTGGAGTCACTGTGAAAGAGGACACGTGACCAAAGAAGAGGAAAGAAATGCAAGACTATGTTCCTGTTCTTCTACATGCACGCCACCATGGCCTTTCGTACCAGTCTTGGCGTCCACCGAGAAGTAAGGCTGACCCTCCAGGATGCTGTAAACCACACGAGCGCTGTTTCCATACGTGGGGTCGTCGGCGTCTGTCGCGGTGAGCTGGATCACCGATGTTCCTGAGGACAAAACAACAACGCAGAGACGAGCCATTTAGCGTCACGTCCACCAAGAGCCTCATTCTGAGGTGGACTTTTTACTTATTCCGTCTGTGGCCACGAATGAACCGAGCTTATTGACTTCAAAAGCACGTTTATGAATAGTGAATGAAGCAGATGGAAGCGAGTCTGTGAGCAGCGCAGCAGCGACGGCTCCGCGGGGCTCTGCGGCTCCACCGTTTGCTGTTGTTCACCAGGGCTGCAATTTCACAGCAGCCGCTCTTTTTAAAATCAAACACGCACAGGAAACAGTTTAGTTCCCGTCTGCATCCGTCTCTCCGCCCCGCCTCTCTTTCCCTGTCTTACCTATCGAGGACATTTCTGGGACGGACGCGTGGTACGGGCCGTCCAGGAACCGCGGCTCGTTGTCGTTGATGTCCTGGATCTTGACGATGAACTCCGACTCGGGCTCCAGCGGCCGGTCCGTCAGGCGGTTGCGGGCCTGTGCCCGGAGCACGTACTGGGACTTGACCTCGCGGTCCAGCCTCTGGATGGCGTGGATGTCGCCCGTGCTGTCATCGATTGTGAAGGTGGTGCCGGCACCCTCACCGGTCAGGATGTACTTAATGGAGCCGTCGCCTTTGTCCATGTCTGAGTGGAGCTGTTGGTGTTCACAGAGATGTCAGTCAGGGTTACATCAATGTACGCTAAACGTTTCAGACATCTGTGAGTTCAGCAAAGTTTAGAGAGTAACTAAAAATGAGTGCATCCAGATGGATTCAGGGGCAGAAGGCAGGAAGTCACGCAAACATATTCACAGGTTTTAGATCAGAAATGAGAGCTGTCACCTACATTTTTGTCTTTCGTACACCAAAGTTTCATCACCAAAATATTGTCGCCACCAATAATAACCTGGCGTTCAAAGTAAATAAAGTGAAGCCAGGTACTTATCTGTCAACGCCGACGTCTTTTTTGCACGTTATCAACCCTGAACTAAACTTCTGAAGTCAATAAGGCTAATTTCAAACCAACAAGAAGTCGGTCCAGGAGGAAAAGTTCCCTTTGCTCAGAATCTCAGTTGGAGTCATGCAGTTCAGTTCTGTCAGAGTCGTTTTATTGACTCACACTTTATTTTTATCGCCAAAAAGCACGAATGACACCTGAAGGTGGCTGGAGCACTGACCTCCAAGTGGTGCCGCTTTGTTGTTACACATGTACCTGTAACACAGCGGCCAAAGGCAAACATGTAATCACAGCCCACCACGTGTTTGTTACCATGGACCCTCGCAGTGCAATCAGAAGCCTTTTGTGGCCTGTAAGTGCAAATGGCAGCCTGTTGATGTGCAATCAGTCTTTACTTTGTACTTAGAGCGGCCCTCTGCACATGATGAGTGCTCCGTGCCGTCACACTATCGAACTGAAATTAAACACCGCATTGAAGCGTCCATCTTGTATGTAATCAACGTGTGCAGTCGGTGCGTGGCACCGCATTAAATGTAAACGCCGGTCGGAGTGTGATGGGCGAGCCGAAGTTGAAGAGTCGAGCTGCTGAAGGTGATAACGAAAAAGTTTGCAGCTCGTCTGCCTCTCCGTCTTGTTGTCATGCCGGCGGCAGCTCGCCGGCTCCGGCCCTCACAATGCCTCTCATTGCAGAGCAGCACACAATGCAGCTTTGCCGCTATCTGTCCGGACAACGTGCCCACCTGCACTCGGCCCAGAATAGATTCCTCTCTAATCGACACCTGATTGTGGGCTCGGTCTCCGTGTTTGGGCCTGATACGTCCCGGCGGCCTTCTCTCCCCTGCCTCGAGCCGCCTTCTCCTGGACTGATCCCCCTTTTCTTCTCCTCCCAAGCTTGTGAAAAGGAGTTTGACACTCAGGCTATCAATTACCTGCTTCCCCTCAGCTCTGGCCTGAAGCTCAGAACAGCCGGCATCCCCACGACGTTGAATACTAAGTTCCTCAACAGAGGATGGGCGAGTCTGGGCGAGGGGAAGGGAAGGAAGCTAAATAGGGGGGCTACGGTGCATCTCGCTCTGGCTTTGTCATGTCCGACAATGGCTTCTTTTTCTTTGCCTTGAGTGGCTCTCTGGGTAGCAGCCCAGCCTGTCAGAATCACTTCCTTCATTCAGCTCGGAAAAATTAGAGTGAAAAGCAGCCGAAAAAGAAAATGGGAAAGAAGATGTGAGATGGAGCTGAATACGCGACTTCCACTGTGAGGAATTTTTCATACCACAGAGGAACAAATGACCATTTTTTACCCCCCAACGGCTCTCTCAGGACTCTAATCTCAGGATGGAGCGAGTGCTTGTGGGAGTGTGACGTTTTCCCGTGGTCTGACCAAACGTTGGTGGTAAAATCATTTCCGTTTGTCCATCTCAGCCTCACAGCATAATCAGACAAATCGTCAGAATATCACGCTGTCGAAATGGAACATCTGCTTTGGGTGAAATCAGACAACAAAATTACCAAAGCTGAGGAAATTTAATGTTGTGAAGTTGTCGCATGAGCACCATGAGCATGTGGAGCCATGATGACTTTTTCACCTAAATCAGCCTCCAGACGGAGCCGGAAACCCCGACTTCAATGATAATCAGCCTCACAATCATTGATCGTCCTCTCATGAGCCGCCGCCCTCGTCAGCTGCGCTGCAGATGCGGCGTTTTTACTCCTGGAGGGACGTGAGGCAGAGCAAAGCTTCGTTTGGAGCCAATTAACTCAATCACTGCTGTCTGGCTGCGGTTCAAAGTGGGCGCAGGAGAGGCTGTCTGAACAGGGAGGATTTTTTCTTCTCATTTTCTTACGCTCACACATGATCGGCTGTTTTACATTCATGTGCTGCCTGACAGATCCCGGATGTCAAAGTCAGTTTAGTTCAGTGGGATGGAAACAGTTTGTTTGATCTCAGGCTGCTCGGACCACTTTAAATGTTTGCTAAACAACCGGTAAGTTCTGATAACTCCAACACAATTACAAAATGTTGATAGTTTCTAGCTTTGTTCATCAAATGTAATATAAACAAAAGTATTTGATAAATAGTTTCCAGCTGTGTTGTGACTGCCTGAATAGCTAATGCTATTTCTCTAGCAAAAAGTTAGCTAGTTTTCACTGCAGCATTGTTGCAGTCTGATCAGTTCCGTTTTCGTGTGACCGTAAAATGTGGCCCCTAGTGGCCAAATGTCAAACTGCAAGTATAAGTAAGTTTTCATTGCAGCTTTAACTTTTTGTGAAGTCAGATGAAATACTTCTTGCACTTCCTGTAGAAGCTGCACCCCCAGTGGAGGAATTTCAACTGCGATTGCTTTTATAATGCAGCTAATCAGTCTTGTTTTTTTTAGGCCTTGGAAAGTCATCCTGGGGTCACATTGACCCCTTTTGTCTGCCAGTTTTCACCCACGGGCGAGAGTGTTAAAAAGGTGTGAAATCAAGTGGGCGAATTGGGAATTGCACATATTTCTTTCAGAGAAACTGCAGTTTTTCAGACTCTGTTATTTTTACCTTTTGGAAAGTCATCCAGAGGGTCGGACTGAACCCTCCTGTGGGCTGGTTTTGGCCCGGGGGCCTCATGTTTGACACCCCTGCTATAGATTATTCTGGAGAGGTAAGAATTGCTCTGCAACACCTACATGCAGGTGTTGGCTACACCGAGACTAAAGGTCACCACGAATCTCGTGCTCGCCTACAGACTAAAAAAAAAAAGCCCTGTGCATTTTGCATTTCCTCTGGTTATGACTTGGAGTGTGTGTGTGTGTGTGTGTGTGTGTGCACTGACCTTTCCGATGTACAGCGGTTCCAGTCCGGTGTACTCCTCCAGGACAAAGAACTGATTCCACACCCAGCCTCGCTTCACCCGCTGCAGCAGCGCTGAGCTGGCAGCGCTCTCACCCAGGAGGCCGTGAGGCAGCAGGGTCAAGAGGCCGAGGGCCACGGGGAGCAAGGTGCCGGCAGCGGCTGCAGGTTGCAATCGGACTCCCATTGTGAAGTGCCGAGTAGACTTTTCCTCCTCTTCTTTTTTTTTCTTTTTCGCTCGCACGGTTGTTTCCTGTGAGAGGAGAAAGGAGAGAACAAAGATGAGGCTGGAGTTTGATCCTTTTGGGCACCTTTTCATCTCCTTCTGTTGTGCCGCGGCGCCGTCAGAGACCTGTGGGTGGCACACTGTCACAGGCTGCTCACCTGCCTTCACAGTGTCTCCTCACCACTGAGTTTTTGTTGAGTTGTAACGAGCCGAGCCTGTTTACGAGTGAACGAGAGGGTGCCTCTTGTACTTCTCTTGAGATTGCGCAGAGAGACAGCAGAGAAGGAGGAGGAGGAGGAGGAGGCTTGTATCCACAGTAGCTGTTGTTAGCATTAGCAGTTGCTGGCTTTCTCTTCCTCCGGTCTGTGCTGGTCATTTATCTCAGCCGTTCTGTTGCTCGTTTCTTGTCAAGAAGCATGTTTGTCTTGATTTTAGAGCCTCTTCCACCCAGTTACTCATCTCCACTGTTACTCCACTGAGCAGCAACTTATTTGGAATCACTTGCCAAACACTCTGTGAAAGTTTCCTGTTCACGAAGCTTCCGTGAATGAGCAATCGCCAAGAATGAGATTAAAATCAACATGTCTGAGCTTCGGCGATAAACAAAGAAAAGCCGAGGCGGCGTTCACGTCATGAAAAAGTGTAAGCAAGCTCTCTCCGTTTCCTCGCCATCATGCGGAGAGGTGAGCTCCTTCACACCTCTTGTTAAAGGCCCGGGGGTGCGATGTTCTCAGATTGTAGTGTTTCTGTTAACACCCCGGCTTGCCTATACTCGCACCATGTTGTACAAGCTCCCTTCAGTGCTGCTCACCGCTCATTACAAGTGTTTCTCTCTCTGCACATCCACATGGAGGCTTCACAGGGCCCCTGTGGTCTCGTCTGGATGTTCGTGCCTCTAAATACCGGCTCCTCGCGCATGCATCGCTCCGTTTGATACCGACATCACAGGGAATCTTTAAGACCACGGGGTCAAATCTGCTCAATTTTCTGCAGGAGATGCTTTTTAGGGTATCGATTCTGACTTGATCGATACCTTTTCGCATGCAGCTCGTGACACCTACGCTGCCTCTTTCCATCTGCATCTTGTTTTTATGTATTAGGGGGAAGGCTGTGCTCTGTGTGCATTAATGAGAGGGGGCTAAGAGACCGATTTATGGTCGGAAAGCGCAGAGAAAGGAGCAGAAGGAGGCGGCTGTCAGCGGGGGAAAGTTTGTCTAAAAACCCAGCGCAAGAAAGAGCGACTGTTTGACTGGAGGGTCGACTCTATTATGTTGTGGAGGAGAGAGAGAGCATTGTGTGTCTGTGGACTCGCCCTGAATCACCAAACTCAGTTAATCTTTGTTGAAGAGGCACAAAAGGCAGAGGGAAGGGCAAGGAGGCGTGGCCGTGTGTGTGTGTGTGTGTGTGTGTGTGTGTGTTGTACACATCCCTGCGAGGGCCGCTTGGCAGGGCGGCTGACACTTGACCTGGCTGCTCTCCCTCTTTTCTGTCCATTCAAGTCGCCTGGTTGCCATTATGAAGTGAAATTAGCTCCCCGCGGCCTCCTCCCCTCCTCTCAGCTCCGCCCCTTCAAAGGTCACCCCCCCTCACATACACACACACCCGGTTGGGGCTTTCTGCCCCGTTTTGTCGCGCCTAATGAGCTGACATGCAACGCCATTGTGCTGGCAAAACATTTCACACATCTCTCTCCTGCTAATCTGACGGCGCTTCACTTGTTTAAGGGGGCGGCAGCTGGCGATTGCCGCACAGGGAGGAGGTGAAGGGATGAGGAGGTGGAGTAGAGATGAAGGGATGAGGAGGTGCAATCATATGAGAAAGCTTTGCCAGACTTAAAGCCGATAGGTATTTTCCCACCGAGATGAAGCATTCCTGCGAGGTTGCAGGAAGCAGTAGCTGTCCTCCAACATGTCTCCATGAATACTTTGTTTGTGGTCCAACAGTCGATCAAACACTGCAATGTCAATAAAATGCGATCAATGGTGGGTAATTATTTACATCTCCAACAAGATGAAAGTCGTAATCTAGTCCTCTGTGTACTTCTTATGCAATCACACATTTACCAAAAGTTTAACTGCAGATGTTGCTTCTGACATGAAAGCAAAATGCAATTAACTACAGATGATTGACTCCCAAAAGTAACAAATATATTACTAATCAAACAACATCTTCAAGCGTGAACTTCAGCTGTTACCGGAACAACAGAAAAATGCAGGAAGATTTTGTCTGTTGTTTTGTTTTGAAAGGGAAGCTGTTTGTTGGGAGAAAGGCGGAAGGAAACTGAGTGACAGTAGAGGAGACGGTGATTGTCGGGGGGGGGGGGAGCAGCTGGCGTGAGAAAATGATGGGCCATATTGTCGTATCATGGTGCTACGAGTCCACCTGCTGCTCCATTAACTGCAATCCGACAACAAAAGAGTGTATCAGACTGTTTGTGCGCCGGCGAGAGGAGGTGAGTGTTTACCTGCAGTCGGGGAAACAAACTGGAAGTGACTCCAACCAACTGACGGGCAGAAACGAATCCATAACTGCAGCTGTTACAACTAACAACTCACCAATAGACCAACATACACACTGAAACAGGAATAATCTGTTTGTGTAACGAGGATTCAGTGATTAATTCTATATTGTTGCTGACAATGTTTGCCCGAATGTTGTAGCTGTCCTGTTGTGGGTTAGCTGATAGTTAGAAAGAGCAGAATGAAGCGTTCACAGTTTGGTGTTTCTTTGCACCGTAACCTTCAGCTGCAGGAAGTGAGCGCAGGCTACAGTTACGGACATGTTGCATCAGACACTGTCCAGTCAGACGCAGCGTCCTGTCCTCCTGGGGGGTCACTGAGGGCCGGCTCAGTGTGTGGCATTAGCGTGGCTCGGCCCTGTTTAGGTGGTATGTGGAGCATTAATAAGAGTTAATTTCACAGTGTCCATGTCTGCGCTCTCCTCACCTCCGCTCTGAAAGGAGGCCTCCCAGACTGTGGAAAAGGGCTCTTTTGAAAAACTGGGAGGACCCGTGGAAAAGCGGATCCACCCACTCTGGCAGGGCGAAACGTCACGGCCAATTTGTTAACCACAATTGATTTCGCACGGCGGGGAAGCGACGGCGAGCCGACCCGGGCGAGGGCGAGTTGCATCGATGCACTTCCTCCTCCTGAGATGCAGAAGCTTTAGAAAAAGTGTCTTTCAATAAGCCGAGCGAAATGTAGAAACTGTTTTTTTTTTTTCCCCTCTTTCCTCTTTGTGAATCTAATTCCACTTCCCGGGCGCCAAGCGTGACGAGCCGCATTCCCCAACCGAGCGTGGCTTTCTAATTCCTCAATGCTAATGTTTATTTACTTATTTACACATAATTGAATTGCGACTCCGCCGCCGCTCCAACTTTTTAATAAGCGGGGCCCCTTCCTCCTCAGCGTGGCCCCTGGTATGTTTGATGTGTGGCTGCGTGTGGATGAAATGACCACGGCTTGTGGTTTCTTTCTGCACCGCCGCCGCCTGCAGCGAGGACCCGGTTTCCTCAGCTGGCTTGTGGGGCGCCATGGCAGCCTTCAAAGGCGGCGGCGGGCACAGCGAGGTGTGTATTCTGGCCAAACTCTCTCAAGATCACACAGTTGTTTGTGTGTGTGGGTCTGAATTTAAGTGTGTGTGTGTGTGTGTGTGTGTGTGTGTGTGTGTGTGTGTGTGTGTGTGTGTGTGTGTGTGTGTGTGCGGGCGCA
>JAUESF010000002.1:3186852-3198782 GCA_032274765.1 Malacoctenus tetranemus | reverse complement strand
TTAAGAGTTGCACAAGGCTTTTCTTTTTAATCAACAATCATTTAACCTCGTCAGTATTTATCCTCAGTGGAAGATAAATGTCTGCACCAAAGTAGCAGGTAAACTGTACTGAACAACAAATGTTTCATAACTCCAGCTGAGAATGTGGCTTTAAAGAAGTCGGGTTGTACAAGGGCTCTCTCCCCTCTTCACCAGCTTTTCAACGAGCACCTTGACGTATGAACTTTTCATCTCATGACTTGCAGCTTGATGAATCTTTTGTGTCCCGCTCGCTCTCTATTTACCGTATAGCTGCGCTGCTGGTCGAGTCACAGACAGAGATAAAAGAGAGCGTGGAAAACAAAAGAAAGTGGGAGAGCAGAATCAAACAACGGCGTAAGTGGCTCCTTGATTTGCGGCAAAATCTGGCACCTGTTTTTCTAGCTGATTTAATAATGTTCCCATTAACGCGACTCTGGGGCGGCAACCCAGGGGTTGGTGACAGACCGATCCCAAATCATCTCTCTGCGGCTGCTCTAATGACTCGACTGCTGCGCTCAGCGCCGCGGCGGAGACAATTCTGGGCCGCCGAATCCGGAGGCGTCGGAGGGAAACGTCACCATCGCTTATTTCCAAACGGGAGTCATTTATGTGTGTGTCAGTGTGTGCGTGTGTATGTGGGAGACAGACAGCGAGAGAAAGCAAATAAAAAATGTTAATACCTCATTTATGGAGCCGACAAAAACTATCCCAAGAATGTGGAAACATTTGGTATTGATGAACGTGGAAGAACGCGGGCGCAGGCTCCTGAAGTCAGAATTAATTGCCGTCACCGCCACCGCAGACGCTGCTGTGAATGAGCTTGTGAAGATGTGACACTTCTGGGACTGATCTGGGCATTATCTGCAGGAAAATTAAACCGGAATTCATCCCCCATGCACAAAAAAACCCGGGATAATGTGACACCTCCACATTCACCGAATTGACATCTGCAAATTTAGTAGCGATGGCGTAGCCGGAAAGTCGGCTTGACATGAAGTATTTGGAGCAGAATATCAGTTAGTGTCGGACTATTTTAGAGTTCTGAGCTAGAAGAGGTGACCCAGTGCATGTCTGAAACTCCTCCAAAAATCTTCCACTTCAGGGTTTCACAGCTAAAAAAAACAATTAAAGAGGGATGACAGTGAAAGGTGCAGGTCAGTACATCCTGACATTACCTCCACCTCAACATGGAGCAGCGCTGAGCTCTGCTGACAGAGTTGTATGTCTTCACTCAATGAGAAAAAGGATCCAAGGTTTCTGTTAAAGCAGAAGGGACACAAATGTGGACAGAAGGAGGAAAACATGTCGGCTGCTGGAACCAGGCCTGTCGTGACGTATCATATGTCTTCAGTTAAAATTGTCAGTGTTTGTACTTGTTCTTTCCTTGATCTTGGGTCTCTCAATTCTTGGTCTTGATATCTAAAAGTCTTGGTCTTGTCTTGGTCTCGGTACTTTCAAGTTGTGATCTCGTTTTGGTCGTATCTTGCTACAGTCTTAGGCTCCTCTTTGTCTTGACCTGTTGAGGTCTTGGTCTCGTCTTTGCAGGACCTGCAGAAATCTCGGTCTTGATTGTTTTGGTCTCCTCACGAAGCCCAGAAACCCCCAAAGCTCAGCGTCTCCAAGCATCATGCTATCACGAGGTTATCAAGTGTAAAAGCTGTGATGTCCATAAAACAGCAGGTGTGAGACTAATGTTGGTCCACATGTTTAAATGATGAGACGCAGCCAGTGTTGTGGTCTCTTCTGTGGTTCCTAATGAAGCCTGTGTGTGGGACGAGGCGGGTTCAGTCACCCTGTAGTTCATTTAACTCACGATTAATTTGCCGAATCCCAAATGAACACCTCAGGTCGGCACTTGTCAAACGGTCGGCCACCAACTGGAAAAAACCTATTATCTCCACGGATATCTGAGTGTGACCACGGCCGGCTGGCCGGCCGCAGGTTCCCTCTGAAACACAGCGGCTCCACCAAGCTTCAACTTTATCAGGCAGATCATCTCTCTGCCTGCACAGCGGCTCCGAGAGGCAAAAAGAAAATCAAATCCGCTCGCTGGTTCAATTCCCTCTACAGCCGGCGTACGTCCATCAACAGCCGCGCGCGCTGTCAGAGCGTCCTTGAGCGAGACGCCAAATCCCACCTGCTCAGTCATGCGGTATAAATCACCACGAGCTCTGAAGGATTTCATTATCTCCATCCCTGATATTATGAGGCTTAAAACCAAAGAACAACACAGAAGTCGGAGCGTCGCTTTCAAAGGGCCAGAGACGGCTTTTTATTCCAGCCAGGAGGACGCGAGGACATCTGAACCTCGGCTCGCAGCCTGCAGTCCGAGCGCACGCCAGACTAGGCAGAGTGTCGTAATGCGAGGCGACGTGCCGGCGGAGATGAGAGGAGAAACAATTGACGGAGCTTTTGTTACATCTTTAATTACAGGCCCTGTGTTTGCCTTGTTCAGACGAGGAGCCTTGGGGAGAGGCAGCGCTCGCTCGGTCTGATCTGCTCTTGTTTTCCTGTGAAATGAACGGCCTGACCTCCCGTCTCCTCGGGACTCGGCGCCGCTCTAACAAAGGCCGCGGAGAGGAGGTGCTGAATATCAGAGCGCGTGTGTACTCGGCAGCTCGCGATAAGAGAGTGTGTTCGCACCTGCTTCGATGCGTTTTTGTGCATGAGACAACCCCGCCGACCCCCTCGCATGCAGAGAGAGACGCAGAGCCCGCGAGGCGTGAAGTGTACCTGGGAAGAAAAGGCACTCAGCTCGCCGCGGCGAGTACAGGAATGCCTGGCAGGTACAGGTATGGCGCGCTGCAGCGAGATCAGCGGCACTGTCACAGCAGATGATCCACAGCTAACATGCAGCTGTCTGACCCTATTACCTGTGGCGGCAGGGCCGGGCTACTGCGTCCCAGGAGAGCTCCTCCAGCCCTTCGCAAGGAATTCACTCAGACTTTGAACATGGTTTGCATCCCTGCAACCACTGAACTCCACGTGCGCTGGCGGCTGCTCAACTGCGCCGAGTTGCGAGTGCAATGTGCGAGGTGAGTCGGGATCCATTAACGAGCTGGCGGAGAGCGTGCGTTGACTGTCGGCTCATCATCCTCCATAAGAAGATGAGGGTTTTGATATCGGAGGGGTCAGAGGGGCTGCATGCATGTTCATTAGCATGGAAGTAATCAGCAGATGCCAGCACGGCAGAATACCAATGATCAGATTGTCCATAATGTAGAAAACGTCTTCACTTTGGGACCACCACCACTTTTACACCACTGGTTTTCATTCTTTCCCCTAAAATTACTTCTTGTAAAGCTGTTAAGCCCCTTTGTTTCCTTTTCACAATAAAAGCACGGGACAGGTCTGCTCCGGAGGCTCGTCCTGGTTCACTTTGTGATGAGTAAATCTCATTTCAACAGCTTTGGTGCAGGCGAAGCTTCAGCTCATCCTGTGAGCTCTGAAGCCCTAAAGGGGGGTCTTGGACCGCGAGTTCAAAACCCACTTTTACACTAAGTAACCCGACGAGCGTGTCAACGAGCTCGACTTCAAACAAAACAGCCCCAAAGATTCCAGGATCAAACTCCTGCAAACCAGCACCGCACCGCATCGCCTCACCATCACAGCATAATGGAGATAAACGAGGGTTTTTCGTTCGCTAAATTACATTAAACAAATCTATAACATCTCACATGGCCGCATTAATCCGCCATGAGAGTTCCTGTGGGTGAAAAAGAGCTGCTGGTTCTCAGATTAAATCCCCATTAATCCCACTCAGCCTGCAATCTCCCAGTGATTGAATACACACCTGACCTGGGGTTTTTTCAGACATAATAGGCCTGAAACGAGATTTTCCAACAGAAAGCCTGTTTGAAAGCTCTCGTGTGTCCGATGATTCTTCAATTTAATTCTGCCGTAATTGAACTCCGGCCACTTAGAAGAAGCGAAGCATCCACAGCAAACATATTAGCGATTAGGATGAAACCATTCCCACATTCACTCCTCCTTTTAAACACGTACGACTTTTAAGGTAGATTTGTTGCTTTTTGGTAAATAAATGTGTTAATAAATATCTGTAAACCACCAAACTTTCATACAAATTAGGATTAGAATGAATCTAACTAAACCTCAACATCCCCAGAAAACCTTTATATTTCCTGATCAGGAAAGTGCACAGGGCCTGACCTGAAGTAACCACACGAGGACGGATGGTGACAGTAAACTGGAGGAGTCGTCAGAAGAAGGATCCTCAGTTTGGATAAAGGAAAAAAGTCAAAATCCCTGAATAGAGGCCAGAAGTCAGCAAAGACGCAGTTTCTCTTGATTTGTTGGTGTCTGAAGCTTCCAACAGAAACAAAACGTCCAAACAAAGATGCAGAAACGTGTGGACAGACCGCAGCACCTTGGAAACACAGGGAAGTCCCACAAAGACAGGTTAGCATCACTGCCGAGAATGCTAACGCTCAACGCGAACAGGACACCAGAGATCGATGGTGGGGCAGCGAAGTTTCACTACTGGTCAACAGGAGTTTAGCGAAAGAGAAACAAAGATTTCCTCTCCTATCAACAAAGAGAGAGAGACAGCAGCTCTGCAGCTGTTTTCACATGAAAACAACTGACACTAACTTTTCCTCATAATGTTTTCACAAGAAAACAACAGGATCAGCATCTTCAAACTGCAGCAGTATTACAAACAAAACAAAAGTATTTCACTGTTTGTGTGAATATTCGACTGAATTTTCACGAAACTGACCCGAGTTGTCTTTTGACGAAAGAGCAGCGCCTTCAGGGATCTGGATGTTCCGGATCTGGATCTGCTGGATCTGGATCTTTGCCGCGCATCAGGAACAACTCACCCCAAAAACACATGAAGCAACAAACTGTCCAAACAAACTGAAGTGGCTGCAGTGAGCACATGCAGAGCAGGTGTGCGCGTGTTCT
This sequence comes from Malacoctenus tetranemus, assembly GCA_032274765.1. Taxonomy (NCBI): domain Eukaryota; kingdom Metazoa; phylum Chordata; class Actinopteri; order Blenniiformes; family Labrisomidae; genus Malacoctenus; species Malacoctenus tetranemus. The sequence goes on along the minus strand of JAUESF010000002.1, from coordinate 3,193,835 downwards.
TGGCAGAAATTGTTGTTCTGTTTCCGCAGTAATCCATTTCTGTCCTCCCCTCTTTCTTCCTTTCTTCCCTCCTCCTCCTCCTCCTCCTCCTTCTTCCCCTCCTCCTCCCCGCGCCTCCTCCTCTCTCCTCTCCTGCTCGGATCTTGTTACATTCACTCCATTGAAAAAGCGTCCGTGTTCAAAGAAGCATTGTGAGCAGCCTCACCCTGCGTCCCCGTCAGGCGGGATAATACCGAGGTGTCGGTGCAGAGATCTCGTTACGGGCGTCAGGCCGCCGAGCGGTGATGTCGCTCTCAGGTAGATTTTCTGCTGGTGGCGACAGATAAGGTTTTTTTTTTCCTGCCTTTTGAACACAACATGCTGCGATCTGACTCACCGACACACTCATGTTTCCTCACAAAGGGAAAGTATCCAGTTTGGTTCTTGGATACTTCTTACAGGAAGGAGAGAAAGTTACAAAGTGGTACTACAAGTTGGCTGCGAGCTTGGTTTCAGGCGCGCACCCGTCAGTGTGGGCGCTGCTTTGTGTTGCGAGTCTGTTCTCAGGTGTGTTGACGGCAAAGGATGGATGAGTGGATGTTTATGAGGGCTGTGACGCTGGTGGAGCGAGAACACGCTCACTGGCTCACTGTCGGACCCCGGTTTGACTCTGGACCGTTTCATGTAGCGTTTAAATGTTCTCCTTCAGCTTTCCTCCAAAAATCCACTTACAAATTGGTAGTAAAATTTCATATTTATCAAAATTCTGCAGTTACTAAATTTTAGCCTTTGTTTTCGAGGTTTTGTTTGAAATAATTCAAATTAATTCAAATTGAAAAGGCAAATATGGCTTCTTGAGGTTAAGCTCTGTGAAAACTCAAAAAATTCACTTTCACAGATGGATTTTAAAAGGTTAATGTCGCTCCACAGAAAATGTTCCTGATGAACGACCTCGCCGTGATTTGGGTGTGAAGTTAAAGGTGTCTGTCGCACAGTTCGAATAAATAGAAACACCGGCGGCAGGTTGTGAGTTTTAGCTAAAGGTGATTGGATATTTTCTAATTCGCTGGCTTTAGGATAATCTACCGCCGGCTCTGAGAGTAATAAGCAATTACGGTGTGTTTATCCCCACAACTCAGAGAGAACTAATCTGCACTCAACAGCCAGGGCCAAAAATAATGAAATTAATTAGCAGCATTAAGGCCATGCGACTGCCAGGGAAAGGTAGAAATGTAATTATCCACATTGAGACAGAAACCTCTGTGTGTTTCCTCCTTCTTTCTGTCTCATTGTGTCTGCTTCCAACCGCTTCCTTTCTTTTCGTCCATAAAAAGAGAACAAAAAGAGTATTTACACTTTGGAAAGCGTCCACATCAGGATTTTAATTCTTTCTGAATCACATTTTAAGCTGTTTCCTTGCTGAGCGACCTGCCAGGAGTTCATTCGTTATTTCTTTGCAGGGAGGCGAGCGGAGTCTGATCGAAGCCATTCATTATGAGAGGGTTATTTTTTGGGAAACAAGTTTGTATTGCTGGATACAAAGTAAATGACTCACTTGTAATGGGATTATAATGTGCTGTCCTGCATGCACGCTACGCTACATTGCACCGCGATGCAGAAATCTGTCATCAGGTGGCGAGCGACTTCGCTGAAACATGGCCGCCTTCATTATTTCAGCTGCAGGAGAGGAAAAAGTCCAAACAAGAGTTGGCGTGAAGCAACGTTCGCAAGTTTTAATTGATCCAAAGAGAATGCAGTTAGGACTTTATTAATTTTTCCACTTTTCCTTCATTTCTCAGTCCTGTTCTTTGCTGAAAAGTGCATAAATGGAAGGAACGCAGAGATCCAGCAGGCTGAGTCATCAGCTTTCAGAAGCTGCAGCCCAGAAATAGAAAAATATAGGATAAAAACAACATTGTAGGTTTTTTTCAGAGATATTCTGGAGGTGGAAACAGATGATTGTTTCTGCCTAAAGCTGACAGGAGCCTCGCGCTGCTTCAGTGATGCTTTGTGAGCTGGTTTTAAGCGCCACATGCTGCTGTGGGGGTGAAGTGGTTCACCAGCGCCACCTCACTGCGAAAGGACACTGGTTTGATGCCCGCCAACGCCTTTCTAGTTTCCATGTTCCCCCAGTGAACTGTAAGCAGCAGTGTGCATGTTGTTGACTTATGACAGAAAGAGGAGATGGTTCTGTTGACCAAAAGAGGCAGAAGATGCATGTTTGTGTCGGTTCACAGGAAGTTGCTTGTTTACCTGTGCTGTGGTAACTAAAGTATCCTCTGTGGTCGGTAACAACCGGGGAGGAGAGGACGAACCTGCTCCCGGACCCGCCCGGCGGTCCCCCAGCTCGGTTGTCATGGGAGACGGGATGTAACAAGCGGCCTTGTATTACAGCGGGCAGCAATTGTGCTGAAACATGACTCTGCCTTCGACCGCTATTGTTCTCATTCCTCACACCTTCGCCGCTGTGATGCCAAACGCCTCGGGGGGAGGAGGGGGGAGGTGGAGGAGGGAGGGGGGAGGGGGAGATGGGAGTACTACTTTCACATCGCCGCTTCGGTTCTCAGGGAGATTCTTCCACAAGTGAACATCTCCACCTCGGCCTCGGGCCGCCGGGATCCTCTCAGAGATGCAACTCAGATCAGCCAGAACATTAAGACCGCTGTCAGGTCCTGTTGCAGGTGCCAGCTGCTGTTTTCTCAGAGTCCCTGGCCTGCAGGGGGCGTGAAACGTGACTTCTTGGGGTGTTTTAGCTTTCACACATAACACCGACTATCAGAGCCACAACCCGACTCGGGTGTGACTCTGCCTCGCTGGTCAGTGACTCATACTCGCTGCCTAACAGCTGTGATTTACCTACGTGCATCGTTCCATGGCGTTTAGGCAAATCTACCGAGCTGCATGCAAAGAAAGAAATCCTCACAACACGCGGTCGTGCAGAAACCGGCTCCCGGCAGCCTCTTCTGTAAACACGTCCTCCCAGGAACCGATCCGTCAGACGTGAGCGTGCGCGGCAGCTGACAGACAGGAATCCTGTTGTTTCGGGAGTCTGGGATGCATCACGCCGAGTTAAGGATCCGTCAGCTACCAGGGTGGCCTCCTGAAGTCCCTCCCCTATCGCCACAAATCTACTTTCCGTCTTCCTCACTGTCACATTTTCTTTACTCGGAGGATCCTCGCCGCCTCCCGTGGTTAGCTTCTCCTAGATCAATCCCGCTGCCTGTTTAGCTAATTGTCTGCAATTGTGAGCGGCGTGTAATTCATCCCCGGGTGCGATCCGTCAGCCGATCGATCGTATTGACGCGCAGAAGTCTCCTGGTCTCGACATGTGTTTATCGCAGCACTGAGGAAAACACTTCCACTGAGCGGGTGACGGATGACGGCCATGTTGAAGGAGACGGAGCGACGCAGTGGAGCGAGGCAGAAGTGGCTGTGATGGACACTTACCTTCACTGTTTTATTGCTAGATTCATTTTACTTTATTGACATTTACAAGGATCTTTTCTTAGCTTTGAGGACTGATCGGACTCTGGTGGTAGAACGAGTCAGGAACGTGGTGGTGGTGGGGGGCGGGGCCTACAGTCAAAGCCACAGTTAGCGCCACAGTTAGCACCTCAGTTAGCACTACAACCTCAGAGGTCACCGTTGAGTCCACAGCGCCGGCAGGCGGCGTTTGTACTGGGTGACGGGCCCGATGTGTTTGGCTGCGGCGGGCAAAGACACAAACAGGGCTGTCTGGATGGAGCAAGGCGGACTTCAATCAGCTGAAAGGTGATAAAAGATAATTAATTCAATCACCCACTCAGTCTGCCCACCCCCCCAGCCCCCCACCCCTCTCGGCGCCGCCGGTTGCATTCACACAGCTGAGTTAATGGAAAACTACACTCAAAGCTTTTTCTTCCTTTTTATCCGAGACTCAATAACAAGCTTGCATCCGATTCCGCGGCGGACTCGCTGTACAACCCCTCGCCATTAAACGCCGCCTCGCTCACACACCCACCATTACTGATAAAAGGAGAGGTCTTTATTTGTACACTGCATCCTCAGACACCTTCGGTCATTAACCGCCAGACGCCAAAAAAAACGACGAGGAGCGGTAGGTGGGAGATAAAAGACTGCGGAGTGAGCGAGCGCTCGCCGCACCCCGGAGCGCGCCGCCCTCACGCCGACCTAAAGACCATTAACACCCCACACGCCTCGTACAGCAGGGTCAAGTAGGCTGCGATTACTTCTCAAATAAAAGATACGCCCGCAGAGAGACAGAGAGGGAGAGAGGGAGAGGAACTGAAATGAATGGAGGCAGATGTTCAGCCAAAACATTAGGACTGCCTGGGTGATACTCTGGTAAGATGGCGACGAATCGAAGGGCTGAGGACCAGAACTGGAGGATCCACTGACAATTCATTCATTTATCTGACTTCTACAGCCATCCAGGACCTTCTCACTGTGAGGCAAGACTGCAAACCACTGCACAGGGTTCTAGATTAAAAAAGACACTCTGTGTTTTCAGTGGAAGTGGCTGCTGTTCCTGGTTTGTCCATTGGAGGTCGAAGAGCAGATCTAACTCGACACTGAGGAACCAAATGTCAACCAGAAGTCCCAAGTAGTAACTTTTTCAAGTACTTCTTAGCTCTAAAACTGAGAGCTGTGTGGTGGAGCCTCCATGATCGTCTTCGTTCCTCGTTCTTGCAGTGCCAGCCTTCGTTGATCCCATCTCTGGTTAAATTCAGACTAAATCACAGATTAGCACGGCATGAAACAAAGCTGATTTGGCTCCGATGTGACTGTGTGGGCGACTGAATTTGATCAGCGGAGACTTGAATCCTGAAAAACGCTCCGGATCCTTCTTGGGTGACGTAACCGGCACCGTTAGATCTTTGCCGCCGTTCCGTCGACGTGTCACAGAAGTTTCCGGGCAGAACATGAACGCTCGTCGCCGCAGTCTGAAAGTCATCCGACCCCTGAGGATGTTCTGATTATCCGGCGCCACACCTAGCCGCATCAGCGCGGCACTCCTAATCACAGAGAAACGAACCCTCCCAGGTGTTATTATGACGGTGACATTTGCCAATAGAAGGGCAGGCAATCACAATAGATGTTTCCATCGCAGTAAAAGTGATTTACAGCGGCTCTCGCTGAAATGATGATCCAGAGAGGGCATGCTAGCCGAGGAAGATAATGGCACCCTCGTGCGCGGCGTGGAGAGCCTTGACTGGCTCACAAACCTCTTCCTCCTCCCTCGGATGAGTGCGCCTCCCGGCCTTCAGAGTCTCCCCCTCCCGCGAATAAACGCTGCTATAAATAAAGGAACACAAAGCCAATCACCTCTGTGTTTAAAGAGACGTGCTACCTTCCCACACGCGCGTGCCTCGAACTGTTTGTTTGATCTAATCGCCCCGGTTCGGCGCGGGGACGCCGGCCTGCTGTTGGGCCTGACTGATTGCTGGAGCCGCCCGCTCCGGCTGCTGTTTGTTGGGGAGACGGAGGCTCAGGCTGTGGGTGGTATTTGCCATCGGAGGATTTTCAGCGCTGTAGACCAGATGGCCGTCAACCTCGTGTTGATCTTGGAGGGCCGCCTTGCCAAAAAGCGCTTCCCCCGTAGTGGAATAAGAAGAATCGAGATGTTAAACATGCTCCCTGCCCCGAGCTCCTGGCTCCGCCGCGCCGCAGAGGGATTATGTCGGGATCTGGCCGGGCAGAAGGAGTCGGTATCGGCTGTAATAGAGCCCGAAGGGAGCGAGGGGCTGGCACGGAGCGGGGCTTCAACACAATGACAAGCACAGGCTCACAGGGCGCCGTGTACTTTGTCTTTACTGCCTCTACAAGCCATCGACACACAACTCCCACATGCTAACTTTATTCCCGATGCCACGGCATTAAATCCGTTCCATAAATACTGCCTGAATGTGGAGCGGTGAACAATTTACAGCTGCTCTGAGGCCCACAGAGCAGTTCCACTCCACTCCACTCAATAGTACGTTTTAACCGTTTTCTGCTCCGTTTTCAACCCACCGAGGAAACAACTCTGAACCTCCGTCTCCCTGGGGCTCAACAAATTGCCTCTAAGAAAGGATGTGGATCTCGGACTTACCGAAACTTCTCAGTGAAGCCAAACACTGGCAGAAATACACTGCAAGAGCTTCTAACATAAAAGCATCCAACTGTTGGAAGTCCTAAAGGAGTTAAGCCATGTTCAACCACGACTTTTAGACTTGAATCCTGAAGTTTGTTGTATTTTTGTCCCCCTTTTTAGGCCGAAACCTTTTTTTTTTTTTTTTAAGAAAACTTTAAGATATAGGCAAACACCTGAAAAGCATGCAGCATTGTCAGTACAGTTGCAGTATTACATGTGCTCTTCAGACAGTGATTACTGCCCCCCCCCCAGCTCTCAACCCACCTCACTCTCCACCCGCCCGTCTGCACGTTTAAAAGAGCAGGGCATCATCTCAGCCGGCTCTTGGCGCTCGCAGAGCTCTGGAGAGTGCTGCTTTGCTGCAGCTGGTTGCGGTCCTTTACCCTGACCCCCCCACCCCAACCCCGCTCCCCAGTCCTCACCGAGTGCCCCTCGTCCCACATTAAGTGCAGAACCACATCTGCGCCCGCTGATGGAAACCGTCATGCAAAATGTACTCTGACGCTGACCCGCTCCTCACGCTCGGGATCTCCGACCCCCCGAGACGCCGCGTGTGTCCATCAGACGCTAGTCCCAATCCATCCGATAATTGGACGCTGCCGCACATCCTCCATTACCAGCTCCCCGCCGAGCCTCACGTGGTCCCACCGGTGGAGAGAAGAAGGTGTGAAGGCAGAGCAAAAGGATATCAGGTCTCAATCTGCTCTCAGCACGTCTGACAGGAGAGCAAATGAATGAGGAGAAGCTTCTTATTCCTGCTGCTCGCCTCACATCTGCTTCTTCATCCACACTGCAGCAGACAGCAGGTTCATGGCATCCAATGAGTCCCAGCTGATATAACAGAATCAACTTTGAGACAACTTAGAGCTTT
>JAUESF010000002.1:3176306-3186752 GCA_032274765.1 Malacoctenus tetranemus | reverse complement strand
AGCAGACAGCAGGTTCATGGCATCCAATGAGTCCCAGCTGATATAACAGAATCAACTTTGAGACAACTTAGAGCTTTGTCTTGTTGGTTTCATAGTAAAGTGATAGTACTTTTTGTGGATGCATCTGAGAAGTACAGATATATATTCTCATCAATCCACAGAAAAAAAGATTCAGTGCAATTTAAAACAAATCACATCAAAATATACAATATATAATTAAAATATTCCCTGAAAAATCCTATTTAAAAAACATTTTTCTTTCAATAAATTAAAGAAGTTCGATTGAAAAAAGTGTAAGAAGAAAGTTTTAATTTTGGAAGTATTCAATATCTATAAAGAATTAAAAATTAGAGAATAAATGTTGAATTTTTTTGAAAAGTCTAAATATGCACAAATACCTGATAAATACCTGATATTAGAGGCAACTTGTAACATATTATTAAAAAATAACAAAATCAAAGTGATGCGAACAAAAATATTGAAAAAAATTGAAATTTCAAAGGGAACATTTCCCTATGTGATTTATTCTCAACCTGAAAACATCCGGATTCATGAGTTCCCTTTAAAACCTGCAGAATCAGGTTGTTGGCCCCCAGTCCTCCCACAGTCCTCCCAGACTGCAGACTACAAACTTTCCAGGCTTCAGATCTCGACCACTTCTCACCACTGCTGCTGATGAGAGGCTCCGGATTTGAGTCAAATTAGCATAATTTAGAGCGATTGTTCCCCAGTCGGCAACTTCTTCCAATATTTCTCTTCCCGTGTTGCAGAGCGAGCGTTCCAAACCGACACGAGCTCACCAACCTCGGCTCGTCTCTTCTTCTTGCGCTCTACCGAGGAACCGATGAGGAGGAGGCAGAGCGGATGTCAGGAGTGATAGCCAGCTTATCTAAACATCATTGATTTTCATGCGCTCACGCTGAGGCCAGCGCCGGTTGGTTCTCATCCGTCGAGCGCCGAGTATTCTGACAGAAGAGCCGTGGAACTTGTCAAAACGGTTCAACGTGAAAGGCGTCCGCCCACACCTTCCCAGCGCTTGTTTCCGCTCCTTCTGACACGTTATCAAAAGCCTTTTTACAAGAGAGGCACTTTTTCACTTCCGTGCAGGACTCGGCTGCGCTGTCAGAAGAGGAAACGGACACGGCGCCGTGCGCCCGTCTCTGAGCCCTCCCTCCTCGCCAAACACGCTCCCACAGCCTGTCCGCAGCCAAACGTCTGGCCAAGCTGCGTTCAAGACTCCAGCATCGACAGACGCCAACTCGTGCGCAACTGAAACTCCTTTTAGTCAGCAGCACGGCGAGTAGGGCAGAAAGAAGGTCGGGATTAGGTTAAGTTAAGGATTGAGTTAATCTGAGGGTCAGACTGAGGTGAGCGTGAAGGTGAACCGCTGCGGTCTGTTAGGAAGCTGCCACGTGGAGGCGGCGAGGCGTGAAAGCTCGGCGAGGCGGCGTGTCAGACAGCGCGGAGCGCCGTGCCAAGATGGCACACGAGGCGAGCAGACGGAGACCTGCGGAGGAAAAATCTCGCCGCCACAGTTTTCAATCTCTCCCCTGCAACAATCAGCCACCAGATCGTATCAGCGCTTCACGGTCTGAGGAGAATCGAATGATGCAATCTTGATGCCACAGCGAGATAATGTTTGACAAAACAAACACGGGCCGCATTTTAAATTCTCCCTCAGCCCACTCGTGCATTGTTTTTAACTCCAGCCCGCCGCCGCTGCCGTTTGATGCCACTAAATGACCTTCGGATGAACCAACAGGTACATCGCGGCTCCCCGCCGGCGCCGCCCAAAGGAAAAAGAAGCTTCCTGTGCTGCGGCAGATGTCACCCTGAATCTATCCTCCAGCCAACAATCAAATAAGTGCATTGTTGCCTCGCAGCTGTCTCCAGTATTACAGATAATTAATCGGCTGCTGTTGCGTCTCCGCTTTAATTAAAGTCGAACAGTATCGCTCTGTCAGAGTTGTCAGAAATCATTTGTTGGCTGAGTGGGAGTTGTTGTTGTTTTTATGGCGTTTTGTTTCAAGCTTTCAGAGAATTTAAGTGAAAAAAAAAGCAACCAAATGTTTAAATATCAGCTGGAAGTCATTTTTCAGCGAGCGGTGTCGCTGCGCAAGCTAACGAAGACAGCTTGGACAATCGTCATGAAAGAGAAAGTGAAGAAAATAATGGGAAGGGAATGTAAATGATCCTCCGAGTGTTCACCACACTTTGTTCTCTGTGAGCTGCTTTAGCAGTCTGGATACTTTTAGAAAGTTTATTCGTTTTTCTGTCGGGTCATTGTGAAGTTTTTAGAGCTTCAAAGTGGGTTAAACCAACTCTTTTTAGGACCAAAACAAGAGCAGAACAAACCTGTTGAAGCTGGTGTGAAAACTATGATAGAAGTAGCAACTGCCACACCATGAAGTTGGTTTATTTGTTGCCACCGTGCAGGTGCTCATTGGCTCTGTTCAGTTGGTTTCCTCTGTCTTCTTCTGTGGTACGTTACGTGACATCACCTCTTACAGGTGCTGTGTTTTGCAGTGGTTTTGGTGGACAGGACCGTTTGCTGGCATGATGTCGTGTTTATGGGAAACGGATCCACCTGTGTGCTCTTTTCCTCTGGCGGTCCGGGTGCAGCCCCGCCCCCAACCTGTCAGGACGTTCAACATTTCCGCACCGTGATGCGTTCTGCCGCTGTTGAGGCGAGTGCTCGTGGTGAAATGTCACGGATTGCCGCCGCCCGCCTGCCGTGTTTACTCCCCCCCCTCCCGCCCTCCCGCCCTCCCGTTCCCCGCCGCTCGTCCGTGCCGCCTCCGAGCTCGCCGGCGTCTCGCTTGCCCCCTCGTGACACTTCCTGTCTCCTTTAAAGTGCAGCTTTGACGGAACATTTGTTCGGCATGGCGACGAGGCTTCCCTCGCAACCCGCGGCACGCTGAGAGACGCCTGCACGCGCGGCTCACGCTGTGCAGGCGCACCAGTGTTTGTACACATTTGTTTGTGCCTGCATATATAAATTTGTGATTATACGTCTCGATACTTTCCCTTCGCTTTGAGGTTTCTTTAATCCCGCTCATTCAAAGGATTTGTACAGAATTGCTAATTTCTTTGACTTAAATTCCAGCCTGAATGAAGCGGGGGGAAGCCTCTGCCTGCCTGTTACAGACCATGTAGCACTGGATTAACATGTTTACCAGCGCTTCCTGCTTATTACAGAGTTAAAGCAAGATTCACCAACGTTTCTCCTGCTAAATGCGCCCGGGGCCTCGAATCCATTAGTAGTTATCACCCCAATCGCACCAGTAAAAGGGAGCCAATCTCCCGAGCAGGGAGGGATGATGAGGGGGAGGTGGGGGGGTGGGGTGGGGCGGGCGGGGGTGAGCCGCCTCCTTCGTCGAGGGGTTAAAAGAAGCGGGACAGAAAATGGGTCCGCCGCCGTCCCATCCATCTGGCTGCCACTGTAGGTGAGGACGTGATGTTGGTGTTGTTTGGAAGTTGTTGGTGTCAGCAGAAAGGTAAATAAAAACACGGGAGAGAGGAGAGAATTGGCTGGCAGCTGAATTCTGCCCGAATAAAACTCTTATCAATAGTCAACACCTCTTTTGCTCTCTTTTACTCATCATTTATTTGGTTTTTATTTTGTGTTTGAATAATTTTAGACAGAAGTTAAAGGGTTAAAGTTCCCCGTGAGCTCTCAGCCTCTAAGCGAACGCTGCCTCCCTCCTCCGGCGAGCGTCGGGCTGAAGCGCGGTCGCCGTCCGTCCGTCTCTGTCTCTCTCTCGGCCTCGCAGGTCAGATCTGCCTCACTCTTACAGTCTCGCCTTCCCACCGGCAGTTAATCCCCCTAATCTGCAGGCAGGTCAGGGCGGCGCGGGGCGACCAAAGTTCCTGGATGAAGATACGGCTGATTGCTCGCCGGACTCTCATTTGCTCTTTAGTGGAGGAAGAGAGGAGTCAATTATAAACTTAAATAGCCCAACTCTAAAAAAGTTACCAGCACTTACGCTGATTGCATGAGCTTTCCATTGTTTTTAGCAGACTTTCCCGCGGCATTATAATTGCCTCGGTAATATGCAGAGCCTTTTACCCCGCTCATAAAACCTGCTCACATTAATCAAGCCGCGTTGCTGTTGGTGAGGTGCGTATGAGGCGGCTGGGACAATAAGCGGCGCGTGTCTTTGAGGGATGCGTGTCGTCCGAGCCGCGTTCCCGCCCATTAAACGTTACGACGCCGGGCCGGCATTAAAAGCCGGGATGTGACTCATATCAGGCCGGGAGGAGTTGGTCCGCCGTCGGCGTCGGCGGTGATTGTTACGCAGGTCGTACATGGAGGGGAAGTGGAGGGAGAAGGGAGGAAAAATGGCTTCCTGGGAAAAGTGGCAGATTTAATTTGTCAGCTGGGATGAAAATTGGCCGGTGAGGAAAACAAACGACGGTTACATGGGCCGATGGTACCAATTCGTCAGCGGGAGATTGAGGAGCCGGCCTGGAGATAGCTCACATCTCCATAAATCATGTTGACAATTGACTTGAACCGCGAGAGGAGGAGGTCTCCATAAAGCGGGCCTGAACAGGCACTGATATAGGACGTCTCCCTCGCTCTCGCTCCCGCTGCCCAGAAATAGCCCGACAGCTTGATGCATGGACGACGGCCTGTGATGGCTGACTGAAACGCTGTCTGCACACTCATTTAAAGCGCTAATCTGCGAGTTGTTGGGATTTAACTTGGCCGCCATCTTTGGCGCCGCGCTGCCGTTTTGACACTTTTATCGGTCGTCTGTGAAATTTTGTCATCGAACTCGCCTAAATTTTTGTGGCTACCAAAAGCTAAAAGTCCTCTGAACAAATGTTTACCGCTGCGGCTGCCAAAACTGTAGACACGAGCGGAGAAGCCTCATTAACAACGTGCAGTCAGACTTCCTGCTGGTTACAGATGCAGATGGATTCATTGTTCATGTCGTTTTAGGGAGACGGAGTCTGTTTCTTTGTAGGATCTTCTGTCTGATTTCTGAGGATCAGTTGATGGTTAAAGGCTCAAAGACCCACAGAGGCGATGATGATGATGAAGGTGAGGCAGAGGGTTAACGCAGTGACGTCCTCGCCGTCTCCCCTCCGGGCTGTCACTGCCCGACACTCGGCAACTATGTAACCCATTTAAAGTCTCATTTAAAAGCAGGAGCCTTCAAATTAAAAGCTTTGTTGGATTTCCTCAGCTGAACTGGTCGAATGATGGTTTTCCTGCGCAGCCTCAGAGCAGGCAAAGCCTCGGGCCTCCGTGTGGACCTCTGACCTGAGTTTTGGAGCCGCTGGTGGAGGAGCCGGAGGAAAGATGTGATGAAGCCTTTTAGGTCAACTCGCTGCACCTTTTCTCCCCGATGGGAGCTCGGATTGCCAGTTGGGGTAGTAATCTGATTACTCGCCTCTCACCTTTCCTTTTGGCAGACCGAGCGAAACCTCACCGACTTGTTCAGGTTTGATGTTTCACTATTATTTACCGAGCTGCATGGGCAACATGAGCCGCAGCCTGATCGGAGTGATGCCCACCGTTACTCCATTACACGACAGGGTAATGCGATTACTGCTGCTTTGTAATGCATTACCTCCACCAGAATAGACGATGATGAGCTGCCTACCGCGGGCCTCCCGTGTTGTTGCCCCCCCCCCCAGCGTCGATGCGTTGCGACCGTGACACCCAGCAGGGTGTGTAAGCGTCTCCCTCGCCGCCGCTCCCTCGCCGCCTCTCCGTCGGCGAGCTGTGTTTACGCGAGTTTCACCAGATGTTGATTCAGCCAGTGAACAGATGACAGACTTAGCCAGCAGCTGAGGAGACAAATCCACAGTCCAACACTCAGCAGGGTCCCCGCACCGCCTTCCCTCCCACCCGCCGCCTGCTTTGTTTACATACGTCTGTCTGCGTGTCTCGCTCGCTCACTTCCTGACATGTTTTTGCTTTGTTTCATCTCCTCTCGCTCCCGCTCGGCGCATCCCTCCCTTCCTCGCGTGTTTGAACGCCGACCATCGTGTAGCGTTGCAGATTAGAATTTCAAAACTGTTGTTACCCAAAGAGAGGAGCTGCATATGGAGCCGTGTAATTGTCAGAGGGGCAAAAAAAACTCCGGCGTACTTTTCCTCAGGAGGAGTCATTTACTTCAGTTGCTCTAATAAACATCAAATCTGTCCAGCAACGCCACACTTGGTGTCGCTCATGTGCAGTCTGGTCTCAGAGTGGTGTTGATCTCCAGTCTCCTCCGACTCAGACTCGGTGTGCACGCTCTCGTCTTATTTGTCCAAATGGTGTTGCCGTATTCGGCTTTCCAGGCTCGTCGACTGCTTGTGCGTGCTACAAATCAGGTGGGGACAGCATGCAGAACGATACTTCCTCTCCCGTCTGAGGCTCAAAACGACCGGAAAAAGTGGCGACACGTGTCGCTGATCGCTTCCGACAGAATGAAGTTGATTCGCAGTCGCCAAGTTTTACAAAGAAGTTACTGGAATCAGGACGAGGGAGTGACGACCGGTTGAAGGAGGCACATGGGGTGATGATTGGTTCATCCTCCAATAGCAGGATGGTGTCTGGTGCTTGTGACTGCGACAGTGTCTCACGATAAATCACACAGATTGTTAATATTTAATCAGTATTTTTTTTCTTGCTGTGTGACAAGTTGGTGTGAGTGTGAGAGACAATGTTCCTGTGTGTGTGACTCGCGTGCTCGGTGTGCGAGCCCTGACAGCTCGGTGCCGGTGATTTCCCAATAACTCCCGACACAAAACAGGAAGCCGAGGAAATTGTGTCCGTTGTTTGTGCGCGTTTCGGTCCGATTGGTCACCAGAGAGCGAGCGGAGGGGAAGGACTCAGTGTTTGGCCCGGAGTGTGGATGAGAATCTTTAACAGCAGAGCGGACGCTCCGCTGGCAGACGTTTCCTTGCTCTTATCTTATCTCTGAGAGGATATGTTGTCATCTGCAGAAGAAGAAAGTACATCCGAAAACACTTAAACCTCTCTGCTGGGCGGGTATCTCTGACTGCGAGCGGGTGTATTTTGATATCTATTTATACGCGCTCTCCAGATAACTGTGACGTGATCCGTAAAAATGGCCCGACCCCGGCGGAGCATGAAAAGCAAAGACAACACTCTCCTCTGTCTGAGGCGTCACACACAGAGGAAGAAATCCATTGTTAGACCGAGTCCAATTTCTGCAACAACACTGGGTTCAGTGGGCCATGGTGCCGCGCCGCCACGGGACGCGCGCGCACCGCGCCGCCCTCATTTCAGCCCCCGCCGACGCTGGCGTGCCGCCTCCCGCGTACAGTGTGTCGTCTGGCACTTTTCACAAACATACTCGAGGGAAATGTCAGGAATGACAAACAAGAGTTGACATACGGAGAGCGGGAGGGAGGCCGAGGCGGCGCGACCTTCCAGCAGAGCTGAACCGCGCGTCCTCTTCCCTCTGACCTCAACATGCGCCATACACATTCTGCAAAACATGCATGAGTAACGTTCAAAGGCTGAAAGTATTCATGCTCTGTATGGCTTCAAAAAAGTACCTGGTAACAAGTACTACAGCCAATGGAAACGCTGCAATCTTGAGTAGAGTCGGGCCAAGTAGGTGCACAGCTGAGGCGTCAAAATGCTAAGCTACATCAAGCTGAACTAAGCTGAATAAGCTAATGTAGCATAGTATGGTAACATTTAGCTTTAGCATCCAAAAAAACAAAATGGCAGCTGTTCTGAAAAGTGAGACGTTAGCTTTAAATGTAACATCGTGACTCGGTTCATTTCTCATTGGCTGAATCTCCCAAAAAACTGAATGTGAGTGAAAACTGCTTCACACGAGTTCAATGTCAGAGGGGGACAGAGCGGCCATGGCGGCGGCGGCCTCGGCGTCCGGCTCTAACCTCCAGCGGTTAGCAGCGGCGGCCATATGTTTGAGTAAGCGCCTGTCTTGTTCAACAACGCGCTCCGTCTTGTCGAGTGGGCCCCGGGATCCGTGTTTGCAGTCACTTCAATTCTTGAGTCGTACCTTTAAATATTTGAAGAGCCAGACTCGAATTAAGAACGAGGAGACGAGAGGAAGAATAGGGAAAGCATCCATAATGAATGCGCCTCGCTTTCCCCTCTTCATTCATTTCCAGCCCAATGAACGCGAGCAGAATTAGCGCGTTTGACACTTTTAACCAGCGCCATTGTTCCCGAGCCAAGATTGTATCGACTTAAAGGGAAAATCCTCCATTTTTCCTGTCATTATGAAGCAGAGCAGCGCGATAACGTGCCAAACCGTTACTGCGATCCTGACATAAAAGACTCATCACATATCTTTCAGAATAAAAGCACTCCTTTTCTTCTTCTCTTCTTTCTGTTCCTGACTTGCGGCCCGTCAACATGTATGAATTAATGATGCGGAACTAAAATGGAAAATGTGTGCATTCGATTCGTTTTCTATCCTCTATCGTGGAGTTCTTTGTTATAATACTTTGATAAAGAGACATAAAGTACTTTGGAAGTTTTAAAGACGTAAAACACCACAAAAATCAGACGTTACCACCTGTTAAATGTTAGCTGTACGGAGAATGTTTCCCTTCAATGGCGTCAATGTAAAGTCCAATGGAGCAACAAAAGCCTTTAAACCACTGTTGAAATATAGACCTAATAACAACCTCTGAGGAGCTAATTTTAGCTTCACTCTGGCCTTGACGTCTAGACTTCGTTTTTTGACCCGTGAGTCATCAAAACGCCGCGTACTGGGAAATGTTCAGTGGCCCTCTTTCAAGTCTGATTTCACGGCGACCGCATGAGACGCATAAATCTGCCCGGTGAGACAAGCCAGACCTTAAAATGCGGCGGGAAAAGGAGGCCGATCGTCCAATCTGAGCGGGAATTCCTGTCGACAGGCGATAACCAACTCTCAGCGCGGTTATTTCCTCACTTCACTCCACCCTTACATTTCCCATTCTGTCTCATCTGCTGCTATACACTCCTCAGCTCACAAAGAGGACACAGGTAATGCGATTTCAAAGGGAATAATGATAGCAGGAGGAAGAGAAGGGGTGTCGAAGTGTGTGCGTGCGTGTGTGTGTGCGTGCGCGCGCGTGTGTGTGCGTGTGTGTGTGCGTGTGTGTGTGTGTTTTCAGCCTGTGACTGCTGAGCCGAGGAGCGGATCTCTTTTGAACCTGGGTAGAGCGAGATCAAACGGATCATCCGTGTCGGTGCGTGGATGGCGGGGGAACGGCGGATGCTCCGCCCCGACACTCCCACCCATCAATGCAACAAGGCGTCGGCGCTGTTTGCCCCCATCAAAGCGCATTAACTGGAGAAACTCGGGGCTCCGTGCGAGCAAATTAATACGATCCCACCGGAGCTCAGCAGAAAATACAAGAAAAACATCGTCTCACAGGTGATTTCTTTTGAAAAATATCTTTTTAAGGAGATTTTTCACCCCCGACGGACAAGAACTCGACAAACAAATCTCTACTTTGTTATGCTGTCAGTTGGAGAAAGCTTCAGCCCCCAAGATCTGCACATTTTCCTGTAATTTCTGCTTTTTTGTTGGTTTATATTGGCACCATGTTTTTGCTTTTATAGAGCTTAGATCCTATTTGGTTTCACGGTTGCTGAACGCGCAAAATGTTGGTTTATGTTAACGTTCGTCTGGATTTCGGTACCAAAACTCCTTCGAGAAAGTTGTGGGCTGAAGCCGGCAACGCTGCGGATTCATGGTGTTTACGGATCAACAGTTATTTATTGGCCGTATTTTGATGTTTGGTGAGATTGGATGGGTCCAGACTGTCTCACTTCCTGTCCTGTAAGGCACAAAGTGGAGCCACAGATTTATTGTTCCCCCTCAAAACAAGCAGCCTCTCGCTCTCAGCAAACAGAAGGGAGACTTTTCCCTTTCTGTCTGTATTTCCTCCACACGCGTGACGCTCACTGCATCGATCCGCCGCTTCAGGTTATGAAAGAAAAACGATGGTTTGAGGAGAGCTCAGATCAGAGCCGGCCGGCCAATCACAGGCCGAAGTGTTGTCGGCAGCCCAATTCATCCTCCCAAAGTTCACGTCCTCCTTCGAGGAAAACAACCGGTGAGGACTTCTGACGGCCTCTCTCACAGCTGCAGCTGATGCGGGCGACAGCACGAGGAGGTGTGTAACGTATGCGAGTGTCTGTGCGTGCGCGGTGCAGCCAGAGCCCGACGCTCCCCTTTCATCCCGGCATCTGTGGCGGCCCGCCACCGGCCCGGATCGTTTAGCACACTCCACCTGTTGGGATGCATTTGATACCTGAAGATAATAGAGTGCAGTTCAAAGAGGCGAGCGCGCACGGGAAACTTTTCCAGAGGTCATATTTCACCAGCAATCTGCGCTGATGCAAACACACCCGCATGTACTCACGGCTCCACACACACACACACACACACACACACACACACACACACACACACACACACACACACACACACACACACACAC
>JAUESF010000002.1:2980287-2990866 GCA_032274765.1 Malacoctenus tetranemus | reverse complement strand
ACAGTCTGTGTCGCTCTCTGACACGCTAATAAAGAAGACCGTCTGGGTGAGCTCCGGATGCCAGGCAGCCCCCCCCCCCTTGCCCCCTCCTCCCCCCGGGCACCCAGTCTCTCCTCCCCCTCCTCCTCCTCCTGCTCCTCCTCCTCCTTGGCGCGGCTTTAAATGCCACAGGGTAGCTACCTCCTTGATGATGGGCGATAAAAGAGAATGATATCGCATTTGACACCTGCAATAAAGTGGTGGAACTTCAACCTTGAGAGCCAACTCCCCCGGTGCCTCGTAAAAATGAAAAAGTCGCAGCCGCAGTGGAGCGGCGGCCTCGCGCTCGCCGCCGTTTCACGGCCGGCTGACATGATCCTGCATGTTGCTGCTGAACTTTGGTCGCTCGTGTTTCAGGGGAACACAATCGACCTTTGGCCCGTTAACCTGCGACTCCCACTGAAGGTCGCGTGTGGGCGGAGCTCCCAGACCGACTGAAGTGAGTCTGTTCACTTCAAAGCTTTTGGGCTGATTCACCGTTAAAAAACAGCTTCAGATTTCAGCACATTTAATCGCTTATTCCGCAGGAAAGACGCCGCAAATAAAGTTCAAAGCAGCACAGCAGGAAACCTGAACCGCACTTATTTGCGTTTACTGTCCTCGACTCCAGTTTGTTCGTAATTAAACTTGAGTTTTGATGTTTTCTGCAGAGTTTTTGTGTCGGCGATGGATGTGCTTTTATAGCTGCAGAGCAGCATCAACGCTCCTCCATGAAATTCGCATCCGAATATTATGTTTTTCCTCCAACGAACAACAACTCGAGCTTCTTGAAACATCTCAAATCGAGTCAAGTTTGCTTGTTTTTCTATTTTCACTGAAAAGATTCACAGTAAATCAGCTGCGACTTGCAGAGGGAGCTGGAAAGCTTCAGTCGGAGGCTTCTGTCTGAACATTCGTCTGGACGTGATTGTCTGAGACGTTTCCTGCCGTTACCTGACGAGGCTGCTCTTGTCGTCGGGGTCGGACGCGCTGACGGCGCCGATGACGGTGTTCCTGGCGGCGTCCTCCTTCACGTCGAAGACGTAGCTGGCGCGCTCGAACACGGGCGGCTCGTCCACGTCCTCCACCACGATCTTGACGGTGGCCTCGTCCCTGAAGGGCCCCTCGGAGTAGAAGCGAGGGTTGATGTGCACGTTCTCCACCTGGATGCGGAGGCTGTACTGACGCTTCCTCTCGAAGTCCAGGGGCTGCGAGCACAAGACAGGAAGCACCTCAGCAGCCGCAGCAGCAGCAGCAGCAGCAGCAGCAGCAGCAGCAGCAGCAGCAGCAGCAGCAGCAGCAGCGCACTCAGACTTCAACACTTTCATTCCAGGTCATATTTTTTCCATCTTGGCTAATTAAACTGAGTCTCAGCGTCTCCTTCAAGGACAGAGACAAGCTGTGGACACATGTGGACTCTAAAAGATTATGATTAATTTGTGTTTAACTATTTTTTAACCAATTAAGTAACATTAAAGACGTCACAAAACAGTGAAAGTGCTAAAAATGAAAGGATGAAGGAACGTCTGAGCCACTGAAGAAAAATGAATGTTTGTAAGAAAAAAAGACGTGAGAGGATTTAATGTTTAAACAAACAAAGCTGCAAATCTCTGAATCCACAAACGTCCGAATAAAAAAAAGGTGAAACCTTCGAACGAGTGAACGCGACAGCATCAGACCGACGAGCTGAGCTGTTTCTCTGGAGTCGCTGTTTCAGAGCGTCTTTAATTCGTGGCTTTAAAATCAGCTCGCTCTGTCACGCCGCTCGCTCTCCGTGACACGTCCAAGCTGCATCCTCGCCGCCGCCGTCGCCGCGGCTACAAAAGGCAATTATGTCATCTTCCACTTAATGATGGCATGATGGAAGCGATCGATCGGAGGCAGCAGAGGGGGCCGCTTGATAAGGCAAGCGGCAGATACTGTTGAATACATCAAACGCGGCGCGGCCGAACGGCGCGATCCATAGCCGCCATCAATATTTCTGCTTTGGTCTGAGCTGAGAGGAAGGCTGCAGCTCGCTCCAAACAAAATGTACTGGAAGTGTGGGCAGCGCGCGAGCTGCAATCTAATAACTCCACTGTCCGTCTGCTGGCTGCCCGAGCGTATGGTAATAAAAAGTTCAGATCACACCACCACCGCCGCCGCCGCTGCTGCTTCTCAGCTGGTTCCCGGTGCTACAGGAAGGGGGCGCTCTCGTGCAGAGAAACAAAGTTTCCCCGATGTTACTTTTATGATTTCTGCGAGATACAATTTTCAGGATTGTTTTCAAACTTTGTAAAAAAATAAAATGCGGCGTCGTGAAATTCTGCTTTGGAGAAAGATGCTCCATCTGGATGTTAGAGGGGGGAAGATGCTCTATAGCCTCTAAACTCACAGACTGTTACGCAACAGCACAAAACGTTTCCCGACAAACACACAAATAATTTCATTTCTTTTGTGTTCGGCTCTGTTGTTTGTTTGTTTGCCGCCGGAGCTCAACGATCAATCAGGAAGAATAAAACAAAGAGGGTCAAAGGTCGTCGCAGGACGGACGACGTTCAGATCCCAAATGTCAACTTTTAATGAAAAAAAGAGACGAGCGCTGGAGTTGAGCTGTTTTTTTAAGGTTAAGCTGCTTTTTGGAAACAAAGCCAGACGGGAAAAAAAGGCCTGTCCTGATTATCAGACGCATTAAATCCCTCCAACTGTCCCGCCGACGTCCTCAGGAACGAGCTGCTGCCTCGGCAGCCTGTCAGCGTCGACCCGGGGCGTTAAAAACCCACCGACGGCCGGCTGACGGAGCAGCGGGGGCTCCGTCGCGTGACGAGCGGATCGATACTTTTATCAGCGGTGACGCCGGAGGGAAACACAGACAGTGGGACGGGGATAAAAAATGGCTTTCAATAGAAGAGCCGTCCATCCCCAGTGGAGGCTCCACTCCACCTAACGTGATCCCATTAACCCCCCGGGTCTCCCCCTCCCCTCCCCCTCCTCCCCCTCCTCCCCCTCCCCCCTCAGACACACAGCGTGGGGCCCTGACCTTCCTGAGCACGATGACGCCCTCCTGCGTGCTCCGGTTGGTGGCCACGTCGAACATCCCCGGCCCGTCGCTGCCGATGATCCGGTAGTCCATCTCGGCGTTCTGGCCGATGTCGGCGTCCACGGCGCGGATGGTGCCCACCGCGGAGCCCACCTCGTTGGACTCGGGCACCCGGAACTCGTACACAGCTGCAGACACACGGAGAAGGGGGAGGGGGGGGGAGCTATGAGACACAGTCGGGTCCGGATGAAAGCCGGCGCGGCGGTGACGAATAAAGATCGAACGAGCACTGAGGAGGAGGCGAAGGAGGAGCGTCACAAAGGAGGCGCGTGTGTGTGTGTGTGGCCGTGACAGCCAAGGCCGCGTCCTTGGCCTCTCTTTTCACGCCGCGGTTCGGCGTCCTTGCCGCGCTTCCCGTCTGAGGATCTTTTGAACCCCGATCGATCGATCGCAGCGCCGACAACAAAAAAATAAAAAACCAGCGAAAGCGACGCCGGGACGTGGAAGAATCCCCGCCGACAGCCGGCGAGCGTCACGACCCGGGCGTGTTTTATGACCTGGTTAGTGCAACGAAATGAAGAGCGAGAGTGGGTGAGTCAGAGCGGGTCAGGGAGGGAGGGAGGGAGGCAGGAAGGGGGGGAGGGGAGGGAGCCAATCAGAGAGCGGCGCCGAGCCGAGCCAGCGCGTGAAAGGAAGCGTTAGATTTAGAGCGGCGGCGTTTGTAGATCAGCCCGCGCTCGCAGTAAAACATCTCTCATCTCCTAAACAGACAGCCGGCGCCCGGCACGCCGCTCCGTCGCCGAGACGCCGTCGCCGAGACGGCTCGCCGTCTCAGCGGCGGCGGCGTAAATCGCGGGCCTGATTGGAGCAACGTAAATGAATTGCCTCTTTTTCTCCTTCTTCTTTCTTTCTTTCCTCCGCGTCTGTTTTTGCTCCTTCGTTTTGCGAGATGATTTCCAGGTTCGAGGCGGATAAATTGATGGCTGCCTGTCAGCGGCGGCGACGACGGCGACGGCGGCGGCGACGGAGACGGAGACGGGGACGGGGACGGCGACGGGGACGGGCTGCATCTCGCATGCTTAAATAAATAGACGGACTGCAGGAGGGAAGCAGCTGTGATGTACACACAGCCTGCGGAGACAAACGGCACCGACACACTAATAAAACATGCTGACAGTGTTTTGGCAACGCCTGACTCGGCAGGTCTCAGTGACGCTGACACTTGCCTCCACACACACACACACACACACACACACACACAGAAGGCTTCCCTGGGCTAACAGGTATTTAGCATTGGGTGGAGAAGAAGAGGCATCACTCCGGCAGACAACAATGATATCGCTCGCTGACACTCTGCCTCCTCTGGGTGTCCCATTACAATATCTCTTCCTCTTTCTCCTTCTTTTTCAATCTGTGCCCCCCCCCCCTCCACCTCCCACTCCCACCTCACCTCCCACCACCTCACCCCCACCCCCCCCACCCCCAGCCCTCGCCTCGATCACAGGCTGTCTCCTCTGTCGTGCGCCTCACTCTTCCTCTTTCTTCTTCCATCTAACTCCCTCCCTCCCCTCCTCACCTCCTCCTGTCACCTCCTCCATCCCCCTGTCCTCTCCGTCTCCCCCTCCCTGCCTCCCCCTCGCTGTTCATTCATTGGTGGCGGCGTTGAGATGACAGCGTCCGTCGCCACCCGTCACCCTCCCCCCTCCTCCCCCGCCCCCTCCCCCTTCATGCTCCCTTTCCCTCTCTCCCCCCTGGGAGTGGACACGGGGGAGAAACGGACAGCGACGGCTCTGTGGCCGGGGGGCGGGGGGTGGGGGCTGCGTGCACGCACTGCCGCGGGGGAGGCAGTGGGGGGGGGTCAGCAGCACAGTGACACTGGTAATCTGTCAATCCGATCTGGCTCTGCCAGATGCACGAGAGGGGAAACTGGGCGCGAGGGGGGGGGGGTGACGGGGGGACGGGTGGGCGTGGAGACGAAAGGGCGAGCGAACCCAGCGTAGGTAGGAAGTGATGATTGATGAGCGAGCGAGTTACAACAAAACAGCAACGGTGGGAGGAGGAGGGGCGGGCGGCGGGGGGGGGGGTGTACCAACGCACCAAGGACAGTTTAAAGTGAGCGAGCGGCAGGTTTTATGGAGTAAAAGGCAGCAGGAGACAGACAAAGGCAGCGCAGGAGGAGCAGAGATAAAAGCGGGCCGGCGTCCGTTCTTCATTTAATGGGGATTACTGCGCTGATCTGATGCACTTTGCAGGACCCTTCGCTCCGTCACACGGCTCCACATTTAATTATTCTCTGCCTTTAAGAGGCACCAAAACCCCGCGCCCCCTGCAATAATCCAAATTCATTCTGAAACTGACACCAGATGGGGGGGCTGCGTGTGCCCGCCTGTCCCCTCCCTCCCTCCTCCTCCTCCCTCCCTCCCTCCTCCCCCCCGCCCGCCCGGGTGGTCGGCGCGCTCGCCGGCAGACGGGTTCTCCGACTCACTCTTGGTGAAGCGCGGCGGGTTGTCGTTGACGTCGGACAGCGTGATGCTGACCGTGGTGGTCCCCGAGAGCCCGCCCATCTGTCCCGCCATGTCTTTGGCCTGGATGACCACCTGGTAGTTCTGCTTCACCTCGCGGTCCATGCCGGGCAGCGCCGTCTTGATCAGGCCTGGAGAGGGAGGGAGAGAGAGAGAGAGACAGAGAGAGAGAGAGAGAGAGAGAGAGAGAGAGAGGGAGGGAGTGTTCAGTCAGAGCTGGCGAGCGTTCACGGCGAGCATGCACGGCGAGCGTGCACAGCGCTCGTTACCACACAGATTCCATTTTGTTCGTTTTCACCGCGTTAGAATTCAATCACGCTTTTATTGAGGGAAATTAAAATGAATAAAACGACGACAGAGTCACTTTTTTACCCAGTTTTCAGTGTTGCGGCTGCATCATCATCAGTGTGTTAATGCTCATGGCAAAAACTACATTTATATGTATTAAAGCTCGGACCAATGTCACACTGTGTCACGTTACAGTCAGTTATTGATGAATATTGAGGCGTTTTTGATCCAGATGACAGAAGTTTAGTAAAGACAAGATGAACAATAATTCATGCTAATGCTAAAACTTTAGTCAATGCTAAACAGCTTCAGTCAATGCTAAAGCTAGATGCTCTGAAAGGATCTGAGGAGGTGACTGGTTCCTGCTAATGCTGCTGGTGTTAAGTGATAAAAAAATAACGAGTCTGAAAAAAATCAAAGGCCTGTAAAACCAAACCAGCGTCTGCAGCATCGAATTAAACATATTTCATCTTTAGGACTCGTGCGTCAACAGGTCACATGACCGGACTGGGAGCGTCTTTATTGGCTGGAGGTCGTGAACTTGTTCAGCAGCACATTTGCTCGCCTGCCGCCTGCTGATTTAACCCCCGAGTGGACCCCAGGGTCCGACTTACCCTCTCAAAAAAAAAAACACCCCACCGCAGAGTGCTCCTTTAATTCTCTAAGTGAAGCCTCCAAACGCTCCTCGCCGTTTATCGTCCGTCTTTGCGGAATTAAGACGCCGCCGACGCGCAGCCTTTCAAGCGGCGGCGGGCGCTGATGTCTCGCCGTCGACACGTCAGATGTGGCTCGTTTGGAGTCAGGACGGCAGCGAGCGGAGCAGTAATTGGCAGCGCACTCAAAAGGTGCGCTTTTCGCCTGCCATCAGTGAGGTTTTTAAATCCCGTCCTGCTATTACACGTTAGGATGTGAAGCCTCATGAAAGAGGAAGCAGGTAGGAGGAGGAGGAGGGGGAGGAGGGGGGGGAGACAGGCGCAGCGGGGGGAGACAGGAAGCAGATGAAAACACAAACTCACCCTAAATAAACTGCTCTGACAAACTTCGCCACTTTCAGCCTGAACACATGATTCATTGTGCATCAAACAAAGACGGAGAGGAGAAGGAGGAGGAGGAAGAGGAGAAAGAGGAAGAGGAGGAGGAGGCTGACGCGACGCCGCGCTCGCATCACACCGGCCGGCCCACGCCGCTCGGACGCCGCTCGGTGAGTTGCGGTGAACGGTCAACTGGAAAAACGTCGAACCTCAGACGCAAACACTCAAAAAGTCCCGATTCCATCATTCATCACTGATCTTTAGTACCCGAGTACTTGTACTCGATTACTCCTCGTCTCTCCTGCTACCTCTGTTGTTGCTTAATGACCAACAGACACACAAGAGGAGGAGAAGGAAACAAATCCTGCTTATAATGTGATGTCCAGGCGTGTCTTTGTGTAAGAGGGGATGTCAGCTTACATAGCACATGTGGGATAAACCATATTACTGTTAATCCTGCCGCTAATCTGCAAATGGCTTTTTGTGTGTGTGTGTGTGTGTGTGTGTGTGTGTGTGTGTGTGTGTGTGTGTGTGTGTGTGTGTGGTTTTCCCTTTTGTTTAAGCAAAATAAAGAGACGAGTGGGACGCGATCCAAAGCGCACATTAATGATTAAAAGTGCAGCTCCATTTTAGGGGCTGGGTGATTTCCCTGCTACAACTCCCCCTCCTCCTCCTCCTCCTCCTCCTCCTCCCTCCCTCCCCTCCTCCTCCCCCTCTCTCTCTGCTCTGTTTTGGTTCGGATGGAGGGAAACTCTCCACGTTCGGGGAGCCGTCGCTGGCTAAACTCCTGAAGTCCCACCTTTCGCTCGCCTCCTCCTCCTGTAATTTGCTGTGTTTCCCAGAATAGACGCCTCCAGGAGACGGCGCGACACTTGTTGCGTGGAGGCGCCGGGTCACGCTCGTAGGCGGCGGCATCGCTCGTCCACTCCAGGAGGAGAGCGAGGAGCGAGGAGCGAGGAGCGAGGAGCAAGGAGCAAGGAGCGAGGAGCAAGGAGCGGAATTAGATCAGTGGAGTTGCTCTGGCTGAAGCAACACCTGCCGGGGACGAGCGGCGACCTCGGCCTCGCACGTCGGCTACATTTAGGCTTGCAAACTGCCTTGACGTCGCCCCCTACTGGTCACACGCTTCTGCCACACTGAACTTTATTTTTAGCCTCAAAACAAGATAAATGTGACTGGATCAAACTTTAAAATGAGCTTTTTTGCTACAAAAGTGTAAATATTCACCAATTTATTGTGACTATATTATGATCATATTTATTAGGATCTGAAAAATCTTGTTTTTATTGATTTAATGACGTTTTCTTGATTAAATCACTGACATCTGACGCCATCGTTTCACCCGTGTGTGAACCGACGCCCACCTGTTTCCGGGTCGACGGAGAAGTACGGCTGGCCCTCCAGGATGCTGTACACCACCTTGGCGCTGTTCCCGTAGGTGGCGTCGTCGGCGTCCGTGGCCGTCACCTGAATCACCGACGTGCCTGCGGGTGAGGAGGAGGGAGAGAGAGAGAGAGAGAGGGACAGAGAGAGAGAGAGAGAGAGAGCGAGAGAGAGAGACGTCAGCTCCTCCTTCGGACCAGATCTCCGCTCAGAGCCCGGACGTGTTTTTCACACGCCAAAAACCCAGAGACGCGTCGCCACGATCGGCGTGGAGCGTGCTCCATTTTGGTGGGCGCCTCCTGAGCCGACTCCAGCCGAACAAAGGGGAGCGGTTAGCCAAGTGCTACCTCCCAAATGGCGCCTCGCGGGGCCGAGCGCTGCCTCATTACATGCAGGGCGAAATTAATTGAGTAGAAATATTTAATGGCAACGCGGTATAAATATAGAATTGTGCGATGCAATCGGATAACGACTTTGGGAAACTTGTCTTGATTTGCTGTCAGCTTCAGATGTGTGAGGGCAGACGTCCCCCATCACCCCCCCCCACCCCCCTTCTTCTTCTTCTGTATGGGTGAGGGATGCTGTAGCTTATAAAGGCGGGGGGAGCGAGGCAGCAGACGGAGCAGAGACCACGGCTGTCTGATTTGGTGTAAGTGACAGTTCGGAGGGATTCTTGAGCAAGTTCAGCGAACCTTGATCGCTAATACCTTTAACTAGGGAATTAGACTCAAAGAGGCTTTTCTGACACGCCGGCTTTTAGGAAATATCACTGATCCACATCAGGCCCATCTCCTCTTTGACTTTAAGCTTTTTGGAGAAGGGGAGTTTTTTTTCTTCCTTCCTCTGACAAACAAGTCAGGAATAAATCTCCTCGGGCGTCCTGGGGGGAGTAAATTACCCCCGACTGTAATCACTCACTTGTCAGAGTCCGGAGCGTCCGGCAGCCGTCGTCGTCGTGAAAAAAACTCAAAGACCCCTTCCTCCGCTTCCTCCTCTTAAAGGGCCGGCGTCGCAGCAGCGCGGTCACTCGTGAACACATGCTTTGCCGAGCGGTGACATCACACCTCGCTTGTTGCCATGGGCGCCCAGCGCTGCCCTCAGATAAGTGCCGGCCTCTCTCTCGGGGTCGCTGAACCGAGTGACAACTCTGTCACATGTTTGGGCCGCGAGACCGCGGCGGCAGCGGCGGCGGCGATGGCGAGCTGGCTCCCCGTGTTGTTCCTTCAAGTATTGATTAGCCAGGCTTTTTACATTGTTTATCTATATTCATGAGGCCCGGCCACGTCCTTTCAGAGTAAAAGCGTGGCGGATTAAAGTTTCATCCGGGGCCCCCGACGATTACGTGGAGGAAAAAAAAAAAAACGCCGTCGAGCAGAAAGCGGCGCCGCAGATTTAGAAAACCACAATTACTCAGTGTGGTGACACAGCTGACAGTGCCGGTAATTAAATTAAAGACTGTCTTAATAAGATACAACACTGTATTTAAGAGATTATCGGCACCGCAACAGTCACAGAGACACTTTACCTTGTTTACTCGCCAGCCCTAAAACGGCTCCTCGTGGCTGCCGTTTAATTAGCCGGCGCCCTCCTTTGTTGGGTTCTCATCATTATTAGGATTGATAAAGTCCCATTGATCCACCACGGCTGCCATTTAATAACGGCTCCATCCAACTGGAGCCGTAATCCCCCCCCAACTCAGCTCGAGGTGTTTGTGCGCCCACGTGACAGCGCCGCAGATAAACATGTTTGGCACGTGCGGCGCGATGCCGGCGTGACGGTGCGTTCGTGCGTGCGAGTAAAGTTACGGGCTGGAAAATGTTTCCCAGCGTTTCGGTGAGCGACGGAAACTTCCTGTTATTTTCACCAAGATTCAGACGCAGTTTCAGGACAAACTTTAAGAGTGCAAATAAAAGGCGTTGCCGTGACGCACCGATGTCGGACATCTCGGGGACGCGGGCCATGTAGGGGTCCTTGGTGAAGCGCGGCTCGTTGTCGTTGATGTCGTGGATCTTGATGATGAACTCGGACTCGCCCTCCAGCGCCTCGTTGGTGAAGCGGTTGACGGCCTTGGCGTGCAGCACGTAGAAGGCCTTCTCCTCGCGGTCCAGGCGCTTGGTGGCGTGGATGTCGCC
This sequence comes from Malacoctenus tetranemus, assembly GCA_032274765.1. NCBI lineage: Eukaryota > Metazoa > Chordata > Actinopteri > Blenniiformes > Labrisomidae > Malacoctenus > Malacoctenus tetranemus. The sequence continues at coordinate 2,980,473 of JAUESF010000002.1, read as the reverse complement.
GTTCTTCTCGTCGATCTTGAAGAGCGTCCCCGCGCCGTCCCCGGTGAGGACGTACTTCACGCTGCCGTCGCCTCGGTCCCCGTCCGAGTGAAGCTGCAGGAGAAGAAGAAGAAGAAGGAGAAGAAGAAGGAGAAGAAGAAGAAGAAGAAGAAGAAGAAGAAGAAGAAGAAGAAGAAGAAGAAGAAG
>JAUESF010000002.1:2943502-2966832 GCA_032274765.1 Malacoctenus tetranemus | reverse complement strand
TTTTTATTTTGAAGTTAGGTTAATAAAGGCTCATTTTTAACAGATTTTCCATTTTTATTTTCTAAAATGCTAAAAAGTTCATTTTAGTTTTTCAGGGGTGAGTTCAGGTGAAATGTTGATGAATTAATTCATGGAACTGACTTGAAATATCAAACGTGCTGCTGTTTCCATGCAATTTGTTCTTTAAAGCTGGGATTTCCAATTCCTTTGAATGCATCTGATGTTGTGAGTGAGTTGCTAAAGGCTGACAAGCCTTTACCTCTGTTGCTCTTGGAGGAGAGTTCCCTCTGATTGGTCGACAAAAAAAAGGCAGGTTTTATTTTGTTTGTCTCAGAAAATCATGATCAGCAGCTGTTTTCTGACGAATACAGAAGAATTTTTTTCTTTCTCTGCAATTTCAGATAGTTTGTAAACACATGATACTCAATCTAATAGAAAAACCTGCAAAAAATATGGGAAAAAAGTTGCTTTTACTTTGAAGATGATCACTATGCGTGTCCTAAATATTGACTATTCTCCTTTATAAATCGCTACAGTAAGTTTGTTGATGGTCACTCAGAGAGAAGAACTAACAGCAACAACAGAGGCATGAATTTCATCTGTTGTCAGTTCCTGCAACCTAAAGGTGATTTAGCTTCAGTTGAAAATGTGAAGTGACTTCAGCTGCTGCATTTCAACATGTTTCAAGAATCCACCAGAAAAATTGCTCATATTTCCTGAATTCTTCCAAGTTCCTGGGAATTAAACAGAATTTAACCGCTCTGAGGTTTTGTTCAGCGTCTGTTGGATTCCTGACACCAGTTCAAGGTGTTTTTGTCAGATTTTTGTGAGTAACACAAATGTATAAATGATTCATAGCTGCGCAGGTGAGCCAGAAACTGCCGCTGACGGACAAAGAGATCATAAAAATCGCCATATTCCCATTGAAATCTCTCATAAAACCCGAACTACACCTGTAAAAATCAAACACTCGTGTAGGAGGACGACTCGCGGTTGTCAAACGCAGGTCAAACGCAGACACGAGAGCGAAGCGATAAAAGCTGCGTGTGGAGAGGAGGCTCTCTCAGCCGCCTTCCACAGAGCCCGTGTACGTCCATGCGAACACATGTGCTGCATGTCCCACGTCAGTCATCTGATTGATGGGCGAGCGGCGCACAGCGCCGGCCTGATAAATATCACATTAGAAATTTTACACATGGACGTATAAGCGGGCTTACATCTTGTACGGCCGCGCGGAGCCACTTTATCTGCATTTAAGCCGCAGAATCAACATCTAATGGAGAGTGTTGGAGCGAGCCCACGTCTCTATCTCCTGAAACAATCTGCGGCGGCACACTTTGTTATCGGACCCAGCAGAATGCCAACGGAGACCCTGGACAATGTCAACCCCAGTTTATTACCTTAAGATCAGTGTAAAGATACCCAGCAAAATGACTGTTTGCCAACCGCCGAGAAAAAGCAGCCGAATATCTCGGCTCCCCCCGTCCCTCACTCATTCCATCCCACCAATCGCGTCGCCTGCCGGTCCTCCGAAGGCCAACGCTGGCACGAGAACGGAGGAACAAGAGGGAACAACGCAGGACGTAGGAGGAGGAGGAGGAGGAGGAGGAGGGAGTGGCACACAGAGAGAGAAAGAAGGCCATGTATTATGCTTTTGTTCTCATTATTCCTCGGAGGCGCGGCGATATCCAGGCCGCCGGCGTCCCTCGGCTGGGGTTTGGAGGGAGGGTTATCAGCAGGGGCCGCTGGGGAGCGTCTGCTGCGTTCCTCCATATCGCAGACCCTCAGAAAGCAGGGGGGGGTTGGGGGGGGTGAGGGTCTAGACGCGGCCCCTCCCTGTGTGTGAGGCGGCTGCCCCGTTTCAAAGACGCGTCGCGCTCAAATGTGAACCAAAACAACAAGCAGAGACATTTGGTGTTCGAGCGTTTTCTACAAACCCACAGGAAAAAAAAAAAGATTTGCGACGTCTAAAAAAAAAACAACCGGGAAAAAAAAAGAAAAAAACTCCTGGAAAAACAATTTTGAGAGCACAAAGTAGTTTCATTTTATTTTGAAATTGTTTCCTTTTCTTATTCTTTCCCTAAATCTTGTCAGAAAAAGCTATTTTAGCCGTCGCGAAGGAAAACCTGTTTTCAGCAGCAAGTAAAAAAAAAAAGCCTCCAACTTTTGCTTTCAAAATCTTTTCTCTCAAAGTTACTTTCACGTATTGACTCTTTGTGTCTTGTGTCAGAAAGACATTTGACTGTCCGTCCCCGCTCATGTCTCCCAGCTCGTCCTCCCCACGTGGAGGAGGTGCCCTGACCTTTGGAAGCAGGACACAGCAGAGGGGGGAGGGGGGAGGAGGGGGGAGGGAGGGGTGGATGGCGGCGGCGGCGGTGCCATCACAATCCCACAGTTTGATGTTTGGACGGAGTTTCGAATCAGAACAAATCTGATGGCACAGAAGTAAAGAACAAACCATCAAGCGATGTCAGCGAGCGCCGCTGAGAGTCACACAAACAGATGCTTCGCCGCATCGACTGGGACGCCTTTGTAGCCACTTTTAGTGTGTGTGTGTGGGTGTGTGTGTGTGTGGGTGTGTGTGTGTGATGTCAGCTGGGTGTCTTTGTTGCCTCAATAAACAAAAATACAGTAGCTGCATATTTCACGCCGGCGCCCGTCTGTCAAGCCGTTTTTCTCTGCGAAGAAAGCCGCGGTTCACAACGTAGCCCAGAGTTTGATACGATTGTGTGTTTTCAGCTGTTCGAGGCTCAAAAAGACGCCGCGGCTGTCTTTCAGCGCCGCGCGCCCGTCGCCGGGGTTCGCCGGGGGGCACGGGCGCCGGCGTCGCAAAGAGACGTCTGCTGAACGCGAGCAGCCGTTCCTAAAACGGTGGCGGCGGCGGCGACGCCACCTTCGCTCGGGCTCCGTCAGGCGCGCGGTGAAGTGGAGAGTCTCGGCGCGGCGCTGAAACTCTTTGTCTGCTGAGGGCGGCTCCTTTCTTTTCCTCCACGCAGAAGTTCAAAACTGAAGAAAAAGCGCGAGGAGAGAAACAGTCGAGCAAAGAAATATCAGGAACACGCAGAGTCTCTGGAGGGATTCCACAGAGAGACGTCGGTTTGTTTCTCAGCTGTGCTAACAGAGCTAGCATTAGGGCTAACATGCTGTAAAGCATTTTTGATGTTTGGGATCCACACAGTCCATCACTGTCCTCGGTCCTCATCAACACCATCCATCCTTCCATCCATCCTGCCTGAGGTCCTGATCCATTCGATGACAGAACGTCGTGACGGCAGCATTTACGGGTCGCAGATTAGCCTCCATTAAAAGCTACTTTGCGTGAATAGGAACGGATTCCTCCGACAAGCTTCCGGAGACGCCGGAACAAAACGAGCGGCGACACGTCTGCCATGTTTCCACGTCGAGCCTGCGTCGATGCCGCGTGTTCCCAGCTGTCAGGGAGCTCTTAGCATGTTGGGCGACGCTTGTCGTGGGCTGAAACATGTCAGCGAATCATCGCAAACAATCGTCCCTTCGCGTCTCTCTCCCGGCAGCAGACGTGATCGGACCTTGAGGGAAACGCAGGTGTTTTCTTTGGAAAACGAGAACAAACAAACAAACAAACACGGCTGAAGACGGACTGAACGCTTCTGATGGGCGCTGACGTGCGCGCGCGTCTGTCAGCCGCATTATTGGACAACTTCGGAGAGTCGCTGCAGACCAGCTGAGGTCCGGCCAACTTCCTGACAAGTCCCATGTTTGTTTGCTTGTTTGCCTGTTTGTTTTTTTGTGCCCCCTGGATGAGCCGGCCGGAGTGGAACCTCAGCACACTTAAAATCAGAGATCAGATGTGGTTAACGGGACGACACTGAGGGGAAAACAGGGAGAGGGAGGGAGACGGGGGGGAGACACGCGGGGTGAAGGAGAGGGAGAAACGTCCTGTCAGAGCAGCGTCAGCGGTCAGACGGCCCATCCATTACGCTACCTGTCGTCCGGAGGCAGCCGAGGCTCGCCCCGCTTTCCCCTTATGAGGCAAATTGAAGCTGGGGGTTAGGTCCCCTCTTTCTCTTTTCCCTCGTGCGTTGCAGTTTAGAGCCCCCCCCCACCACCACCACCACCACCACCTATCCTCCCCCACCCACATCCTCCCCGCTGCCTCGCCGCCTGCTTTGCTTGCACCGGCCGGAGCTGATATGCATTATCGTCGGAGCTTTTTCGCTGAGAGCCGGTCACTTTGCATGTGTCCTCTGCCTGGCTCAGCACAGGGAGGGAGGGGGGGGTGGTGAGGAGGAGGAGGGTGAGGAGGAGGGTGGGATTGGTTGGGGGCTCCCAGGTCAACAGTGCGTGTGCTGATGGAGGCAGGTGAAAGTGAGATGGACTGTCAGGCTCCTTAATAACGCCCGTGGAGAAAGGCGCCGCCGCGCCACGCTTCCCTCTAAACTGCGTCTCGGCGCCGCCGCTCTGTTTTCCATCCAAATTTACTCGATGACGAGCTGATTTTTTTCTCCCCCTCCGTCCCACTGTTCTAGTTTTTCCCTCCTCCTCTGTTATTTCCCTCTCCCGGCTCTCCTCTGCACACTCGACTTTATGAATTTACTTAATTGACGCCGCTGAAGAGCGTGTGGGACTTTGAGCTATCGATTTGCTGTAGGCTTCCGCGCGGTTGGAAATACCAGCCGGTCTCTGGGGTGGACTCACCAAGCTTTCTACCTCCAGTCCCTCAGCACTGGCGAGCCGGCCTTTTTCAATGGATTTCTTCATAATGTCACTGTGGAAAGCTAATGCTTTCACTGTATGGAGGGCTCCGCCGTCCCCCAGGAGCGCCTGCCCCTTGACCACATTTGTCATCCCCTGGAAGCCATATTGTACAGCTCCCTGCCCTGATAATTCTCCTGACAAGGGGACCACGACCAGGACCGAGTCCGCTCCGGCTTTATTTTGCCACGTCAAAAAATGTCACGGCTGGTTAGGGACGCCGCCGCGCTGCATGCGGCCCGCCGGCGACAAAGCGCCTGCCTCCTCGCATTTGTACGAATCGAGAGCGAAGCGAGGGAGGAAATGAAGACATTTCTGAGCGACTGGTTCCTGCTTACAGTCTCCAGCTTGATTTCTGACGCGTGGTTCGAGGATTGTGGTCGTGAGACCGTGGAAAAGAGAAACTGAGCTGCGACACAGCTTTGTTTGCTCCTGATCAGCAGGTGAACAGTCTGGGCCAATCAGAAGAGCCCCTCACGTCTTCATTTCCTTGTGAGAGGGATGTTTTAGTGAGTGTCGTGATGCCGGACGAGGCACAGATTCTCTGGTGAGAAAAAGAAGGTGTAAAGAAACTTCTTTCAGGTCTGAAACTTGATTCCAGAAACAAAAACGTCATTCGGTGAAGAAAAGTCACCTCACTACCCGAGTTAGCATGTTAGCATAAATCCACCTGAGTGTCATGGAAATGGAGTTACTTCCTTTAGCCCAATTACCTTCTGCTGTGTGACATAATCGCTGAATAAAGTCGGTGTTCGAGGCTTTGAAAGAGAGCTGTTGGCTCATCATGAGGTGGAGAAACAGACGTGAATTCGCACCCCACCAGTTGTTTTGTGAAGCTGCTTCGTCAGATCGGCGCCGACGAGCCCAGAAACGTCTCCAACTGTCCCCAGAACCTCCCGCAATAAGTTAATGAAGCCTCGGCTCGGCTTTCCTTCTCTTGTTTGTCGGTTGGGACGAGTCCAGGTTCGTCTCATCTCCTCCCGAGTGATGAAATCGTCGTCGCTGGCTGACGGTGGGTTCGTCCTATTTTCAGGCACAAATCTGTTTCAACCTTTCATTAAACGCTGGTCACAGATTTCCTTCTGAAGCGGCAGCAATAAGGAGCCATCCCACTTTTTTCCCTTTTTCCTTCCCTTCAGCGACGCGACACCCAATTTACCCACCAGCTGTCAGGTTGCTCGGCACCACACCGTCTAACTGGGGCTCGGCTAACTTCGGGAGCGCCGTGTTGTTGAAATTTGGACTGAAACTGTAAACACGACGTCGCAATAACCCGTAATTTCCCTTCACAGGCGGGGGGGAAGTGGAACAGAAGTGTGTAACGGAGACAAAGGGAACGTCACAGGAAGAATTAGCCGGCCGTCCCTGCTCGCAGCTCCACCGCCGCTGGAGGTGTGGTTCGTTGGGTTTCCTTCTCCCCGAGAAGGAGCCACAGGTCTCGCCGCTCCCTGTTCGCTTTCTCTGGGAGCAGCGTCGTCATAATGAAGGTGTGTAATAGAACATGACACCATAATTATATTCTCCCAGTTAAGAGGCAGTGTTTACAACAAGCACAAGGCTGCCTGCCTTTATTTTCTCCCTCCTCGCTCGCTCTCCCTCGCTCCCTTTTGTCTCGCTCTCTCGCCTGCCCCGTCTTCGCCTTATATCATGCGCCATTTAATTGCATTAAAAAAAAAAGAGGAGGGGGGGTGGGTGGGGGGGGGTGGTGCTTGATGAAAAAATGAAAAAAGTAAATTGCTTTAAATTGCCTGTCACAGATTGTGTGGAGTCGCCATGGAGCATCGAGAGCATGGTGGTGGGTGCTGGGTAAGCAAGATTAATGCGTCTGCTGCCGGGTTTTGAATGCGCCGCGATTCCTCGCTCAAAGAATCGCCCAGGATAACATTTTGAATGTGAACAATTAGTTATTAAATGTATCTATTGGTTTTATCGAACACGCCGGCGCGGATAGAGACGGGGACAACGTGAGGCGCACAAATGCATTCGTCAATACATATTGGATCTGGATGGCTAATGGCCTTTTCCAGTGTGCTTACACACAATAAGCCATTTAAAGGCCCCACCACATGTTCGTGACATGTTCAGGGACCACTGGGGTCCTTGGAAAATTACTGAAAGACCTTTTTCTAGTGTGTGTGGGGCATTATTATTTCAAGCATTTTGAAAAAAGTTGAAAAAAACGAGAGAAACGAACGATTTTCCTGAATTTTTCCTTCTGATGTCGAGAAGCGACGACCTCCGAAGACGTCCGGCAGAGACTCGTTTTTTGGTTTTTTGCACGTCGTTTAAACCTCATCCAGATTAGACCTGCTCTCTATTTCTTCCTCCATTTTTCTACCTCTCCCAGCTTCTGTTTTTTTTTCATACCACCCCTAACGAGGGATATGAGCGACATGGCAAAGCACCCTATCGCGCCTGTTGAGTCCAAGACTTCCACAGCAACCCAGAAACCCCCCGGGGTGCAATTAAAAGAGAGAGAGGAGAATGTCAGCTGGGGAGGGGAGACGAAGGGGGTAAGCAAAGGGAGAGAGGGGAGGGAGGGGGGAGAGGAGAGAGGGAGGGGAGAGAGGGAATGGGCACTGGTGCCACAGGTAACGTGGTCATGTTACAATCCACAGAGGAGGCCCTTAAAGGCTGCTAATGCGAGGAGGTGTCAGCAGCTGGTTGTTCTCCTCGGCCTGAATGCTTCTCCTCCTTCTTCTCCTTCTCCTCCTCCTCCTCCTCCTCCTCTGTCTTACTTTGAAAGGTTCCAGGTAAAAGTGTTCACTTCACAATCAGGTCACTTTTTACTTATCGCATCACCAACCAACTCATATTTCGGTTTGAAGGATTTCGCCACTGAATCGAGTCTTCTGATACTCGAAGGGACGATGTTTGAAGTTAACTCAATAACTCGACCCACCCCACCCAAAGACCGGGTGGGTGAAAGTGGCTCTTAAAGGTCAAAGCAGAAACCCTTTGGTCCTGTTGTCACTCTTATACCCTCAGATTTTGTCTCATTTTGCCCGTTTCGATGCCTGCTTGCCCCCCCCCTTAAATTTAGACTCCTTTTTGTCTAACTCAGCTGATGGTTTCCAACATGATTCTATTTTTCTGTGTAGCTTGGGTGTGGTCAGGAGTGAAACCTCAGGGTCGTCGGGCGTTTCAGCCGGTCAAGCGCACGTTTAGGAGTTGTCGGTCAGACGTCTCCACGTTTGTCGATTCAGTCGTAAAACGACTCCACACAGCAGGTATGAAACGATCCTGTGCCTCCAGGCCAACGTGTCACTCACCATCCATGTTAAACTGCTCTCTCTGAAAACAAATTTACAGCCACGGCCCGAAGCGAGATCGGAGGGAAACGGTGCACTCGACCTAAATCCGGGACTCCCCATTTGTCTTGTGGCCCATGTGGGTTAGTGGTTCACCGAGTTTTTGCAGCAAATGATCCAAAGCGAAGCGTCCGGGTGAACTTTTGCTCCCCGAACCTTCGAAACGTGGCGTTGTTTTTTTCCGTCTCTCGCCCTCGCAGGAAAACGGAGACAGAAATGACCAAACGGGGAAAGAAAATCAGCCAGAACCTTGTCAATACGTATTGATCTTTTGTTTGGCTGAGAAACTCTGTCTAGACACACTGTCGCATTGTCTTGACAAAACCTCCGCCCGTCCTCGTTCTCCAGTCTGATGCGCAGACGTCCCACAGATTAAAACTGAGAAATTGATCAGTAAAAGGATATTTCGGGCCGACTGGGGGGACATTACCAGCGAGGAAAATGATAATAACTGCACCGTCTGCTGATGGAGGACGGCAGAAATCATCCCAAAAACGCTGGCAAACAAACAAGCTGAAAGTCAAATTTGGATGCAAAGCTCGAAAGAAATTCCTGACTGAGTGCTGGAGTCCAAATTAGGATTCACCCGACAACACTGGAATAACAGCAAGATTTAGTTCACGGCTCTCTGAGTCCCATTTCTGCTTCTAAATAGCACATTAAACTTCCCTGGGAGATGTGTTGGAGACGCTCGCTCTGACCAATATCACCGCAGTTAAAGGACGTTATTGGATGTTTGCTCCAAACTGATATCTGAGGGAATTTCGACAAACATTTCATGCAACCGCAGTTTTTCTGTACGACGAGACGAAGTAAATAAAAAAGAGTAAAAGTGGGCTGTTTGCGAAGCACGAGGGGGATTTTAACTTCATAGCAGTTGAAAGAATTGGAAGATGTGACCAGATAGGGACTGAAATAGGCGGAGGCGCCGAGAAAGGCTGTTTCTCAGGAGCTGTGATCAGCTGATGTCCCGGGAAAAAAAACAAAACTTGCTGAGATTGTGTTTGGGCTTCCTCTCAGAATTCACTTTCTAAGGAAGTAATAAGAATCACATCACATGCTCAGATAATTATCAGACAGAGACACCGAGGTCTGTGATAAACAAGCAAAACGTCCAAAACACAGGAAATCGACGGCTCTCACGGTGCGCTCTGATAGTGTTAGCCTATTACATGCTCACACAGTCGCTCAGATCACACCCACTGAACTGTTGGAAAACTGTTGTTGAGATGTTTTGGATAAAACAGCTTAACTTGACGAACTCAGCCAATAAAAGAGGCTTCGTGAACACAAGCTAACAATCGTCAAAACTCAATGGTAAAAAAAGCGCTTCCAAAAACTGTTATGGTGTTGATTTCAGCTGGATTAGCTGAACCTAAGCTAACTAGCAAAGCTAACACATGTTAGCTGCTCTTATCAGCGACAAAACAATCAAAAGAAACATCAACGTTCGGGTTGTAGTCGGTCGCTCCTTCAGTCTTGATCATTTACAGGCCTGTAGCGTCCATCAAGACGCTGCTAAAGCAACTAATGAGGCTTTGTAATCATGACATTAGTAATAGCCCGTGTGGTTTATTAAGTTCCCCATCATACATGGCTGGAATATGTGAGCGTCTGCCGTCGACAGTGATCCAAACAAATTAGCCGGTGCTATCGCTGTCAGACTGTGGCTTCGCCCTCAGCCTTCATCCCGGTGCGCCGCTCCACAGCTCTCTGCAAACACATTACCTTGCCTGGCTGCCCAAATGCATACCAAATAACCCATATAAATCATACAATCTGGGCCAAGTCAATGAGAGCTATTTTGCCTGTTTTCCAGTTCTTTCCTCCGTGCCATCATTCAGCGGCGCCCGCATCACTCAGTCCGAGAGCCATCGTCGGAGTGGCCCAGTTTCAGATCCCGCAGAGGGGCTCCTGAAGTAACCACGCCGCCCCGCACTCGGTTTTATCTCTCTACAGTCTGAGCTAAATTGTGGGTTGCCAGCTCTCCACGCACAAACTGCTCCGTCTTTCAGCTCACTCTCCGCCTCCCTCCCCCCCCTCCTCCCCCCTTCCCCCTCCCCACTCCCTGTTGTCACTTTGACAAAAACAAAGATGGGCTTCCATGAACTTGCAAAGAGTGTTTATAGCTGTGTTTACCATCGAGTGACAGAGCAGCTGAAGAGGACACTCTTAGCACATTATTTTAAAGGGTCTCTTCTCTCTAAAGTCTTCTCTTAAGGGTACGAGGGTGGCATCAGTTTTGTTGCAGCTCCAGTGCCAGATAATGATTTTCAGCTCGGAAAAATGGGCAAATAACACGGCGCAGAGGGGCAGTGGAGTCTCTGAACGAGGCAAATACAAACCAGACTTGGAAAAGGAGCAAATAAAAGATAGTTACAGTATAGCTGCGAGCTACATTAGCTCGCTATGCTATTTAATACAGTAAATCACTGCAGAATAATTGACTTCTACAAATATGCTAAGATTTAGGTGAATAAAAGTCACAGAGTTGCTCCAATTCTGTCACAGACACAGTTAATGTAATATGAACCATTAGCACTTAGTTTTTACTACTAGCAATGCTAACTATCACAGTGGTAAACACCTAGTAAATGGTGTCACAGAGTGACCTGCACTTATCTGAACCACAAGGCTGGATGGAGTGTAGCTGTTAGCTGGATTAGCTTAGATTGCTAACTGAGCTAACTGATGAAGTGATTTGTCATAAAAATCTTGTTTTATTCCAAAAAAAACATGCTCAGATTGAGCTAAATTATTAGACTGAAATCCTGCTGTTGTGTCTGAACACGTGACTAGTCCACGTGACCACACGCTAAACATTCAAGATTTGATGCTAGCCAGATTAGCATGTAGTGTTAGCTGTGTTAAATAACAATAGGGATTTAATTCGTTCTGAAGAAACAAAGCAGCAGTTAAACGTCCAAACAAAGAGATAAAACAACTCGATGTTTGTCTCTGTATAGTTTCAGAGATAAACTGCAAATGAGATAAAAACCAAAATGAGACAAAGGTGAAGCTGTTAGCTGGATTAGCTCGTCCAGCTCGTCCATCTCTCCTTTTCTCTGAAGTGAATGTGGGTGACATCATTGCTGTTCCGGCTCTGGTGCCAAATAATGATTTCCAGCCCTGAAACGTGGTTTTGAACTATGTCATCATAAACAACAGACACTCTCACTTTTTAGCGAGCGGTTTCTGATTCCACTTCTGAGAATTAATTGACTAAATGGGAGCTTAAAGTCATTATCTCCCCTCGCCAGTTCTTCAATCCTGTGCTGGGGGCTAATAAATGGAGGTTTGATTTCGCTAAATGTCCTCTCGCGAAGATTAATAACGCCCAGCGCCCTGGTGGCAAACAGATGTGGTCATCCTCGCTCGGCTGGGGGAACAAATAGGCACGAGACGTCCTCGCTCGCACAAAGAGCAGAGGAATAATAGCTTAATGGCATTCATCCGGCGACACGTTAGCAGATGAGACATCCCTCGGTTGTTTGCTTTCCTGTGTGCTCACCAGAGCACATGTTTTGTCACCAGCGACCGTGTGGTCTGACACAGCTCTCTTCTGAAGGGCTGACAAAGGCAGGGGTGGTGGGGGGGAGCAGGAGCAGGGGGAGGAGGAGGTGGGGGGGGAAGGATGGAGGATGGAGGAGGGGGGAAGGGGGGGGGCGGGCTCAATGGAGGCTCAATGCCGGCTTCCTGCTTTCCCCACTGTGGCCTTTGTCAGAATACACTGGTGGTTACGGGGGAGCCTCCTCCGTCTCTATGCAAATCAGTGTTTGCTTCCCAAGTGTTTGCATGTCCCGTGTGCAGTCAAGCACGAGTGTGTGTTTTCTCTCCCCGCACGTTTAGCCCCGTTTAGTCTGGAGCAAAAGGCCAGAGAAGGAATAATAATCTCAATAAACCCCACTAATTAAAAGCTTCTATTCCTCTATCAATAACACTGTTTACTCCTCCACAACACCGCCCCGCTGGCGCGTTAGATCGCCGCCGCTCGTAAATGAATGGTGCGTCTCCAGAAGCATTGATTGGACGAGGCGCAAAGGTCAACCCCGGCGCCGTGAATTGAAAATCAGCGGAGGAGTCGTGTTCCCACGTTCGCCGCCGGCCTCCCCGCCGCGACAATTACAGCAGAGCGAGCGGCGTGGAGGCGCATTTCCCATTCAGCCGTATATTGACTGTAACAGCAGGTCGGCGCCGGAGACGGCCACGAACACGACTGTCACACAACACTAAATAATACATGCAGCTAAAACAAAGACATCACACACCTTAAAATATGGCCTTAATAAAAAAAATAGAGGCTGCGCGGAGGAGATGTGTTTCCCCTCCCTGACTAAGAGTAATGACCTTTCCAAGGAGCTCGCCATAAAATAACGCACGGACAGATCGGAGCACCTGTTTTTATATTATTAATGGCAGAAGCCTCAGACGGAGCAGCGGCGCCGCTCCGGCGTTCGACTCCTCCTTCAAATTGGACGAAAAATTCTCTCCAAGTTCATCCGACTGGAGCTGAAACAACAAATGAAAACGGTCCAAATTGCACGAATCCCTCTCCAAAAAAATGAGCTCCCCCCGCGCCCGGTGCCGGCGTCAGAATTCAAATGGCGCGTATAAATTCGGCGAGGAGGAGATTGGCCCGGGGGCGTGGGGCGGGGGAGGAGGGGGGGTTTACGGCAGGATCGCGCACAGTCACCGTTAAACGAGGAGGTCTCCGGGTTCGCGATCCAATCAGAGCGATCCGTCCGCACGGCCGCGTTCTCCTCTGACCTTAACGACGACTCATGTTTATGTACCTCGGCGAGCGGCGCCCGGGGGACGTCCGGGCTCATCGCCGGAACGAGCGCGGCGCCGCGGCGTTGTTTTTTTACGGCCACTCTCAGGGAACGAAGGGACGCTAATGAACAAAGGAGCTCGATTGATCCGAGTTAGCGCTTTATTCCCGGGCGCCGCCGAGACGCACGATTCCATCCGCGCGGCGTCCTCACCTCTGAACTCTGCGCGTCTTTAATCACACTCACCCTTTTATTTTTTCCTCCTCCTTCCTCCTCCTCCTCCTCCTCCTCCTCCTCCTCCTCCTTGACTTTATGGCTTATTTATAATTACCGAGCTCCCGGTGGAGGCGGCTGGCTGGACGACGGGCGCGGCCACAGGTCACACGGAGACGCTGTAGCCGGCCATATGGACCGAGGGGCCCCAGAGGGGGGCAGCCGGCCGGCTGGGGGGGAGGAGGGGAGGGGGCGAGGGTGGCCGGGGCGTCGCAGGAAGTCGGCCGGACGGTCGGAACGGGAGATTGAATTATTTCGGCGACGGCCTTATCGAGCGGCGGCCACATTGCGGCGACGTTTTCACCCCAGTTTCTATTTCCCATTTCACACCTGGCCTGTTGCCAGATAGGACGCGTTCAGCCACCTCGTTTTACCCCAGATTCACAATCGCCCGGCCACCAGTCAAAGGAGGGTATACGCCGTTATCTATCACCACCTTACCACCCGCGGCACCCTCTGCCCCTCTCCTCCCCCCCTCTAACCCCCCCTTCCCCCACCGTCGCCGTCGTCACCCGAGCAGCAACAGCATGGTGTTATTACAGATAAACAATCAATACTGCATTAACGTGTCCGCGGAGGCTCGCCGGAGTTAAACAGGCAGACGGGAAAAATAATTCAAGCCAATGTCACGGGCGGACTTCAAGCAACAAATCTCCCCCATGAAGCGGCCGTGTGCGTCGCACACATTTATATAAATATAAGTGAATTCCAGGCTCCTTTCTTTGGGTTTGAGGTCAGCAGATACATTTCTTTTCCTTCCTCTGCTCGCTGGTCACAGAATGAAACTCCACTGCATTAAAGAAGTAATACCCTACTTTATAGCAAAGGTGACCATGGATATTGGAGAGCAGGGACCCATACGATCGATTTGGAGCGAGGAATGGAAATTTTAACATGATTCCCAGCCAGGCGTTTTAACTCGGGGAGTATTGGAGCCTCTCTTTTTTTGATGATTGCTTCCAATCCAACTCACCGCTCCATTTCAAAATTCTGATGACGTCTTTATTTAGGGAAAAGGGCGGCGAGCGAGGCGAGGCGAGGCGCGGCGAGGCAGGGCGAGGGAGAGTCCCCCCCCCACCCCCCCCCTTCCTGGCTGCTGTGTGGTCCCTATTCGTCTTGCGAATTTGCATCTACATTCCCGGCGCTGCCATTGAAAAAAAAAAGAGAGAGAGAGAAAAAGAGAAGAAGGCTTTTTGTCCAGAAGCTCTGTGAAAAAATGAAAACAAAGACGGTCTTATGAGGAGGCCCGACAAACAGTCCCCGCCGCTCCCTCGCTCTCCCAGACTGGAATTAAATACTCCTCATTCCACCCTCATTCATTAGCCCCCCACGCCCACAACCTTAGCACCATACGGGGGCTGTGAAATACTTTGCGTGCACACGAAATAAAGGAGTCGGACTTGGCTGAATGATTGCAGAGACTGTTTACTAATACTGCTGCTCACTCGGCTTTATTACCCGGTGCCAGGCTTTCCATTACTGCAAAGGGAGAGAGGGAGAGAGAGAGAGGGGAAGAGGGGGGAGAGAGGGGAGGAGGAGGAGGAGGAGGACAGAGCCCAAAGGAGGGGAAGGAGGGAAGACGGAGAGCGAGACTGCCAACGTCAGATTAAAAGAAGGAGGATAAAAAAAAAAAACAGGAAGAATGGCTCAGTTGATTTACACCTTCATTACTCTCCTCTAACTCTGCTTATTGCAAATCATGATGCTGCTTTATGAGCTGAATCCTCTATTACGACAAGGCCGGGGAAGACGGCGCTTTAGTCCATAAAGCAACCGTACAGTAACCGCCACCCGGCAGCGCCCGGCACACTCATCCTCCAGCCACCCGGGCGGCCAGAGGAGGAGGAGGAGGAGGAGGAGGAGGAGGAGGAGGAAGGAGGTGCTCGCCGCAGCCACCGAGGCTCCTTCCAGGGGCACCGACGCCTCCGAGCTCGCCGTCCCGTTTCCTGGCGCGCCGCCCGCGGTCGACGCGTCCCCGACTCTCCCCGCCAGAGGAAGGACGAATCGGAGCTCTGCGGCCACGCTGGGGAGGAACTCACAGCGAGCGTTTAATGTTAAGCGGGCGCTGCCATATTTGAGTCAACAGACGCGCGGCGAGCCGGAGGCGGGTGTTTACTGCCTCTCCACCACTGGGCGAGGAGGCGCTACTGATGCGAGGAGCCTTTTTCTGGGGAGACGTGCGTATTTAGATAGGTGGGAGACGTGTACTTATCGAACCGGAGGGGCGGTCCTCAGAGCACACTTGCTCTTTTCCTCCCGCTGATTGAATTTTAGCGTGTGGCGAGCGCTGCCGAAGAAGGAGAGGCGGCCGGACAAAGCCGGGTGCAGGACCTAATAAATCAGCAGATCGGCTGCGGCGTGTAGGTGCACACAGGTGTCAGTGCACTGATGTAAACAGGCCGAGGGTGCCGCAGACACACTGGATGGAGGTTTGTTATGTGTATGTAACACGCTGCTCCTCGGCCTGGCCTGTCTGACTCCCATCTGGAACACGGTTGACAGAAAAGTTGACAGATGCTTCACCGACGTCCATTATTTATGAGACGGAGGAGATCCTCGCCGCATTTCACAAGTGTCTGCCTCGGCTACTGTAGGTCGACTTCTGACATTGTATTCTTTCCCAGCGCGTGTGTGTGTCCACGCATGCACACTCGCTGAGTTGTGCTGCCGTGGCGAGCAGGCTGATGAACCGGGAGGAACCTGCTGCTCTGCTGCTGCTGCTGCTCTGTTGCTGCTCTGCTGCTGTTCTGTTGCTGCTCTGTTGCTGCTCTGCTGCTGCTGCTCTAATGCTGCTTCTGCTGCTACTGCTGCTGCTGCTGCTGCATGCACACATGCACTCAAATTAACTGCAGCCCAGGCTAACCCCTCCACCTGCCGCTGTGAGTCTAACCTTCGACCTCTGGAGTGTCGCTGAATCCTGGGTAGATACTGAAGCTCCACCCCCCACCAGACCCCCACCCACCCACCCCCCCTAACCCGCCCACGCGCCCGGCAGACGACTCCGGCTCTCTTAAAACCCACTTAGAGGCTTACAGCTGGGAGGCCCGACCACCGGATTGAATTAAGGCTGTGATTAATTGAATCTGGTGGTGAGTAACTTGAGTGACTGATGTCTCGTAGGACCAAAAAAAGGTCTAGACACAATGCTTCGGAATAAAGCTGTATTCATGCGCTCGCGGTGACATCACAGGCGGTTTCAGCGCGCCCCAGGCATGGATGGTTGCCTCTAATATTACTGCTCTGAGTGCCGCTTTAAGCCCAATACCACCGGCAGCAGCGCTGGCGCTGCGAGGAGCGCCCATGTTAATGAGCGGCACAATATAATTAATACAAATGGAATGTTTAATGCAATTTTTCCATTTCAAAGAAATCCCCCTGGCATCCCCCCCCCTCCCCCCCCAACAACGAGTTCGACTCCCTCGCATTGTCCTCGGGCAAATAATAACCCAAGTTTGGCATCGCCTACATTAGATCAAACTCAATTACTGCAGAGTGCTCAGAGGTCTTTTTGAAGAGGACGGTGGGTGGGGGTAGGGGTAGGGGTGGGGGGGCACTCATGGCTCTAATGCCGCAACTTCATGGTCCTCTGGCAGGTCCCGCCCTGTTTGTCTGTGACGGACAGCGGCAGAGGCCTAATTGGAGGCCCGGGAGACCCGAACACATCTGTTTGTCAGTCACTCGTGTCAGAGCGCCGTCTGATAGACTGACCTTTACTCAAAGCGGGACAGGTCCCCCCCCCCCCTTCCCATACCCCCCCCTCACGATTGGGTCTTTTCCACCAGCACCTGTTCGGCGCCGCTCGTCTCTCCTCCGTGAGGTGAGATTACGTGGTGACAGGTGCTGTTTAAGTACCTGCACGACTGGGTCGTCAACTGAGCCGAGCCGAAAAACATCAACAGGATGCAGGCGTCTGATTGGCCACAGAATTTAGTCTCCTGTTGCAAACAAGCCACGCCCACAATCAGCCACGCCCACGTTCTATCCTCTGTACTCTGAACACTTCCTGTTCCTCACAGTAAATCAGCTGGTTCGACTTTGCGTTACGCACGTTTATTTCAGGCGCCACAGAGCACCAGCCGGGTCCCGGCCGTGGCTCCGCCCACATTGAGGCGGCGCTCAGTCGTGACGGAAAAAATGAGCGAAACCCTGCAGGGAAACTAGGACAGGCCCCTCCCCCTCCGTCCCCGCCGCCACACAGAGTATCATCTAGAAACAGTCGCGCTCCGTTGTTGCCTCGCGTCCCACGTCGCCTGTGTTGTGTCCCTCCCCAGAGGAATATGTGCCGTCCCGGAGCGGCGGGCTTTGATTGGACAGGTAGCTCCTGTGGACGTCTCTTCTTCTACCCCCCCCCTCCCTCCCCCTTCACAATGAGCCGTCCTAATGTTTGGAGAGGAGGCAGAACAATGGTAGAAACCTCTCCTCCCCACTCCGGGGATTGAAAGTAAATAGGGACCTTTTGCTGCCGTGTTTGCCTGTTCATTTACAGCACCAGCTCTGAGGGGGGAACCCCCCCAAACTCCCCTCCCACACACACACACACACACACAAAGGGATTCAGCGGGACAATGGCACAGTGGAGGAAACAGACGCACAATAGAGTCCAGATATCATTCACAACATGGACAGGAGACCATTATCCACAGAAGGAGCCCCCCCGCCCGTCTGAAGGTGACGGGTTTGGGAGACGGGGGAAGACAACAGCCCCCTCTCCCCCTCCTCCTCCCCCCCGGCCCTGCCCTCACCCAGGAGGACAGGTTCTTGCGGCGGCGGCGCCCGCTGGGTTGAGGTGTTGCACGTCATCGGCAATAAGCTGGATCATTACTCCTGCCGCTGTTAGAGGGGAAAATCACATCAGTCCGCTTCCACTGCTGCCAGGGAGGACTGACACGCTAAAAGTCACACAAAGACACTCCCAAGAAAGGCCGCCAACGCCACCTCCCGCAAACAAACACACACACATACTCATGTAATCACACACCCGCGATCTATCACATACTGGTGCCAGTGTGGTGCGTGTGTGTGGGGGGGGTCAACATACCGAGGCATCCAACAGCGCCCCGCCAGCCCGGAGTTGCCTGGAGCTGACAGCTCGAACTGCGGCTGCCTTGCAGGAGTAAAGTAAGCGTCATTATCGCCTCCTCTCGCCTCCTCCTCCCCCACCTCCTCGACCCTCTCCCTTCACTGCCTCCTCTGTCTTCATTGTGCAGCAGTCAGCTGCTAATGCTCCTTGTCCCGTGGCCGGACTCTCTGATCTCCCATTACCCTCTCGTCATCCCACAGTCAATAGCGCCCGCTCGCCCCTCTTCCTCGTCTTCCTCCTCCCCCGCTCCGGCTTTCAGGAAAGTCTCCAAAGTCGGACCCCCCTCCTCCCCTCCCCCCACCCTCCTCGACCGCCCCCTCCATGCACTTCTCGCTCGTCTTCCACACACTTATTAACTGGCTGTCATGTTCGGCAGCTTCCCCCAGACAGTGTTTAGCGTTCCTCAGTCCACTTACCGAAGGCCCAGTTAAGCCTCTGGGCTTCCAGTGGACACGTGTCCAACCAGCAGGGGGGGAGAACAGGCGAGGACGTCTGTCCACCGCGCCTGCTGGCGTCCACGCCACCACCCCGACACGTGTACATACACCAGGCGACACGTCACCTCAACGGACGCTTCCTCCTTCAACCGAAGAAGCGTCCAGAACGAAGCGTCTCTCTTACACAATCGCTCGTTGGACAGAAAGTCACAAGTTCAGAGGCTCCGACGCACAAATCCAGAGATTCTCTCCGTACTTCGTGACACTTCCAGACGTTCACACTGACGAACTTGATGTGCTTTAATGGACTGATGATTAAATGAATTAAAGTGTTGACATTTAAGCTCCAGGAAACACGCGTCGCTTTTGAGTATTTACAAGGAAACATGATTAAGTTCTGAAGCTTAATGTCAATAAAAAAAGTGTAAAATGCTCTCATCACCGCTGATTCTTTGAAATAAACAGAAATTCATCACAAGACGAACACGAGACCCAAAAGCTTCAGAGTGTAAATCCAGAGGAGAAAGTCCCGACCTGGTTCCTGGTTTGGAAATGTGACGGTGAGGGAACTTTTTTTTTTCATCATACAGTATTTTCGCCCCCGTCAGTTAATCTGTGTGTCAGCGTGGCGTCTCCGAAACTCGATTGGACAAATTTCCATGAAATTTGGCGGCGGGATCGTCCGGGGGAGCGCGAGGAACGGCTGATTAGATTCCGATAGCGATCTGAACCTGTGATTTCCACTATTAGATGATTATTGTTTTCCCACCTCCTCACATATTGGATAGAGAGATTTAATTCCAAATCTAATCCAAAAGTCGGAGACGCTGCGCTCGGCGGGGTCAAGAAATCGATTTCACCTTAAATTTAAGCGAGAGGAGGAAGAGGAGGAGGAGGAGGAGGAGGAGGAAGGGGACCGTATGGCGTCCTTGAAAGTTTTTTTGGCTCATATTTCTTGAGGACACACCCTCAAACAGGGAAAAGTTTCAGCTCCTGCGGCTGAACTCGGCACCGTGCGGTATGTACAGGATCCGTCATGTGGCTCCCCCCTCCCTCCCCCCGTGTCACCTCCCTCCATCCCCCCTCCCCCGTCCCGGGGCAAATGGTGTAAGAAATGAGTGCTGGCTGCTGGATACGACTTTCATGCCCCTGCTTTACCAGTGTCATTTCCGGCGCTCTGAAACGGTGCGGTGGTCTGCGGGGCTTTGTTGTAAATCACTATCTCCCACTGTCAGACTGCAGTCTGCTGCACACCGTGGACGCCCGGCGTCCTGCTGCCTCCTGGGTGACTAATACATCTTGTTAAATTGTGCTGAGAAGCGTGCGGGGAACTGTACATCTCCTCCTCCCCCCCCACTCTGTGTTTGCTTATGTGTGTGTTTTCTCCGGGTGTGTGTGAAGGTGGGGAGCGACGTGAGTTCGCCTAACTCGCCGACACCGCGGAGCCTTTGTCGGTGAACGGGTCAGATTGGCGCTCGGATGCTACATATCTCTCTGCTGCTTTATCGCTCGGGAGGCGGCGGAGCCGAGTCACTCGGCGAGCAGACGGATGGACGGACGCCTTCATTCAACGCCGGCTCCGATTTACAACGAAATAGAAACGTATCGCGAGAAACTTTAGCTCGGATACCTTCAGCCTCATTTACAGGCGAGCTGTGGCTCCACGAGATGTTC
Organism: Malacoctenus tetranemus; assembly: GCA_032274765.1. NCBI lineage: Eukaryota > Metazoa > Chordata > Actinopteri > Blenniiformes > Labrisomidae > Malacoctenus > Malacoctenus tetranemus. The sequence continues at coordinate 2,946,551 of JAUESF010000002.1, read as the reverse complement.
ACGCTGAGATAATTCGCAAAACTGCTCTTGTGTGCAGAGTTTTTAGGTTTCTTGACAGAAAAAAACAGAGTGAAACATCCAGAAACGATAACCTTCGGACTCTGTGCTGCCCCCCAGTGGAGGGAGCGTGTAACATCGTCCAGAAACACGATCAAAAAAGGTTCAGAGAGTCACTTCTCACCCTGACGAGCCGGTGTCGCCCTCGCTGCCAGTGAGCCTTTACAAGCGGATTGTACGGGTAGATTTCAGCGCTGTGAATCACAAAGCGGAGATAATTTCCTGTTTTTGAGTCGGGGGGATCATGGGAGGGGCTTCCACGCCGGCGTTCGATTCTCCTGGCCGACGTCCAGCCCTCAAATCCCCCGCGCTGCCGCTACCTGTCGTGAAACAGCCTCGCCGCAGCTTAACCGGCCTCCAATTCAATCTGGGACACTCGCCATCGACGACCTTCGACGGGAAGGTGACGACGAGCCCCCCCACCACCACCCCCCCCTCCCCCCCCCTCCTCGACATAATGTAACCACACGCTGACGTCGCCCGTCTTCTCTCTTCCTGCCGTGTCGGCAGGAGAGGACGGGGGGGAAAAAAATAAAAGCGGCTCTTGCTCTTATTTTCGTTTCTGTGCAATTACGGCTCTGAGTGCACCATAAATAGCCGTCTCTGAGGGGAGGCTGTCTGATTAGTGAGGAGCGGTTATGGAGTCGCCGTCGTTGCCCTGCAGAAAATTCACTCTAATGGTCACAAGAAGCCCGGAGAAGCGAGCGCAGACGTCACGGCCGTCTCTAAAATCTGTCCGTACGCATCAGCCGGACACGTCTGCAGCCGCCGCACGAGATTCAACCGATCATCGATGAGTCTGAAGATCATTTCCTCGATGAATCGATTCCTTGTTTCCAGTTTTATAACAGATTCAGGCGGAAATGTCAATTAGTGGGCGTGAAGAACCGAAAATTTGGCCTAAGGTGTCCCGAAACACTGTAAAAGTCATCTGAAAACTCCAATGTTGTCCTAAAATGTTGCTTTCTCCTGAAGGTTTCAGCTCTGTTATTTATCCTGAAGTCTGCATTGATAATATGATTGTTTTTAGGGCTTTAAATTGGTTTTAAAAAAGGTAATTTAATGTTTCCAGTAGCCTGAGATTCAGCCTGCACTGAGTTGTTTTGCTCGGAAAATCAATTTACAAAGAGACATGGAGTTAAAAAAAAGCTCGAAAGAAGACAAGAAAATAGCTGAAAAAAAGGACTTTACATCGATTTCAAGTCCAGCGATCAATAATTTGCAAACGGTTCATGATTTGTCGAGCAGGTTCAGATCAATTTGGCCTCAATCGTCTCGGCATCAAACGCTTCTTTGTTTGGACGCTCAAAGTGCCAAAATAATACAAAAGGTTTGATGAGCGTCTTTAACAGCCCGAGTGCGCCGCTTGTTTTTAATCTGGACAAAAACTATTTACAAGCGAGGCTGCAGTCAAAAGGACGACAACACAGACGGTGGCACCATCCAATCACAGCCATTTTCCCTCGATCTGCCAATTAATTAACCCGTCGAAGGTCGCGGCGCCTCCATGTTTCAACGCGCCAGCGAGTCGAAAGCTTCAACAAACAGATGTTTTGATTGAGGAGGAAAACTATTGGTCTCCATTTCTCCTTCAAACGGTGATTCAGGGTCCAAACCGACACAAAATCTGGTGCTTTATTTCAGCCAGAACTTTGTTTTCTCAACAAACCCTGAAGAGAAAAGCAAGAAGAAAGACTTTTAGCTCGTCCATACGTCATAAAAACTAATGACTTTCTGTCTTTACACTCATTAATTTGCTTGTTAAAGGTTGCAACACTGCCAATTAGTGAGACGCAACAAACAGCTGTTTGTAATATTGATGAAGTCTTCGATGATCTTCTCAACGAGTTGATTTGTTGTTTGGAGTTTAAAAGGTCAGAAGGAGGCAGGAAGTCACGAAAAGCTTCCAACAGCCTCAAATTCAGACAGAAGCCGCTTGGTCCCGAGACAGAGTTCAGAGATGGAGTCACAAACATGAACCCAAACATCAACACAAACACAAACATAAAGCAGTCCTGGAGAAAGGAGCCAGGCCAGAGAAACACATCACTGCAAACCCACCTGAAGTGAACCTCCTGAAGGAGCTCCAGTGTTTAGCTTTAAAAGTGCTGAAATTCAGCTTTTACAGGAGAAATCACAGAAAATCCTTCAGTTCTCAGGTTTGATCAAACAAGAGATTTTTACTGTTTTTATTTTAAAAAGAGAAATATCAAAAGTAAAATAAAACAACATATTTTTCCAACCTATTAAAATACTATTTTTCCTAATTCTGAGAGAAAGAAAAATAATACTTTTAATCTTTAACTATTAAAAAGTTTAAACAAATGAAAATGTATTTAGTTATAACTGTATTAGTTATAAAGTTATTATTTTCCTACAGTCTAAATTAACTTTAATGTTTCTGACTTGAACCCAACAAAAAAATCCTCTCAGAGTAAAAACTCCATTCACACCAACAGTTCCACCCACAGCACCAGTCAGTAACTGTAGCTGTAATCTGGCCTGCCTGTCGTTTTCAAAACAGAGACTAAAAGTAGTTAAAGTATCTGTTAAGTACAGTAAAATGTAACCTGAGAGTAAAAAGCAGTAGAGCAGAGTTACAGACGCACTGAAGCGTCTCCGGCAGCGCAGGACGGAGGAGGCCGCGTGTCGGTGCGGCGCTGCGGCGCGTTTTTGCGGGGCTTCAGATGGGACTTTATGAGCTCCAGATGCCGCCGCGGTGACTGAGGAGCTCCAACGTTGGATATTACGAGCTGGGACACATCAGAAACGATGCTGCCCATCTGGAGCACGAATAATGCAATCAACTCGGGTCACCGAGCCATCGAGGGGCTGCTGGCCGTCGGGTAAAACCACCGCCTGACGTCAGCGCTGCGGGGACGGAGCCCGGTTTTTTTGGGGTGAGAGAGATAGAGAGATAGAGATAGAGAGAGAGAGAGAGAGAGAGAGAGAGAGAGAGAGAGAGAGAGAGAGAGAGAGAGAGAGAGAGAGA
>JAUESF010000002.1:2855972-2885526 GCA_032274765.1 Malacoctenus tetranemus | reverse complement strand
GTTCAGAAACAAGTTTCCGAAAGCTGAATCACCTTGAAAAATGAATCCGTTCTAAATCCAAAGTAAAACTGAAGTCAGTGACCCTAAAAGGTTCCGAACCTCCGGAGACGTTGCTTCCCTTTTCACGGACTCCAGCTTCTGGAGCAGGTCGCTCCCTTTTGTGAATTACTGGATCCAGAACACATCAGTTCCACCTGAAAGATTCGGGATCTGGAGCGCATCAGCCTCTTTAATGGGAGGTGAAAAAAAAAGAAAAGAAAAAAAAGGGAGTCAGAAAGGTCACACCAGACTCGATTCAGCCGGCGGTGAGGAAGAGGAGCTGTGAGTGGATTTCAATGGAAGGTGGGCCGACTTCAGAGGCCGTAAACAGCCCTTTTTTATGAAAATATCCCATAAAAGCGTGCGTCAGCAGTGGCCCCGACGGCACATGAATTATTTATGAGCAACATTTTGGAAACAGCGGTGAGAATTTGCGGATGGGGTGATGCATGTCCGGTGGCCTTATTCGGTGGCAGTCCTCTAATGCTTTGATAAATGGCTGTTATCTACACCCTTTGGTGTATGACGGCCATCTGCTATGGACTCCTTAAGGGCCAATTGGAGACGTTCAGAAATCTGGGTCAGCTCAGGTGGCTGCATTAGAGGGAGAAAGGTTGCTGACCGCGAGAAGTCCGGCAATCTCGCTCTGTGTCACTCGGCCACACTGACCCCCTTATCAGCGCCGACAGAACTCGGTTTACCGGTTTGTACTCGCGGGCTGGCCTCGCAGGGATTGGCTCTGAATCAGGATGGATTTACCCGCTGCACCACCGGTTTTTCTGCACACTCATGTCTGCCCGAGCAAAGCGCCGCAACCTTTGAAAAAGTCAAGTTTTACTTTCTGTGGGCACGCCGCGACAGTTATTGCACCCGGGCACGAGCTCCTCGCGCACGCACGGAGGGAGGCCAGACTTAATAAAGTTGACAATGAACACCCGGGGAGCAAATTATTTCATTTTCTTTGATGCTGGCGGCGAGAGAGGACCGCGCTTAGATGCTTTAACCTGCCAAACGCGAGGTAACCTTCATACATCCGCGCAAAGATGCAGAATGATTAAGAGTGCCGCGTTGTAAGATTCATGCCTCCCCGGCGTCCGCGACTGTCAGGGTGCATCCAGGTGGGTGGATTGAGTGGTAACCGGAGGCACAGAAAGCACTAAATGGTTAAGTAGGTTTGTTTGTTCCTCCGGGGTTCAGAGCCTCTCCTGGACCGAAGGAGATGAGACCAGCCGCGCAATTAATCATGCCGGTATTGGCATGGCGGATACTGTATCCACTCAAGGACAGCTCTGAGATGCATTAGTCCGAGTGCTGCCAATCCCAGGGCACGCTCAGCCTGAGGGGGGGGAGGAGGGGGAGGGGGGTGCGTTTCCTAGCCTCGCACGCTCACCCCCCCGCCCCCCCTCGTCCACCCGAGCGTACCGACACCGGCGGAGTCCCTCTAATGACTCGCCCCTCCGAGGCCGGTGGGAGACGCCCGGCCCCGTCGGAACAGGAAGCTGATGCGTGTTCGCGGCGTCACTCTGCCTCCGATCGACTCCGCCGCCGCTGCTTTAATCATCCCTTTACAATAAATCTTAATCAGTTCGACGCTGAGGATGCGGGACACGTGCAGATGGCATGGGCTGATAGTCCTGACACGTTGCAACTCAATCAAACTGAGGCACAATGAAGCGACACACACGCACGCACATGCGCGCGCGCACACACACACACACGCGCGCACACACACACACACACACACACACACAGAGGCAAACCTCTTTCTCATAGGACAAGGATCCGTGAAGCGGCTCTCTTGCTAATCTATGCCATCACTGTGCCATGTAATCAGAGCGAGTACAATCCGCCTCCATTCTCCAATGTCAAGCTTTGACAACGATATGAGGACTTATTAGTTTAATAGGCAACATAAACAAATCACAACCACTTAGCCGAGCGATCGTTTCAGCGGCACTCGGCGGACGTCTTCCTCGAGAACCCAAAATTGAGACTGCGGTCGGGGGGATTGGGTTATGGCGCGCCGGTGGTAAACAGGTGGCCCGGTCGGCGCCTTGCCAAGACACGCTGCACCAAATGGAATAAAATGGCGAAACAGCTGTTGGGCTGTGCTGCGCGCCTTGATTTGAGTGGTGCTCATGCTTTTTAAAGCCTACTGAAGTATACAGACTGTCCCCGGCACGGCTGACGGGCCTCGCATCCCAGGACTTGACAGCGGCTGTGAACCCAGTAAGTACTGACTCCGACTCCTCGCCGGGCACGGTCTGACAAGGTTGTCAAGCAAATGAGTGGGAGCCGGTGGAGGAGTGCGGCGGAGAAAAGAGACGGAGGAGGCAGACATCCGGATGTATAGGCAACGCAGCTGATCCGAGACGTGCGGCGGTAGGGGAGGGGATTGAGGGGGGAGGAGGGGGGAGGGTGTTGGGTGGAGGGTGTGGGTGGAGGAGCGGGGGGGACGTGCACTGAATGCGGCGCCGCTTTTCAGGTGCTGCAGAACTGCTTGTGTCAGTGACTCTGCCGGGCACGCTACACTTTCAGCCGACGTGTTTGGATGCCTTTGCCAAAAACCACTGACCTCCCCCCCTCCCAGGCAATCAAACTGCATTTAATGGCGGTTGGAGAAGTAGTAAATCTGCATGACAGTGAGTCAGTAATAACATTTACAGGCGGTGATGAGTCACTCCCAGCAGCCCAGGAGGGGATCGCAACACTCTTCCGCGACGCGATTGTGGGAGAGAGATTGGATGATCAACTAATAATTGCCATTTGGTTTTTGATATGCTTTTAAAGAAAGGGAGGAGGAGGAGGAAGTTCACCACGAGGAAGAGGGGGTCTGAAAGCCTATAATGACAGCGGCTGGCAGAGACTGCGCGGGGGTGGATAGTGTGGATAGCTGTGAAATTGATGCGACCTTGAAAAGATCTGGAGACAGGCAAGAGTCTGCCTGGTAATTACGGTGAAAACGTGTGTAACTAACTACCATGTTCGGGCCGCCAATGAGCACAGGCTCCCTGACCACGCACCATACTCAATTACAGGGGAGAGAGACGAGGAGAGGGCCAGCAGGAGAGAGGAGAGGGAGGAACCAGGGTCATTTTCCCCTTCGATGACCTTCAGACTAATGCGGCCCAGGAGAGCCGGCTATTTTCTGAGTCTCACTGGAAGATGTCCCCGCGCTCTCAGACATGTTTTCCCTCTTTTTTCTCGCTAAGATGCAGGTGGAGGGAGGCGGGAGGGAAACTCAGAGGAGAGCGTAAACAAGATAAAGTAAACACGTCTGCTTGTGTTAAACAAAGGGGAGTAATATAATTGGATGAAAATGTGTTCATTATTAAATTTTGGAATTCCCTCTTCCTATTTGTTTCATTTATGTCCTCTTTTGTTACACCTCCGTTCAGAAATATTGGATGTCGGCGCCTGCACGCCCAGCTTCATGTGGTTTCCTGCCAGTCTCCAGTGCAGCACTTGTTCCTGTAATTAACATCAGTCTGAAGCACCTTCAAAGCTGAACACTTGCTCACAACTTACTGGGAGTTGCTTGAAAGTTGAACAAGAGAAACACTGATGGTCAGAGACCAGCAACGGAGACTTTTAGTCTCTTTGGACAATCAGAAAGAGCACAGAATAACAGGAGGGAGGAGGGAGGGAGGGAGGGGGAGAGAGAGAGCGAGAGAGAGCGAGAGAGAGAGAGAGAGAGAGAGAGAGAGAGAGCACAGACTATAGAGGAGAGTGCACAGACTACAGGAAACAGACAGACAGAGACAGAGAGAGAGAGACAGAGACAGAGAGACAGAGAGAGCATAGACTACGAGAGAGTATAAACTACAAAACAGAGAGAGGACAGACTACACGAGAGACGGAGCCCATTTGCTCTGTGCAGCAAACAAAGCCTGTTTGATCTCCTCCGAGAGGCGAGTTACTTATTTAAATCTGCTGTGATTGGCACCAACAGACAAAGTTTGGAGCGTTTGAATTTAATTAGCGCGATGATGAAATAATTCTTCTAATGGCGGGCTGAAAGCTCACGGCGTGTTAATGAACTTTGCCTTCTAACTTTGAAGCCCCACACAGATTGTCCATCTGCACCACGCCATATGTGACTCGAGGCTGCCGCCGCCGCCACCGCCGCTCTGCTACAGGAGGCGCGGGGCGCCCGTACGCCGGCACAGCCGGCCTGTAAGTGGAACCAGTTTGTATACAAAGCGCTTTGTTCCAGAACGAGACGTGCGCCATGTGACAGGCGGCGACGACCGTCCGTAAGAGCTGTTTCGTTGCACATGTGATCGGACTGAGAGGACATTTGGACTTCCTGGTGTGTTGAAGAAGTTGTCACTGATTTGAGGGGACTTACCTCCAACAAACGCTCCCACTGATCCACAGGTAGGTCACATGAAACAGGCGCTCTGATCTTCGGTGCAGACTTAAAGCACACAGGTGATCGTCTCCCCCCCATTCTGACACACTTCCACTGATCCACAGGCAGGAAAACCGGAGCGAACCACTCTGAGGAGAAGAACAGGGGAGGACTTTTAAACTTTCAAATATTTTGACATTAGAACAAAACACGTCAACAAACTCAATCAGGTCAAAAAGTAGGAAACAAATACGAGCAGGACATTTTCTTTCAGGAGAATCAACTCAGTATTTATTCACTGTCTCTACTCTGACTCACAAGGATCTTGTGTCGCTCAAGGTCATGATATATTTTACACGATTAGTATGCAGTGTTTAATATTCGTCTAGTCACACAATCGTACTCTGTGTCAGTAATTAGTGTGATAAAAGTGTTGTCACCTCATATCCTCTAATGTTCGTCGCCGGGTGTTTATTTTCAGTGCATTCTGTGCACACAGCTAAATATAACGTTGCGTGCGTCAAGCTGAAAATATAATAACAACTCTGTGTAGTTTGTTCACATTTGTTTTATTTCAGGCTGAAAGGTGGGGAAAAAACCTGCCACCCTGCGTCCCCACAGGCCTGCAATTTAAAAAAAATAGATTCAATTATATCGTTTAAAAATGTTTTCACACCTGTAGAAGACGGAGCAACCGATGCAGCGCGGCGGCGGCGCATACATGCGTAATTAGCTGTTGCAGGAAATAATTATTCCTTTGAAAAACTGCACCAACAAATGCGATAAACACAGAGGGAGTAATTATCCATTTACCTTGTCCTACCAAATGACAGCTGCTCTCCCAACTCTATATATTCCACCGATTCTGTCGATTCAGAGTATTTAGCGCAATAGCCTCCACGGTGCTCATTGATTGGCTGTCAGCGTCCGGCCATGAGCGCTAACAGGGCCAATAAGGATGGCTTTTTGACAAATGAGCAGGTCAATGCATGGATCCACGCCTGCATTCTGCCACCTTCGCACATGTGTGACATAAGTGACCTTAAAAACACTCCGGAAAACATGCAGGCAAATTCATATTCACACGCTGAGGCGGCCTTAATACATAATTTAAAAATCGTTGCGTAAGTGACACCCTGGTTTTGTGTACCGGTGGTAATTAATGCAGCATTTTTGGACGTGACCTCTCCCAGATGGTCTCATCAAAACCTGCCTGGTGGAAAATCGAGACGTCTGTGACGTTGACAGAACGATGAAGCACCGGGTTTGAGTTTGATCTCGATTATGGAGATCCTCCACTCAAGGCTGCAACACCATACAGGCTGATGTGACTTCCATTGTTGTCAAAAAAGACTGGGAATAAATGAGGTGCTCCTTCTCTAGTAAGCAGTGTTAATGCTGAAGCTCACGGTCAGCTCAGAGTAACTCAGCAGCTAGTTTTAACACAAAACCACCAGAGGAAGTGAATATGTTTCTACATAATGACACCGGCTAACAAGCTAGATTTCAGTAACTGATCCTGAACATGTTTACGGTGAAAACTTGCTAATGCTAATGATACCTGTCACCTCTCCATCTCCCACCAGTGTGATGCTTCCAAATAATGAAAAAAAGCTTCTGACACAACTTGGAACATTCAGCGTTTCAACAAGGCGCCCGGGAACATGAATAGGTTCAATAATCAGGCCGAGAATAATGCGACTTGCAGCTCGGACGCCTGATTGTGCAGGCTGAAGGTTTTCCGGTCACATTTCTGCTCCAATCTCCAAAAAAGCGCTCACACAGAGACACATTCTCAGCGTCCGGCGTCACCGGATCCTGCCGCTCGGCCGGCTTGGAGGTGAGACAGGAAAGCTGATAGCATGGCGGCGTGCTGACCCAGTTGGCTTCTGTTACTTTTCCCCAGCCGAAGACAGACAAAAGAAGAGCGAGTAAAAAAAAAACAAACACAATGGGAAATTGAAGGCCTCTGCTCGAGCTTTCCGGCACTTTGAAGGTGCTCTGACGCCACTGAAGGCTCCTTTAAAGTGCACTTTCAGTGGAGACATAAAACAAAGTTGGCGTGTGTGAAGTTATCGCTTCCTTGCAGTGTCATACAGGCTGTGCTCAGGAGCCGGCTCCACTACAAAGAGCCGGCGGACGCCGGCGCTCCCGCTGTGGATGCACATCAAGAACGTCAGCCGTGTGAGCAGGAAGCTCGCTCGCAAACCGCCGCCAGTGTTCCGAACGCGCTCGAGTTGCAGGCTGTGGTCGCCTCCGATTCGGCTGCAGGGGCGCGGTGGACGGAGGGGAGCGCTGGTGACAGGTGAAACCCGCCTCCTCCTCCTCTTCCTCCGCCTCCTCCTCCTCCACCTCTTTCTCCGCCTCCTCCTCCTCCACCTCTTCCTCCGCCTCCTCCTCCTGCCGGCCCCAGGACAGCGTTTCTGTGTCGGCAAAGCCGGCGTGGCCTCCTGCTGCTCCTCGGCTTCTGGTAGACATCAAATCCTCCATCGCTAACAGGATGGTGACCCTCTCCCTCTCTGTCCTACATGATCTGTACTCTCTCTCTCTCCCCCTCTGTCTCTTTCTGTCTCCTTTAATCTGTGCTTTCTCTCTTTTGTCTGTACTTTCTCTCTCTCTCTCCCTCTCTTTTCTCTTTCTATAGTCTACTCTGTCTCTCTCTCCCTCTCATCCTTTGTCTCTCTCTCTCGCCAGTAGTCTGTGCTTTCTGTCTCTCCCTCTTATTCCCCCTATAGTCTGTGCTCCCTCTCTCTTTCCCTCTCTGTATTTCTGTCTTCCTTTTTCTGCGCTCTCTCTCTTCTTTAGTCTATACTGCCTTTCTACCCTTTAGTTTGTGCTCTCTCTCTCTCTCTCTCTCTCTCTCTCCCCCCCCCATGTAGTATTTCTGTCCCTTGTACAATAAGGCTGCGTCACTCGTCCTAATCCTTCCCCGCAGACCTTCTGTCATCGCTTGTTTGGCGGTTTGTGACTGAATCTTTGGAGGAATCAGTTTCGATCGCAGGTTTTAATTCACTGTACGTCGTTCAAACGCCTTTTGTTTATGTTTTCCTCCTGTAAGCGTCGCCGGTTCCTGCGATTCCTGTAACGTCATTATGTTGCCATTTTAGCTGGGACTCTTTGTGAAATGAGATTTCGATCTCAGGAGAGCGCTGTGATTCAATAAAGGTCAAATAAACAAATAAAAACACACATTTTCCTCCTCTTTTCCTCCAAACTGCCTCATTATCACAGGTTGTAATTTCTCAAATTGCAGCCATACTTTGGGAATGAAAGGCTTTGTGTTCTAAGGAGGACTGTGTATGTGGGGGGAAGGGGGTCTTTGTGTCCAAACGCCGCCAAAATAAGAGGGACTGATGTGTTTATTTACATGCAGTCCTATAAGATCTTTCTTTACTCAAGCATCAGTTTTGTGCAGAAAAACAATGCCTCCTCTTGGCCACCATGGAAAAATTTAATTAAAAGAGTGTGTGTGCTTTTTCTGTCTGCAGACGCAGAGAAGCCCACATGAAACAAATAAGCAAAAAAAAAGAGGGAGTCTATTTTCCATTCAATAGCTGATGAAGACAGTGAGAAAGAACAAGGACTCCAAGAAAATATAATTTAAAGCAGACAGCTTGACTATCTTCACAAACTACAGTCGCCCCTCTTAAGTTTGGAGCTATTCATTTAGTCTCTGTCCCCATCTGTTTTCTATCTCATCTTGAAATTGTCAGTTTCACTTATTGTGCAGCTTCCTTGAAAAATAATATTCCAGTTGAAATTACGCTCGTAATGATAACATTCGCGGGCTCTCCCCCCGCATCTCTCTTGTAGATTCAGATCAAACGGGGTTTTTGAAATAGTAGATAAAAGATTTGGTGGAGGGAGAAGAAAAAAGAAAAAATTACATTACTGTGAGCCGCTGAGATCGACCCGTCCAAGAAGACTCGCTGAAAGTCGAGTTTCAGGCTCCTTTTTTCGCTTCCAGCTGACATCAGAGAAAAATCCAGTCTGGGACCATTAAAATCTATTCCGGTAAGTTCAAGGATTTCCATAGTTAGTGACCTGATGAGGGTTTTCATCTGCTGAAAATCCAGAATCCCAATCAAAAACATGCAATGCTGATGAAACCAGATACGACTTTTATCACTGATTGTTGGATTTCTAGTGATAATTACATAAACTTGCAGATTTTTCTGCATTTAGCAACTATTTTTAATGATTAATCTGCTTTCTGAAAACTATTTTGAGTTTTCAAGCATCATTTCTGAGGCGGTTAATGAAGATAATTCCTAAAGTGTCTTCCTGTAGTCTGTCCGCTCTCTCCTGTCGTGTCTCTCTCTACTGTTGTCTGTCCTCTCTCTACTGTTGTCTGTCCTCTCTCTCCTGTCCTGTCTCTCTCTACTGTAGTCTGTCCTCTCTGTCCTTTAGTCTGTCCTCTCCCCCATCCTGTCTCTCTCTCCTGTCATCTGTCCTCTTAGCCACAGTCACTCCTGGCAGACGCAGCCCTCCGTGCTTCCTATCAATAGATCTGCGTTCGTCTTTGCGACATCCACTCTAACATTTCCACACTGAGCCCGTCGGTACGCGAGGCCTTTGGTTCTCTCACCAACACGTCTGTAAACGATTCGGAGAACAGCTGAAAGCTTTGCTGAAGGATTCAGTTTGTGGAGAATCGACGCCGAGAGAACTTTTTCAAATTATAATATAATCGCGGCAGCATTTTAGGGACATTTTTACTTCTTCCAGCAGAAGAGATGCATTAGTTTTTTGTTTTTTTCCTTCCTGTGATGTGTTTCACAAGATCTGCAGTGTGTAATTTGTGGTACTCAGTTCATCAAGAGCTGCACATCAGACAATGGCACATGCATTCAGACCCTGATAGAAATAAACAGGTGTGCTGCCATGACATGGAGAGCGAACAACTGTGATTACTCCTCACTAACCAAAAGCACAGGGAATATTCAATTGATTACCAATTCAAGCTAACACGTAATTTGGCCTAGATAAAAGCGGCACAATGGAGTAATAATCCTCCTGAAAGCCTCCGAGACTCCTTTTTGTCATCAAGGATACAATCAAGCATACAAATCTCTGAAGCGTCTCTGGGACAGGCTTATAAATGCTGCAAAAAAAAAGAAAAAGAAAAGGGAAAGAATAATGAACTCGGTACAGCCAGCGGCCCTTTTAATGTAATCCAGCTACTGTCTCTCACAGCGCATTTCATCAAACTTCAATAAAATGATACATGAAAAGTGACACATTATTACTGAAGGCAATCTGAGCTGCTCAGAGACAAAACAATCAGAGAAAGCAATCTGAAAAATCAAAGGCAACAATCTCGACAAGAGCCGGGTGAAATTAGAAAAGATTTAATTTTGGCGGCGTGGTAACAATCAAGGATCGCTCCGGGCCTCGGTAACATTAGAGGGCTAACTTCGGCGCGATGCGGGCGGACACGGTTTGTTTGATTGCGAATGAAAAAAGTCATGTCAGAGGTGTACTTCTGTGTTCAAACAAAGAACACAATCCCATTAGAGGGTAAAGCGCCCATTGTTGCTCTCCGGGGCTCACAATCAATAAAGACTCACTCTAGTTCAAGTTTCTAAGATTAGATCCAACGTTTTAGTGGGCTGAATGCTTAAGTGTGTGCAGGATCGGTGTAACAAGGTTACCGCAGCCAGAAAAGGCTTCGGCTACCGGCAAAGCTAATTTGGGCGCGAGTGTAGATAACAACAAGGTCTCGTACATTATCTCCTTTAAGGTGATTGTGCAGCCGGAGCTTCTGTTATGACGGCGCCTTTCACACCTTGAATAAAATCAGATGCGTTCCTCGCCGCGAGGAGTCCGACTTAACGCGTCCGGTCCGAGCTTCAGGAAAGTCCGCGGCCGGCGCTGGCGGGCGGTTTTGATCGCCTCGTGGACCGAGATTAGAGCCGCGGCGATGCCGAGCCGGGGCAGCTGGAATCAAAAGTAGCCACTCGTGTCCGAGCGTTATCAGGCAAAGCCCCACGGGGAGGGGGGGACGCGAGCGGCGAGCCGATGCAACAATACAGCGTGGAGGCGCCGCTGCCCGCTGTCACATCAGAGTCTGGAGGCGTCACAGCTCGCTCACACACCATTCAGCTGCACAATGTGCTTCACATGCAACAGGAATAAAGCTTAGAAAAAATAGATAAAAGATGAGAAAAGGTAAATATTCACAAATGTACAATAAAAAGTATTAGAAATAAAATATAAAAGTTGGAAAAAAAAGGAATTTAAATAAGAATTTTATCAGACTTCTTGAGTAACAATATTCAATAAATCAACGTACTTTTTAAATGTCTCTACTATTTTACTACCACATAGAATAATAAAGGGATTCCACTTTCCGAGGGTTTTTGTTTGCTGCCTGAAAGGAGTTTACAGTATGTGTCCTGTATGGGAACCTACAGTGGCCATGAAACACAGCAGAAAAACACAGTGAATCCAGGCATTCATGAGAACCTACAGTGGCCATGAAACCGTGTTTCTGAGCTGGAATGAATGAAAGCCAATTTCAAGGTACAAAATCTCCAACCGCTCTTCTTTTCTGGTGATTTTACGTGAACAAAAAAGACGATTCTGAATGCCAAATGAAATTTTCCGCTCGTAGATCGCTCTCAATCGAACATGCAGAGACTCTTAAATGTTGAAACGACATCGATTTGTCTGCAAAAAAAAAAAGAGGAAAAAAAGACATTTTCATTGGAAGCAAATGTTGCTTTTGATACTGGGAAAGTGGAGCTCGCTAAATAAAATATTTTAAAAAAACTGAGAAACATTTGGCAGAGATGGATTGATAATACCACAGACGAACCATCTGGGACGATCCCACAGTACTTTTACTCACATCATAGATACAATTTTTCTTTATTCTTAGAAAAATAAAGAAATTCCCCCAGAAAAAAAAAGATTTTCTGACTCTTACGAGCTCAGAAAAGATGTTGGGAGCATTGTGAGATTTCCACTATGTGGAAAACTTGTTAGTTCATCAGCCGTCCTTTCATTAAAAACACTGCGGGTCCAACAGCCGTCGCTGCTAAATTTAGAGACATACATCATCGCCGCGTCCTCCAGCGCCCGTTTTTATCGCTCCTCGGAAAGCTGTTGTAGAGTTGTGGCGACGCGATCGCAACCAGCAGCCACAATCTGGTCACGTTAACGAGTTGTGGTTGTCTCGTTTCACAACTGGCCCGACGTGCTAACGCGGCGGCAAACAGCGGCTCGCGCTGCCGTCTGTCTCGCCAGCGAGCGGCGGCGCGGCTACGTTTTTAATCAATCCAGCTGTCTTCACAGGCTGCGTGACAGCTTGCTTTTAAGTCGTCACTGTGTACCCATAAACATGACCCTGTGCATATTTTTACACCTCGCCTTGATTTGCTCCTGTTTTATGCATGAAACGTACATGTGAGCTGTGATGAGATGCTGATGTTTGGCATGCGGGACGCTAACCGCATCATCATTTTAGCTTAGCACAGCTCTGATTTTTATATACGTTTAAAAAAAAAAAAAAAAGGCTGGCAGGCTGCGTGATCAGCCGGGGAAGTAATTCAAGTTTACATCTTCGAAACCTGCTTTATTTTGAAATTCAAAAGCCCACCCTCAACTAGAAGCTGTTCTGTTTCTGGACAGCTTGGTAAACAGGAGTTTGGTTGAATAGTAGCACAACTCAGTCGATTGCAATAAAGACAGTGGTGACCTCCACAAGAAAAATAAAAAAAAACCGGCCGAATTCACAAAGAAACTGTACAAAAACACACTCTCGTATGAAAGCAGGAGCCTTCAGAATAAAAGTAATCGAATGCTTCCTCCCAGAAAAAGACCCAAAAAGAGATAACTTACTGGTAAAAGCAGGTAGTAACAGGTTAGGATTTAATGGGGCCGAATCACCTTCTTCAAGGTGCAATTCGACAAGAATAGCCATAAAAAAACCCATTACTTTGTAGCTTGAGGCATTTTATTTTGAAACCTCGCCGACTGAGCACTGAGTGCTACGCTGCAGTGTTGTGTTCCTACAATAGAGATAACAAGAGGGGAGGTTAAAGAAGACGCGCTCGCTCAAAACGAACAAAGGAAAATGGGAACGGAGCTACGCGGGCCGAGCTAAAGGCGCGGCAGGCGATTGCCAAGATTCAGATCCGGGACGGGCAGTCAAACGGTGTTTGTTTTAATTTTCATGCCGTGCCAAACATTTGGCAGCGCTCACGTGGGATTATCCAAAAGAAAAAGGGAGGAACGCTGCCAGAAATAACCACCGAAAATGCACGATTTCACCTCGAATACTGTGAGAAGAAAATCAGTCGCCGCGTTGGAAAATGAGATCACCGCGGCGTGAAAACCGGTCGCGGTGACGTCTGACGTTCAGGCTGAGCTTTTCGGAGGCGAGCTGGTCGTGTGGTCGTGGGACGGCGAAACCACTCGCTCCGTGTTCAAGCTCGCGTGTCTCACAGGAGACTCCAAGAGTAAACCTGGAACTGTGCCGCGCTCGCGTTCACGTCACACGGTTGGAAGAGAGACGCTTCGGTACAGCCGCAGTTTGAGAGCAGAGTTCGCCACTTCCTGCTTTCCTCGTCGTAGCATTTCTCCATCGTCTCGCCGGCCCATCGAGGGAAGCGAGGCGGCTTTGAAATCCCACGTTCTCGTGTGATTTCGTGCTCCTGAAGGAGCCGCGCCAGGTGGCAACAAGCCAGCACGCCTTCGCTCGCGCACGTCCGAAATTATAGGAATCAAACTGATTTGCGCTGATTGACAAAGAAAATAAAAAAGCTGTCAGTCCTCGAGCCGTAATGGAGACGAGCGCCGCAAAAAAGCGCCGTGCTGCGAATGAGCATCGTTCTCGTGAGTATCTTATCCTTGAAACATATGCAGCGCACATTTTCATCACAGGCAATGGAGGAAAAAGCAAAGATCCAAGGACAGCTGCTGCCGTTTAATGACTTTATCTCCGTCTGAATGAGTCCCTTTCTCGTAGGAATTGTTCCACATCACCGCTTGAAATCCATTCAGGCAATATGATGGCCACCTGAGAGGCGCATCAACCGGGATCCTACGGCTGCGAGCCGGTTCGGCAGGAACATGATACCACTCTATCCTCCCCCTCTCTCGCTCCCTTCCCCTCTCTCTCTCTCTCTCTCTCCAGAATTACCTGCTAAGTTTAGTGGTGGTGGCGTCTCCTCGCGGGCTGATGTGTGACAGGAAACCTGAGGCGAGGATGAGAGATCGGAGCGCCCTGCAGCTCCAACATCAACACCACCAAACTTAATCAAACTCTATTTACCGTGGAGGACTGCTGGAACTAATTGTGCCGCATCTCAAAGCGCTGGACCTGAGTCATCTGCAGGCCGCCTGTATATCACACTGTACGCACCCGCTGCACAAAACAGGCAAATAATTACAGCTGGTGGCTGCACACAGCTGGATCCTTATTGCTGAAAGGAGCCACGCTGAACTCAATTGTGCATTTAATGCAACTTACAGAGTTTATCCTCACATCAAATCACGACGTCACCTGATTTGTGACAGATTCACACAAAAACCAACAGAAACTCCAAAAAACAGACATAAACTCAACTTTTCTACGTTTTTTAACTCATTTCTTACCATGCTTTTCTCAGTAACATCAAAATAACCGACTAACAATTTACATGACTATGTCAATGGGAGGAAAATGCTCTAAAGTCTGGATGTCAATCAAAGGAAGATGCTCTTTGTCATTTACAAACTGATGGCATTGACCTTGCTACGTGAGGAACCTGCCCTCCAGCTAACAGCTAACTGCAGCTCTGAGGAAGGTGAAGGCAGCACGAGCGTTAACGCTAACTGCCGCTCTGGAGCGTTGGATGTTGCTAATGCTAACGCCGCCAGCTGCCGCAGAGCGAGCGACTGGTGTGGGTGCTTCAGCATATTGAGCCTGCGCAGTACACGCATACGCAACAGTTGCCGGTTAGCAAGTGCTGTGGACGGACAAGTGGACAAGAATGTTGTCGTGAAGGACAAACAGTGCAGGCAGCTGAGCTGTATTGTTGTTGTTGTTGTTTACTATTTGTGTGCGCCGCAGCACCTTTTGAAACATGAGAGGAATGTGTGTGTGTCTGTATGGAGGTTGTTTTTTTTTTACCTTTCACGAGGACACGAGAGGAGCTGGAACCTGCTGCAGGTGCGCTCAGTTTGTCTTCAGTCGCGTGACAGCCTGGCTTCGTTTGATTGGTCGGTGATTCGGTGATGGTGCGTTCGAATACAGGCAGAGAGTCCGACAGAACGGAACCGTTGGATTTTGTGTTATTAATGTGAGAATTAAAACTTTTTAGCCAGCAAATTGAGGCTAAATGCCAAGGAGTGACAGCAACAGTAGCCTTAGGCGAGGGATTCGTGTCGTGTGGGCATATGGAGGGTTTATCATAGTGTCACGCAGGAAGTTCAAGAAACAACATGGTGGCAGCTGAAACCAATCAAAAAGGTTGAAAAAATTCTAGAATAATGTCAGAACATAAGTTCCCTCATCCTGCAGTTTGGCCTCACAGACCACAGGCAGCGTGAGGCTGCTGCGGCCTCGTTCTTGAACGCAGCTCTTCTGGATGGCCCAGTAAGTCACCTCAGCATCCGTGACCACGACTCCTCACGTGCACCGCAGTTGGAAGCGGATAATGTCGAGCTGAATGCTCCCAACAACCGCCAACCGGGCCTGTGAAATCCGATCAGGGGCCCACCTGAGTTTCTGTGCAATAAACCGCCGCCCTCCCCCCTCAGGAGGGCGCCGCGCTCCCTCTCCACGCCGTCGTAATGACTCCGACTAAGCAGGTCCTCAACAGATGGTGACATTCAGCGCCCTGAAGGTTGTCCCAAAGCCTCCAGACCGCCAGTGTGAGATATTGTTTTTCTGATACACCTGTCAGGAATGGCAAACACAGCCGGGAAGTTTGTGAATCGGAAGCGGCTCCAGTTCCTCCTCATCCGGACAAACGCTGCCAGTTGGGCGCGATCTGGTGCCAGATGAGGGAGCTGATCTGCCAGATGGGCGAAACAATCCAACTGGTTTATTTTGTGCTTTTATTACACTTCTTTCTTTTGATATTTGCTTTATTATCAAACTCGGAGGGAAAAATGTGAGTTATTTTGAGATATTTAGAAGGACTTTGAACTAAAACCGACATTGGACGGTTCATTTGGAAGTTTTAGGGGGCGAAAAAACAATCGAATATTAGGTGTTAAGTTGCCAAGATGTTTGGCTTCGCATTAACCCTCAGAAAAGGTTCCAGGAACTTTTATCAACCCGATTACAAGGTTTCCAGATGATCTTTTTTGGGGGTAAATATTTCCAAGTAGGCTGCCGAAGATAAGAGAGAGATAATGTCAAATAAGTTTACTTGAATCCCAAAACAGGGATCAGATAAGTTGAACGAGAACAACAATAGAGTTCCACCTGTGATAAATGGAGCCACAGCTGATCAGGATTCAAGGAGCACAGTGAGACAGACCAGGTACTGATCTGGAGTCAGGATGGATACTCGGTTGTACTGAGGTTAAAGTCTCAAGTATAAACAATAAAAGGAGAGAGGAGCGATTCATACCAGATGCTACAGCTAGTAATTGGGCCGCAGACGTACAGAAAACTGAGAAAAAGCCGAGCGATCGGACATCTTTTCTGTTGTTGAGGCTGCAGTCTGTCATTTTTAATAATTCAGGAAGAAGAACAACAACATGGTGCAATATAGAGTCATTTTGTTTAGGCTGCAGGAGGCACTTCAACACGGGGGGACCCTGGGCGGTGCTGTCGGTCCGTGTTCGCCCGTAGGCATGGAGACGCCACCATCTGGCCTCCGTCACTGCAGCACCTCTGGGCCCGATGCCGTCTCACCTCCTCACAGGCTGCTCTTCAACCGGCCGTTTACGCTGCTCCTCCACAGACGGAGGAGGAGGAGGAGGAGGAGGAGGAGGAGGAGGGGTAGGCTTGATACTTTGGGATGTTAATGGGAGGAAGATGGGAACATACTCTGTAATCTGGATGTTCATGGGAGGAAGATGCTCTATAATCTTGACATTAGAGAGACTGACTGGTTCTCGTTAGCAATTGCTAATTAGCAGTGAACATTTTGGTCTCACATTGAGGAAATCCCGGTTGGATTCCTGTTTCCAGACCGTTGAGTTTGTCTGTCTGAGTCCGTCCTCCTTTTTGACACAGGAGACGAGAGGATTTTTTTTTCCCAACATGTAAACTAAAAGGTGCACATTTGCCTCCCACTTCCTAAAGTGCAACATGGGTCCCCACCGCAACATTTCTGCACGCGTTCTCCGCGGTACCTCGTTGTGTCGGATCCATATTTCATGACAGCAAAAAACCTGGAGAGGCCATATGGTAATCCAGGCCGGACCTGCCTTCAAATCCCCCCCAAGCTAGAGGTGGTGGAGTGACCTAATGAAGCGGCAGGCTGCCCGCTGCCTGGGGTCAGAATGGGAAAGGAGGTCACATGGCTGTGGTCAGCAGCAGCAGCAGCAGCAGTTCGGCCTCGTGACTCCGGACCCTCAGGACACCGTCCAGCCAACCACGCAGGACGGCGCCCGATGTTCCCAATGGCAGCGCGGTGCCAACAGGGACGCTGGGTAATCTAGCGGGCTTAGTCATGGCTCCGTGGGCGTAGGTGTGTGTGCGCATGTGTGTGTGTCCACATGTGTGAGTGGGTTGTGTTTGCTTTCCCTTGGCGGGTGAAACCCACACGCCGCAGATTACAAACCGCCCGTCCCCGAAACCTCGCAGTCAATGTGAAACACATGTCTGATTGTAGCCTTGAACCAAAATGTGAAGCAGAAACGGAGAGGAGGTAAAGAGGAGAAATTACAGGACTCCCTCCTCCTTCGCCCTCCGACGTGGGTGTCTCCCGGGGGGGGCTGGGGGGTGGAAAGGGGCTTTGTGTCCTTTCAAAGTAAATGTTTGGGCTTCGAAAGCCACTTAAAATGAAAGCATGTAACCAAACGAGGCCTCTTAAACGGGTATTAGCTTCCGTTGCTTCGCCTGCAGAGTCGAGATCTCAGCTTTAACTGGTACCAAATCTATTAAATCTGGCCAGATCCAGCATGCTAATAATAATTCAGTGGGCCAAACAAGTAGCATTAGCATTTATCAGAGAGATAAAGCTTCCTATCACTGACGAGCATCATTAGCATAATTTAGCCAGATACATTGCGATAGTAGGAGTTCAATGGATTAAACAGTAAGTAATAACCAGAGTCAAAGACATACTGCTTGCTACATGTGATTAAAGTTGGGGGAACAGGCAGTATTAGCATAATCCAGCATGCTACAAGTGATAGAGTGGTACCAAACAAAAGCATTAGCATTTTTGAACCAATGCATTAGCATTTTTGAACCAATACACGTCATGCTTCCAGTAGATTAATGGGTGAAACAAGTAGCCTTAGCATGACGCAGACAGAGGTAGCCTGCTGCCAGTAATTAAGTGGGAAAAACTGGGAGCATTAGCGCTGTTTTGCATCTAAAGCTTGCTTCTCCAACCTCCAGTTCTCCACTGCATGTAATGTATTTCTGAGACAGTACAAAGTCCTTGGAAACACCTGCTAACCAGCAGGTAACCAACAGATTACTGGTCTTCACATGCAGAGAGAACACAGAACAACCAGTTCAGCAGCACGAAAGTCTCTTTTCAGAGCTGCAAATCCTCGTTTCTCCGACTAATACGCCACTTTGGTGGCGCCACTCGAGTTAAATCAAGCGAGCCTTTAAGTTTGTCGTGTCAGATCCCACAAACAGTGTTTGCTCTCCAAACACACACACACAGACGAGAGAAAATTTTGTACAACTTTGAAAAAGACACCCTGGTGACTAATCCGAGGAGCTGCGGTCTCGCATTAGCTGGAGATGAACTTTAAAATTCATATTTGCACAGAACGAAGCCTGGTGGGGTTTTTTTTGTCCCTTATCTGTTACACTCGAATTGCATCAGGAAGAGATTTCTCGATGGCCGCGATGGACAGCGAGTGGGAGGGCAACAGGCGGCAACTCAGAGAGACACGAATGTCAAGTCGAACACACGCAACACGCGTGTTCGTTTGGACACGTGCGACCGACGGCGGAGGGTCCGATCGCACCTGGACCGGTCACACGGAGTTCGGCGATGTGCAGGTGTCGCCGGCGACGCGTCGCACTGTCAGGCTCTCCCAATTAAGGAGGCAAAACGCTACAAAAAAGTGACAACACGAGGAGGAGGAGGAAGGTGAGAGCGCGGAGAGCTCGTCGGCAACAAAGGCGACACGCTGAAACGCGTCACAGAAAAAACACAAACTGCAGCCACTTTTTAACGAGCGTCGATGAAAAAACTCGGGATACAAAAACAGTTTAACAAACTGGAAATGCACAGTTAATACAAAAAGTGTAAAACACTTTCTCGAACCAAAAGCAGAGCAACGGCTCAGGCTGGTGCTTTTATTTTGAAGGTTCCTGCTTGTGTGTGTTGGTGAGAGTGCATGTTAACGTCGGTGTTTGGCTTCACTGGAACGTTTTGGAGGAGACAAAGATGGAGGAAGGAATTCAGGTCATTTTTTTGAACATGCAAACGAGGACACGGTCGGTTGGTTGAAGGTCGGACATGTTCAGCAGCCCCCACCACCACCACCACCACCACCCCCCGTCTGGTCGAAGGAGAACCGCGGGGCCGAGTCGCCTCGGGCGGCGTGCGAGGGCTTGAGCTGGCACCCTATAAGTAACCTTTCAAAATGCAAGCGTGGTCGCGAGTCGCCAGGCCTCACGGGGAGGGGG
Source organism: Malacoctenus tetranemus (assembly GCA_032274765.1). Classification (NCBI taxonomy): domain Eukaryota; kingdom Metazoa; phylum Chordata; class Actinopteri; order Blenniiformes; family Labrisomidae; genus Malacoctenus; species Malacoctenus tetranemus. Next base: position 2,866,363 of record JAUESF010000002.1, on the reverse strand, counting down.
TAAACAGCTTTCAGGTGCAGGGGGGGGCCTGCCATCTACCCGGCAACAAGCCCCGCCCCTCCTCTCTCCACCAAAATACTGTACGAAGCAGCGCGGCGAAAGGTCACGCGCAGTCACATGCAAATAAAAAAGGAAGCGGCGCCTCGTCTCTATTCACGGCCGCGCCGACTGTGAAACACATACAATATTAAACAACTGGCGAGTCAGAGAAAATGCAATTTCCAGAGATGCATCTGATCGATTTTGCGGCGAAATAACACGGATCCCGTGAAGTGTTATTGCTTTCATATCATTTTGGTGTGTGGATGTATTCATAAACATCCCGGCAGCAGATAGTGGCGCGCTCAGCAGAAACGCTCCAAACACCTAAATGAATCCCACCGTCCGCCCGGGCAGAAGGGGATGGAAGGACGCCATCGCCGCCGCTGTCCCAAACTTTTACCCCCCTCAAGGTGGCGCTGGGTGTGGATCCGGCAATATTTCCAATCATTTATTCTCCCATTTACAAACAGGAGGAGAGGAACCGGATGTTTTATGCATTTCTCAGTCTGATAAATATTCCATTACAGAGATAAGACGGGTGGATTGAAGGAAATCTATATGCATTATTCTTTATTTTCCTGCTTTTTCTTAGACTTCAATTTGAGTTTTAACATAAAACAAAACCAGCTCACATCGCATTAAAGCAGCTCACACGTCAGCCACAACATTACGACCCCGTCAGAGCACAGCGAGCAGAAACTCCTCCGACCTGATGTGATGGAGGCAGAATGAGGCAAAATACGGAGGGTGAAGTTTTTCAGTTCCAACTATGTAGTCAAACAAGTTACTGGTTAGTTGAACTTTGGACAATGTTGAGCTTAAATCAGCCTGTTTATGGACGTTTCAGTTCAGTCTTTAACTAGTTTTAAACTTAGTTCAGTTTTTAACTCCTGGGTGATTTACAGGATATTTTACAGATGTTATGGGCAGTTTTCTACAGGTATTTCAGTCGAGTTTTTGGACAAGTTTGAGACTAGTTAGGGACAAGTTTTGGAGGTAGTATGGACCTGTTCATCGCAGCACTTCTGGACTTATTTCAACACCTTTCTTGCTCATTTTTAACTTGTTTGTACAGATGAGTTTCAAACATGATCCTGGTCAAGTAACATATTCTTTCCATGACTTTTGTATCGCTTTAACTGAGCGTCTCGAGCCTCGCAGTCCACTGACGATCACGCTCGGCAGTGTCGGGCCGACGCGGCGTCCCTCGGGTGGTCCTAATGTTTGGGCTGACGGGTGTTATCGGTGGCGTGGGAGGAGGAGCCCAAGCTTCTCTCTGCCAGACTTGTTTTCAGATTACACCAAACACGCGTTTTGATCTTGATGGGTGAAAAGTGATCTGCAGAGGCAGCGACAGCAGTGATAACACTTATCGGAGGGAGCGGGGCAATACCCGATACTCACGCGGATGTTTCCACTATCTGCACGCTGTATTATTCCAAGAAGAAGGCGGTTGCGGTGGCGGCAGGGGGGGTCTGTGATGCGCTGGCTCCGGGCTTTGCACCTTGCAGTGTAATAGAATAAATGCCCGTATCTTTGGACTGTAAAAAATGAGATTGGAACTGTGCAACTGTAATCCAAAGCGCGGGGAGGCTTTCAGTGTAATCAATCTCCAAAAAGGCTTTTAATGGAATCAATGGAGAGAAAGGGGATTGATTTCTGCACAGTATACGGCCATTTTTAGATATTCACTCCGTCAAAACTCTCCATGGCGGCCTGAAGACTTCCAGCCTGCGATATAGGTTAATTGCGTATTGAGCAAAAAGCGGTCCATTTGTTAAGTGGCACACTTTTTTCTCTCGGGTGACCATCGAGTCAGAGAGAAGCTAGGTGGAAACGTGACGCCGGCCCGATCCCAGAACTCCACAATAAAAGCAGGAGTCGTTTAGGTTCACACACACACACACACACACGCACACACGCACACACGCACACACGCACACACACACGCGCGCACCTTTCTTCTGTCTTCAAAATAAAGTCCCCGCCGAGGTGCAGCAGCGCTGGGAAAAGCCAAAAAACCTGCAGCGTGTAAACTTCTCCTCCTCCATCAAACGGAGCGAATCATAAATCACAGCCGGATCTTTGCTGAGCAAGAAGCAGTAAAAAAACCAAAAAAAACACCCACTAAACAAAGAGGCTGAGCGGCAAAGTGACGCGATACGATCAGCTGAACAATGTGGCGTCAGCGGGTGGAAGGACGCCGCGCTCCCGTAAAACTGTAAGTTATTGTCGATGCGCCTCAAAACGACAGATTCACCTTTACACACACATACACACACACACGTTTGTGGCTCGTTGTGCACACAACAAAACACACACCGAGTGTGTTTTGCATATTTCTTTTTATCCCTGAACACTTTCTCAGCATCAGAAAAACTTGTTTCATATCCAGCTGTGCCTGTTCTGCTTCAGCAGCTCTGAGTTGCACTTTGCAGGTTAATTAGTTGGTGTGACTTCAGAGCAAGCAGCCTCCTAATTTAGCAAAACGCAATGCAATTAAATATTCCAGATATCCTGCTAATGCTAATGGTCTCCGGCAGACGCTTACAGCCAAACGCGCTCAGCTTTACTCTCTAATCGCTGCAGTTCTGTTAAATGTTTCCTTCCAAAAAACGACAGGAATGCTGCCTTAGTTTTGTGGTCCAGAGCAGTATGGCAACACCATTTGGACAAACCAGACGAGAGAGTGTAGTTCCAGCTGCTGTCAGAGGGGGCAGCAGAGCCACACCACCCACAGACCACACGGCTAATGAGTTTGCCCAAGCAAAGTTTAATTTACCAGGTTTTATTGAATAATAAATGATGAAAAAAATGCAGTAATGTGGAAATGAAACGAGGTTAGAAGGTTTTTTTTCACTTCTTTTTGTTGAGCTTTTTTTTGGGGGGGGCGTGAGCGCTCAGTTTGGTCCTTGGACCTTCTCAAGCAGCAGTTTCACTTCATCCTGAACGGTTTTGGTGAGAAAAGACGGGAGTGAAGGAAAAGCCTCGACCTCAATCTGCTCTGAAAGCGTCCGGACCGACCAAAACATCCACAGCGCCCGCCGTCGCCGCTGCTGCTAACTCAGGCTCACAATGCTAACGCCGCTCATCAGCTTCTGTTGTTTAGCGGTGTGGTGTTGACTGACTGCTAATGGAGTGGGATTTCCGAGTGTTCGCATACATTCGTCCACAAAAGCCATCAAAGGAGCGTGGCGCGAGTCCTTTTTCAGTCGATAGAGACATACTCACACACAGACACACACACATGCACACACTGCGGCCAGTCGGAGTGAAAACCTCCCTCTGCTGTTGGCATAGAAACTGAACACGGACCGTCCAGGTTAAAGGGTAATTCCACTCCATCTGAGTTTTGGTTCTCGCGCTCTCGAAGACAGTCGTGTCTCTTTTTTCGTGGCGAACGCGCCGTTATCCTCCATCTACAACGACAAGACGAGGTGCGTGACCTGCGAGTCGACTTGTCAGGGGTTTCCACCGTCCACACATCCAGTGTGTGTGTGTGTGCGTGTGTATTAACCTCTTCACACTCACAAGGTTGTCATTTTGGGACCGAGTCACATCTGTTAATAAAAACGAACCTGCCACCATTTGTGGAGGAAGTGAAGAGGCCGTCACCGCTGCTGTGGCCGCCGCCACCGCCACCGCCGGTGGTGGTGGGATGACTAACAGGCTGCAGCACTGTTCAATGTGTGTTGTGTGTGAAACTGGCAGATTTACAGTCAAGGATTTTGAGAGAAGGTTTAAAAAGAACAAAACATAAACAACACAAGTGTCGGGTGACTCATTGTTTACAGGGATTAACTCTGTTTTACAGCTTAGATGAAGCAAAAAAATTGGAAATATCGACTTTTCTTGGTGTTTTTCATCAGTCAGCGCGACATTGTGACGAGGTCAAAGGTCTGTTTGAAGCGGAGTTGTTTGATTGACACTGCTCATCCCACAAATGCACACACACGCTTTCCAAACGACAGAACAGACTCGGGAAACTACTGAGTGCTTTTATTTTGAAGGCTCCCTGTTGATGGGAGTGCGTTTGGTATCACTGAAGAAACCGTCACGCTGAGCCGCCCTCTTGGCCCCGCCTCCCCTCCGTTTCCAGCCGTTGAAGGTGTTTGACAGCGGCCGTGACGGGCCGAGCGCCGAGCGGAGCCGACACGTCGTTGACATCCTCGCTCGCGTCGCGCCCGGATTCAACACTCCTGAAGGTGACGGCTGCTTTATTTTTCGGGCGGGACGCGGATGACTTATGAAAGAGGCGGGGGGGGGCCGCGTGTTGTCGGCCCGCGTGACACGCAGTGGCCGTGTCAGCCCCTGTAACATATTCTCTCTGTGCCCCCCCCCTCGGTGCCCACGGTGGAGCTGCAGCATCAGAAGGAGGGGCGTCGTGGGACCAGAGACTTTGAATAGACACCCTGGAACAATATTTCTTATTCATGCACACATGACAATGTTTGTTCATGTTAATAAAACCATAAAAGGAATCTGTGCCTTCGGGATGTTTGCTTTGGTTTCTCCCCTTCGTTTTTCTCGCAGTTTCTCTGAATTTTTTAAGCCGTTGTTTCTTCTCCTCCTCCTCGTCTCTTGTTAGTCCCCTCGCAGTGATGTCCATATGGTGGAGCTGCACTGGAGTCAAAATATTCAGAGGTTTGTGAGCAATATAAAGTGGAGGCCGCTTCCTTCCAGCTCTACCGACACACTCCTCCTACCTGCTGAGCACGGGCTTCTCAAACCTTTGATCATCTCACACACACACACACACGCACGCACGCACGCACGCACGCACGCACGCGCACGCACGCACGCACGCACGCACACGCATACACACACGAGTGCGCACACACACACACGAGTGCGGTGTGTGGGCCCTCGTGGTTGCTAGTCTGAAAACATCACAACCATCATGCGATGACAAATTGCGCTTAAGGCCGAGCGCGAGCGAGTTCCTGCATCTCGTTTGGATGATGTCTTCATACGCGTCCCGGCAGGATTGTAGCCGGGACGGCGATTTCAGCAGATCAGCCGGTGCAGATGATGAAACCATCTGTCCTCTCCTGAGCCGGACGTCACGGACCAGCGTCCTTTACTCCTCTCTTCATTTTCACTGCAAAACCTCTGATTGTTTTTATGTTTTCCTGCTAAAGTCTTGTGGATTGTGGATGAAAGCTCATGCTAACATCACACACAGTGCAGACATCTTTCATGATCCTGTCTGGAATTTTCGAGTTCAGCAATTAGCAATCACAAAAGTTAACTTTAGAATTTGCCTAACGCTAACAGTAGCTTTGCAATCGAGTAAAGAGGGAGAAAAAAGGCTTGAGGCTGCTAATGCAAAATTACTGGAAACACAAGCTAATGCTACATATAGCATCATTCTTTGGTGTCAGATAAGTTCAGTTTGTTTAGGAGTTCAGTGAAACAGCAACAAAGCTGTTCTTCCTCTACATCTTCGAAAACAGCTAAGGGCAGCAGGACAGAGACAGCAGCTCTGCAGCTCTTTTTTTCTCACATACACCATTAAGGAGTGAAAAGCGACCCACTCAGACCGGAATAACTGAAACTGCATCCTTCATTCGATAACAGTTATATGTTTGCTAATGCTAAAAGTAATGACATTACAGCACTATATTACTTCCACCACTTCTGACTTTATAACTTTAATAGTATTTCATTGACTTCTTTAAATCTACTCACATTCGCTCTCTCTGTTTCTCCTCGTTCTGGTGCTCTTCTCTCGACCTTCCAGGACCTTTCCTTCAACAAGCTTTGGCAGAAGGTCCTCACAGGGCAAAAGCCTCGTCGAGTGACAGATTTTTGGCCCTATTTTTAGCGGTGGAGGAAAAAGCACTTCATCAGCTTTCTTAACCTAAGGAATGAGTCACATTGCTGCTAATATTTGAAAGGATCTCCAGAGGTGTCCTAACCTGTTAGCGGCGCGCCGGCGGAGTGCTGTCAAGTGGAGCGATGTGGGCACAGTCCATGGAAGAAGAGGGAGTGTTTGGGGATGCCTGAATGAAAATCAGCTTATTAAAAATTGCCATTTTGACAGAAAGCGAATAATTTCTGCGAGCTGACCTTGTGGAGGAGGCGATTGCTCCATCTATAATGAGAACACAGAGTTTGAGCAGCAACTCGCAGCGCTGCCACCCCACACTCTCCAGGCTTTTACAGCACTTTATGGCGCGAGCGTTCATTAAATTTACCGAACCGATGTCTTAAACGGTGACGGTGGTAACGCGTTAATTAGTAACTCGTTACTCGTTCAATTTTCCAGTAAAACTATGGTAGAAATACAGATCACATCAGTTTTGTTGTACTTTAATAAGTTTAATATAATTTCCCAACATGACTGTAATGATCAAGATGCTTGTTTGGTTTTTATTTCTGTGGATTCAAATGACATTTGATAACTTTACTTCCCTGCATCTGATTTCTAAAGAAGAAGACAGGCAACAAAGAAATTACTTTAAAAGTTCCTCCCACTGTTTGATTTGACTTATTTGACATAATTTTGAGTGATCTGTATAAACAGGAGATCTAAATATAATCCTGTCCAATTAATATATCACTCTGTATTTCACACAATAATGCAGACAAACAAAACAGAACATATATTTCTGAAGCTGTTTTATAATTTTTATGGCTAAATATAACTTGGAGGAGACAGTTGGAGCTGCCGAACAGGATTGTTTCTTCTCGGTGTAAAACAATAACGTTGCGCCTCCTCCCGGGAGTCTCCTCGCTGAGAGGAGGTGTAACACCATCCTCTGACGTTTTACTCCTTTTAGCCCTCTAATGCAGCGCCGTTTATAGACGGCGAACCCGAGCCGCTCACCGAATCCGAGGCCCCTAAATGTAGCGCCGGTGCTTCGAGCGGCGTTCGCGCCGCACCAATAACGGCGTCCTAGCCGATGGCGCCCGCGGGTGTCTGAGCCGCGGGCCCGGCGATGCAGCGTCCACTCCGCCTCGTCACCCTCTGAAGTCAGACTAAACAGAACGCTATCATGTGACTCAGAGGCGTCGTTATCGTGATCCCCGCGTCGCCGCTCCACGCCCACGCCGCTCTCGCCTTACACGGATTTGGTCTCTAACCTGCGGCCTCGTAATCTCAGAGACACGCTGATATCTGATCCTCACTGAAAGCTGCGACATCGTTTCTTTTCCACACTTCATTCTGTGGCCCCGCCTTCGTTCTCTGCCCCGCCCTGTTTCTCCACCCCTGCTTTCACTCGGAGACCAACGACACCCGAATACTTGCGAGGGCTTTGCCACAGTGGTCGAAGAAAATGGGCCGTAATTACAGAACGATACAGTAACGGGAATAATGGGGACATGAATTAGAAAGATTTTCAGTGTATTGGAACAGAAAAAAAAGGCGATTCTCCTTAATTAAAGTGAGTGAAAGTTCTGAAAATGTATGAAATTATCGCCAAAGATGATTCATCTGCATTCTCACTCGGCAGAATTGGCTTATTGTTCACCCACAATGCAAAGCGACAACATAAAGTGCCATTTTTTCCCCTCTCCAGCTCCAGTCAAAATTGCTGCTTTCATTAGTGCCTAATGAAGCTTCCCATACACACACCTTCTAATGAAAAAGTAGCTGGAGTGTTTTTATCCGCACATATGCAACTAATAACAAGAGCACAAAAGGAGACGGAGAGGACGGATGATGAGACGGGCTCGTGTGGCGGCGGGGGCGGCGTGGAGTGAACGGCGCGTGGGAGGAGACCGCCTGTGTGTCCGCGGTAAACACCCCGGCTGCTCGTGGCAGGAGAGGGGAAGCAGATGGGTCACAGAGAGAAACATATCAGTGTTGTTGAGTGACATCCGGAGATCATTACGTCCAATCAGAGCGGCGCAGGAAGTGCGGACCGATTGAGATTGATGGCAGCAGACTGCTGCCTCACAGCTTTGAATAAATGAGGAGAAGAAAAGAGGGCAACAGCGCAACAAAACCACAGTGTCTTCTCCATTTCTCACCCACAGAGAGAAAAATTCCCTCTGTGTTTTGGTTTCAATGTGCAGCCTTGTGCGCGCGAACCGTGTGTGTGTGTGCGTGTGTGTGTGCGCGCGCGCGAGCGCGTTCGAAGAGCAAGAAAACAAGAAGGAGGAAAAGAAAGAGCTTTTAACTAATGCCTTCTCTTCTGATATACAGACTGCAGCGCCATGCAGAAACACATTATGGTTACAGGTTTTATTATAGAAATAAGTTAAGTGGGGAGAAGAAAATGATTTCAAACAGAGACAAACTCGGAGAGAGAAAACTACACAGCAAAATGACTTTTAATTTCCGCTCCCGTTCCAGCACATCTCGGCACCTCTGCAGTGAGCAACCTTCCCGCTCCAGATTAATCAGGGACACATTCTCACTTCATTACGGAGGGTTTCTGTCGCCGTAGCTTCTGTTTACCGACGCCACTTCCTTTAATGCCTGCGAGCTGCGGCCAAGAAAATGCCACGTTCTTGTTTAGACTTAGCCGCGCTGGAATACATCAAAAGGACAATGACGCAGAATTCTTCGCTTTATGTACTGCAGTGTTATTAACGCTAATGCAATGCAGCGTGTTCTTTGAGCAGCGAGGTGCATGAAATATCAAGATAGTTTCTGCCACAGCGAGAAACAAAGAAACTTTCAGATTCATGGATTCAACAGTGAAAGCTGGTGTAGTTTAGCACCACTAGCATCAAGCAGAAACAGCTTCACAAAGCAGGACTAGCCTCAATCAGAGCTAAAACAGTTTAGCAACATTAGCCCGGAAAAACAGATAAAGCAGCTGAACACAATTAGCTACTATCATAGATAATGTAGCATGGCACAACCAGCTTCAGTCACAGATAGTGTAGCATTGGACCACAACGACAATAGTGGATGATGTCGCATAGTACATAGTAGGACTAGCTACGATCATATATGTTTTACCTTTCGCAAAATAATGTAGCTTCAGCACAATTAGCCTTCTGAAAAGCAACTTTTTTCCACATTGTTTCTGAATTAACGGAGTCAAAGTGGAGCTCATCTGAACAAAATGATGGTTTTCTTTCTGCTTGTTGCCTTGAACCTCTTTTCCTTGTAGCTTTCGCTCCCATAGAGCAGACTGAGACTCGTGCGATCGCTGCGGGTGAAGCAGCTTTACTGTATTTCAAACAATAACGACGACATGAAAGGAGTTCATTTAAAGTAGCGGGGACAATGCCAGTAAACAAGTTAACACACTCACATCACACACAGGCAGGTTACAAAGAGGCCTGTGTGCGATGCGAGTGTGAGCGAAGGTTATCAGTCACCCGTTGATTTACAGGAACTCACAAAGCTTCAGCGCGTCCACGTCTCCTCCACAGAGCCTCATTGTTTCCTCATACAAAGGTCTTCTTCTTCTATTTTTATCGTTCAACCTCACTCAGTGTCTGCAGGCACAAACGCATCTGTGTCCTGAGCCGGGTGATCCTGCACCCTCCCCGCCCTCCCCCGCCCTCCCCCGCCCTCCCCCATCCTCCCCCTCGTGTCACAGCGAGTGTTTACGACTTTGATGAGTTCCTGTCTTCGTCCTCGTTGCAGGACTTCTGTTTTGTAAGTGTCTATTTATTACATTAGTTTAACACAGAGATGTTGCAGAGACGCTCCAGCAGTGTCGAATCAAAGCTCATTCCTCTGGATTCGTGCACAAAGTTTGCTGTTTTTCCTTTTTTTTTAAGAAATTCGTTTTTATTCGGTGATTTGTATCGATTTTGTTTTTTCTGAAGCTCCGCCCACTCAGACGTCAAGCTCAGTTTTCACATTTTTGAAAGAAAACTTTCTGCAGTTAAGGGAAGACTTGAAAAACAACCCCATGCTTTTATTCTGAAGGTCCCTGCTTTCCTACCTTGGTGGGAACGAGCGCTTCGACCAGCGTTTGGCTTCGCTGTAATTTCTTTGTAACTCAGTCAATCAATTCTTTGGCAGCACTATCGGACCTGTTCTACATGAATCCTTTACAGCGCGCTGCTGCTTCCAGACGCTTCTAATAACAGATGAGATCAGCGGGGGGTGCAGCAGCGGCCGGTGGGGGAGGCTGGGTGGGGGTGGTGGGTGAGGGTGGGTGGGGGGGGGACACACGCTCATCCAAACCTATCAGGTCTTCTGCAGCAGAGCAGCAGCTTGTGTTGGAGAGTAGATGTCTATCTATAATCAATACACCACAATCTGGCCTTATCTCCCTCTCTGATATGCTGCACCGCCACTTTTCCACACCCTCCGATGTCCTCCGGCGCCACATCTGAGAACGTTGACAGCAGTTATGGATCGCCACCTCGGCTTTCTCTCCTCCAACACGCCGACAGCCACAACAGCCCGGCGAGGACTCCAGAGATTC
>JAUESF010000002.1:2694779-2706430 GCA_032274765.1 Malacoctenus tetranemus | reverse complement strand
CATTTAATGGAGGTTTGTGTTCATAATCACTAAATATTATAACCGCTGGAATATCATATAAATTGACACCTTTTCTTAACTTTACTTACGAACTTCTCTGCGCGACTTGCGACCCGCTGTCACCACAGTGTGGCGCTACTCCTTTTGGCGCCGCGGAGCCAGTTTCGCCTCGGCTGCACTCGAGCTTGACGGACCAACAATGGCTGTCATGTTACGCAACGTCTCCGCGTGTCCCAGAGTCTTTTAATAGAGTACAACTCAAATGCCAGTGAGTCATGCGATTCATTCATTCAGCTCCAGCCGACTTTGTAAGTCTGGAAACAATGCGAAGTTGTTGCGCGGAGCCGCACAACGAACCCGTCGCCCAGACACACGCGGCTTTGTCACTGTCTTTAATTGGTTGGTGTGGTATTTTGCGGATGTTTTGTTTTTTTTTAACCATTTCCAGCCTCTTCCTGTTTCTCTTTCCATCACCACTCAACCAAAACTGTCAAAACAGAGGCGTGCTTTTAGTCTCTTCTAGTCCCAAATGAAATATCGCTTCCCAGGAGCTCCAGAAATGGAAAATTAGTTCCTTTGTGTTCACTTCTTATCTTCATAAATCACAAAATAGAACTTCACTCAGGGGAACGAGCCCCGTAGCATGTTTTAAATGTAAAACCAATAAATTCCTGACACAGGTTTTAAGATTCAGATTTGAGAGGAAATGCAGGCTGAATCCGATGTGGGAATACCGTAGAGTAATGAATATTTCATTGTAAAGCACAGATCAAGCCACATTTAGAGGAAAAGAGGAGCCCGAGCAGACAGAGTGTGGCACCACAGCAAATGTATTCGCACCAAAGAAAGCTAATGTTGTTAACGCTTTTATTTATTTAATTAGCACAGCACTCGGTGGAAATCCTTGTTTATCCACCTGGAGGGAATTCCGGCGTCAGGAATGAATTTTATTGGATAGCTGTCAATATCAAACCTTTCCTTTCCCAAGTAGTTTACCTCCAGTGATCTCCCAAGAATTCATCAACAGTCAATCAAAGGCGGTTTATGCGCAGCCCTGATTTGGTTTCCTCTTCCCGGCAAACACAATTTGAATACCAACAGAAACAACTCGGTGAAAGTGCATTATACATTCATGTTGCCCCCAGTTTGTTCTTCCTGTCAGTCAATCAGGGACAATCACAGACGCCTGTACATCACAGCAGCCGCGTGGAAACAAGGGAGACTTGTGACTAGCAACACTCGTTAGAGTTCACCGCTTACTGCAGAGCAGTTGTTTTCTTGCAGGTTTCCTGGAAGCTCCGCCCCCTTTAGGTCAGAAATCAACCAATTTATTGTTTTGGATCAATTAATTAGCTACGATAGGATGTTTCTCACACACACACACACACACACACACACACACACACACACACACACACACACACACACACGTCAAACTGTGGCTGCAGAAGAGAGGAGTGGCGAGGTAGAAAGAAAGAGCGATGGTGTGTGACTGTGAGTGCAAAAATCCTAATGAGTTAGTTCTCCTTTGCAGGAGTGACAAGTCCCACCTGTAGAACAAGCATTAGCACTCATCTATCAGTGTGTTGGGCTGGGTATCGGCTGTGTTTTTTTGACATCGGTCAAGACATACAAATATCTCCTTCATCTGGCTGAGTGTGTATTGGTGACACTCCTTGCTTATACTTTGACAACCGTTGTCGATACATTGTGCATTGCTAAATCAAGGAGAAACTTTCAGGTGATGACAAAAAAATGTAGTTTTTCTCAGTTCTTCACAATAAGTCGTGCTGCACACTGAACATAAGGATTCACTGACTGCAAACTAACTTGGGGGTATCGAGTGCGTATAAACAGTATTTTTTTTGTTTATTGTCAATACTGGATCACCTTGGGTAGTAAACTGCACCTTCTGTATGAGAATTTCTTGAGTGTGTTTTTTTCTTTCCGAGTTTTGCAAGTAATCGACTTTGAGCAGAAGGTCAACAGACAACACTTTTCTAATGGTCCCTTAATGCTTGGGCGCAGCAGCCAGAGGAGCATGTACCCATTATATTTAGGAGATTTGAGCCTTCAAGGCTGTGAAGACATTGTCAAGGTTTCTCCCTGAGAAGCAAGCTGTCAATTCGCTGTGCCTGATTCAAGGTCTTCCCTGTATAAAGTTACAGATGGCTTGATGGATTTTTTTTTGCTTCCTTTCACCACTAAAGTGTTTAATGGCGACTCAAAGGTGCGAGTGGTTCATGTTTGGCGGCCGCGGCGAGGACTGTCGCGTGTTATTTCGTTGCGTCGGAGCCGACGCGGGTCCACGTCTTTCAGCCTGACGACGCAGCAGAGACCAACTTCCAATCACCTTCTCCATCTCAATATTATCGGGAACAATCAGTGTTGAACTTTAATATCTCCGGCAAAGAAATTAATCCAGTTAACTCACCAACACGTGGGAGCCGTGCTGCAGCTCGGGAGGACCTGTCTGCAAATACACATAATTGATATATACCAAAGCCCTAAATGGGGCTTGAAAATGTCTTCACATAAAAACATAATGGCACTAAGTGAATGTGCGATAGTTTCCTGTATGAGGAGGCTGACTATTTGGCCGGAGACTCGTAAAACAAAGGCTGCAAAGTAATTACAACTGCGCCGAACGCTCTGCAGCGCGATCCATGCGATGGGAAATGAGCAGCGAAGCCGCTGAGCGAAATGAGATTTGTTGAAGGGCACGAACAGAAAAGCATTTTTAAAAATCTAATTGAGGGAAGGATGAGGGCTAAATAAAATACTATGTTTTTATGTCCCTGTGCCCTTAATTTGATTTGACCCAAGTTCATTTCTCCACACTTCAAACAAACATGGCCACTCTGGGCGGATGCTCAATGTTAATGGTGTGATTAGTGCCGTATCTTTCCCTTGGTGTGGCAATTTATTTTGCCCCATTAAGCTTTTGAAGCGATGCCCTGCTGACTCAGATGCTCTTAGTAACAAACAGTAATATTAAAATGGCTATTACCACCCAAATCTATCATCCACAATGGCCTCTGAGGTCAGAACAAAGTGTGACCCCGCTCCCCGTGAAATGCCTGGAAAGGAAAGCGATAACTCGGCGAGCGTGTTCTCAGGCAGGACGACGGCCCGATGTTTTCATTCCACAGAATTGCACAAACTGACCACATTCTCCAGTTTTGTAACCTTTATTAAGCGTTACAATGAACTGCAGGAGAAGAACCTTGTAAAAAAGGAAAAAAAAGTGGATTATAGCTAAAAATGATGCCTTCAAGGTTTTTTACGTTTCCAAGTCGTTTGTGTGGACGTTAACCGTTTGAGCGCCGACAAATGCCTTGAAACTCCAAATCGAAAGACAAAGGTTTCCGGTTTTCGACCTCGAGACACACAGAAGTTGCTCGATTTAGCCAATCAGGAGTGTGCGTTTCCATAGCAACCGCAAGGAAAAGGCCTATCAGGGCTCAGCATCATTGTCCGTTTCCATGACAACAAGGAGGTTTCGATCCCAGTACCGTACCGTGAAAGCCTCGTCAAAGGACCGTGGTCCCTGCAACCCGTGTCATCAGGGATGAAAATGCAAAAAATTTTTTTAAAAATATTAAAAAGTTTCAAATTAAGTTATAAAAACTGCCCTTTAAAGCATTTAATAAAAATAATAATAATAACAACAACACTTATAATAATAACAATTATTATTATTATTATTATTATTATTATTATTATTATTATTATTATTATTATAAAAAGAGTACTGTATCTTATATTTGGATTATTTTGTGCCAAAAAACTAACAAAAAATAACTGAGAAATAAATAAATCAGGGTAAATTCCTGAAAACGCTCTGGTTGACTCTCGTCTGTATTCGACATGAGCAGTTTTTTGACTGAACTTTCCCTCAACAGGTGCAAACTGACTGTAAGTGTAGAAAATCATCTAAAAGTTGACTCCAATTCATTTATTTGGGGATTTAAGCTCCAGCGGCCGACAGCACTGCAGAGCCTGCAGACCATTACAGCATGCAGGCCGCGATGTGTTCTCTCTGACGATGATGAATTGCCCGCGGCTTATCAACACCACTTGGCATATGGTGTGGGGACACGGCTTGATGGGGTGTCAATCAAGCTGTCCGCCATTTGAATGCGCTCACATGACTTCCCCCGGCCCGTGGCGAGGCCCAATCCCACGACGCGTCCCAAGTAAGCATTAATTCAGCCTCAGAATATCTGAAGGTAGATTGAGTGGATGGCGGGCCGGCAGCGATGGAGCGCCTCACCTCCTCATCGTGACACACAAGAGGAAGGAGACGAGAACGAGGGAGGAAAAACATTATTAGGATCTCTGAAGTTTTCTTTAGTCGCCTCATTAATTCACTGACCTTTCCCATGTAATATAAAACCAGACCTTTAGAGAGCCAGATGCTCCTCTTCAGTTAAAGTACATTTGAATCCCATTAGCCGAGAATCGTGGGTTAAAACGAGAACAAAAATATGCACGGGCTGGTTCTGTAGGCGCGATCAGAGATGAAAAAGATCCCGGGGAAGCTGCTACGGTGTCCGCAGCGCGCCAACGTAACTCTTACATCCTCACAGATATCGGGGGGGTTTGACTTCACCCTCCAAGGACATAACGCTCCACTCTGTGTTTTACAGAATATCTTCACAAAGTTCACGTTTTGCAAAGTCCGGCACAGTTTCACACCGTGTTAAACATGCAGAATCAGCTCCTCTGAACCTCAGGTTCAGGTTATTAGGTTAGTCTGGTTGAACTTTACAGACACACTCGATGAACTGAGCTGTTTTCTGGCAGGAAACACAAAACGTCCACTGAGCCAGCTCAGCTTCCACCTTGTGGAAAATAAGCAAACAAGCAAACAAACAACAGAGCAGCGAGCACAACAGGAACACATCACTGCACTCCGCGGGGAACAATCTAGCATCGGGTTAGCAATTTGTGATTTGCTAGTGCCGCATGTTAAATATAATCAGTCAGCATTTACTTTGTAATACGGCGCCGCTGTCGCATCATATATCGTCTGCAGGATAGCTGTGTTTTTCATTTTAGCGGCAAATGCGGGGTGAATACCGATGTCTGTTTCCATCCAATGAGGATGTGCATGTGTGTCAGCGCGGCGAGCGTCCGCCTTCCTCAGCACTTCTTCATTTTCTCCGACTCAATCGGATTTGGTCGTTGTTGTTTTTTTTTTTACTGAAACAGCATTGTGGTTATTACAGGCACACGAAGATGTGCATTTGGTGTGTGTCGCCAAGCAAAACAACACAGAGCTCACGGTTTGATCCTGCACACAGATCTGCATACGCGTGCGCGGCGTCTCTGCGTGTCCGTGCAGGAAATCTCCCCGGCATGTTCACGGGCTGCGAGTCGTGCTTCAGCAAAATAAAACAACGGAGAGGAAAACAATTGCTGCTAAACTTCACCCCCCCCCCCCAAACACAAACACTATAAACCTTCCAAACAACAGGAGCAACAAGACCAGAGAATCATCTGAGGAAATACAACTTCGTGATACGAAGTTCAAATTATAGACTTTCAAGTTGCTCCAAATTAGAAAACAAAAGGGATGTTTTGATGTCCAACTTAAAATAATCAAGTGTTGTCCTCATTTGCACTCGTGTCCTGTCTTGTGTCTGTCCCTCACCCCCCCCCCCCACCCCCGCCAACACACACACACACACACACACACACACACACACACGGTCCTCTATTTATTGCAGCGTTTGGCAGGAAGACCACTAAACGGCATTATGAGCCTGTCACTGGAATCGATGCGGCTGATTAACTCGGTCGTTTGAATATGGCGCTCAGGCGCAGCGCGAGGGCTGAAAAGTGAGTTACAAACACACGAAAACAGGTTATAAAACTAATTTTAACGAGTCGGCATTAAACTTTTCTGCCGGTGTCGCCACGCCGATCCGCATCTGAATTATGGACTGTTTCAGGTTCGGAATTATAATTCACTTTCGCTTTAATAGCAGCTGGAGCCGGTTGGTACATTTTTGTATAATTGAGTTTAGATATGTGTTGCAAGATAATAAAAGGTGTGTGAGATAATGGAGGTTATTATGGGAGCATTATTTTGTGGTGTAATTAGACACGATAGCTGCTGTGATTTCGAGTCATCGAGTCCATTAATAACATCACTTTTTTAGCAAAGTATCATTTTGCCATGAATAACGGAGGGACGATTTAATGAGCGAAACAAGCGTCCGCTGGGCTTTGGTGCAGGAAGAGCATTTAAAACAACGACAACCATTTAAAGTGGTTTAGTATTTGTATTCTGCACAAAAAGGGTTAAACTGAGTTCAGAAACTGTTGGCGGAGCTCCTCTGTTATTGGACGGTGCCGCGGAACCTCAGGTCACCATGACAACCACCGTACGGGCCGGAACCTGGACTGTTGCAGCTCGCGCCTGATGCTGCCGCCAACAGGCTCCGTAGAAGCTCCGATATACCGATTGTACTGTTGGCTGGAATCCGGCTGTAAGCGGCTAACATAGGCTACGCTAAATATACAGCAGAAGAAGAATCTGTAGTCTTGCGGGACTCACTTTGGGGACCATCGATCTGCGCAGTGATTACATTTCCTCCAAAACACATCCTGCAAAAGCAAATTAGTAGTGACAGCGTTGCTCTGAACATGCAGCAGCAGCAATAGTTGTATTCCTCAGCTTCCACACTGAAGCTTTCTATTAATCCAGCTCTATGGCTGTTTTTTTTTCTGTTTTAAGTCTATACTTAAGTGATGTTTTGCATCACACTGATGACATGTGAAGCTAATGCTAGCTTGTTAACTAATAAGCTGCTTTGTTGCTCAATGGGGAGGCGTGTGGGGAAGGGGGGGGTGTCTGTGGGGGGGTACAGCAGCCTGTGTGATTGTGCAGATTGGGCTTTATGACACACAGGCTGGTTTTAAAGCCGGCCCGGGGTTACACACTTATTGAACCGTGGCGCCTTATTGATCGTCCTCCCTGTTTGTGCTCCAGTTTGACACAAATGCAGAGTTAGTAATGCTGATGGAGCGGACGGACACCTATTAGATTAAAGGCCTGATCCCAATTACTCCGTCCTGAGACTGTGTGGTCGGCGGGGGAAGAGAAGAAGGCAAAGACACCGGCTCAAAAACATATCGGCCATTATCTATTTATGCGTCCGATCCAATTACTTTACAATGTGTTTTGTTTCATTCAATTGAATCATGGATCATATGAACCATTTATTCTGATCTAAATACAGGAATCGTTCTGTTTAATCGGTTTCTTTATTTTTTTGTACCATTTAAATACACTGAAAGATACGTTTTGGTTGTATTTACAGTCAGTTTTTAGTCCATATCTGCTCTTTTCACTGACATTCCAGTTAGGTCTTGTTTATTTATTTTTCTGCCATTTTAATCGTCGCTCCCAGAAGTCAGTGTGAAGATGCCCCCTACAAAATAAGAGGCAAAACAAACCAATCGATGGATTACGATGTGATGCAGAAATGTAAACAAACATGCTGATATCTGACGATCAGCAGCCATGGCGCCGACTAAAGCGGAACAATTGGCGGTGAAACTGCGCGCGCTGAATGAACTTCAGGTAGCGTTTCAGCGATGAATCTAATCACAGGCGGCGCATCAGATAAAAGGCTTTACATTGTTCCCCCTCCGCTGAGCCGACGTGCTGGATGCACGGGGGTGCGGAGGCACCGGCAGTCCGTCTCCTCTGATCAGTCCGGCTGAACGCACACCGATGCCACGGGACCGCCATGTTTGCGGGTCCACGCAGAGCCGAACAAACGGTGGCGGCGCCGCACCCCGGCGGCCGGCGCTCCTCTGCAACACCGAGCTCAAAGAAACGCCGCAAACTTCCTCCGCCGAGCGTTTGTTGTGTGTCGGATTGAAGTTGGACGAGGTGGAGACGGTAACATCAGAGCCGAGCCGTCGTCGGTACACGCGTTCGCCGCACCTATCGGCGGCGTTTTATCTGGCTGATCACATTGCTTTCTCTATTTATTCTATTCAGTCAGATTCTTTGTGGTAAACAACAACACAGTGAGGACGTTTTCTTGGTGACAATCCAACTGTGGCTTCACTCTGATGCAATTTTCCTTTCAAGTTTTATAAAGTTTTGTTGCTCTCACAACAAAACACCAACAAACTGCCACAAATTGGACTCAATGACTACGAATACGAACAGCGAGCGAAGTTTCTGAATACCGATGACTGAAACGAAGAAGAGTAACTGTCCAGGAGTTTTTGGAAATTGGGAACTGGGAAATTCCCACTAAGAGACCGAATGGACTCAACCAGGTGATTTCTTATTGAGCCTCTGCAACAAAGTGATCTCTCGATTTCAGGCAAAAAGACCGAAAAGTGACCACGTAAACACAGTTAGACTCGGTACCATCAGCACCGTATCCATAGCGTCCCTGCTGGAACCAACAACACACAGCTTCGCCTCTCAGTTCGTCATCTGATGCATCAGAAACTGAGCTTTTCTTCAAAGTTTCCTGCCGAGTTTTTCGACCCAAACTTCTTTGGAGTGTTCCTGGCTGAACCCTCAGGAACAGGCCTAATTTACCCGGCGTTGGGGAGGTTCTCTGGTTGGACGGATGACGAGCCCACGTTGTGTTCCCGGTCCAGCAGGGAGGATTAGGAGTGTGGAGGCTCCGCGGGGATTAGCGGGAGGCAAGGAGCAGAGACTGTGAGTGGCCCATTAAAATAGCAGGGGGAAGCAGACGAGGTTATCCATCTTATTCCTCTTATAAAGGCGCAATTGATCTGTTCCAATTACAATGAGCGCCGCAGAACATGAGGTATCCAGGTTTGTTTTGGTTAACCGTCTCTGGAAGGAATTGGATTGAGCAAACTTCCTCTGCGAGCTCCTCCTGCCCAACATCGTATTTGCTCTGAGTGTTTATATGTATAGCTTCCATTATATCCGTCTCCTGCTGCAGCACATTACTCCACATTGAAGTCCAGTCTGTTCCGCCTCCATTATAGGAAGCAACCCCCCCCCACCACCGCCAACCACCGCCACCCCCACCCCTCCCATGGGGATGCAGTGTGGTATTATGGGAACAATGCGCAGGGCAGAAACACTCATTCACAGTCGCAGCGTATCCATAAGTGGGTTTGGCAATCAGGAGAATGGCAGACGTGCACGTCGGTTTTACTTTAACCAGGGGAACACAAACATTTACTTATGTGATTAGATGGATGAGGGCAAAGCAAACAATGTACACTTTCAATAATTCACAAGCTGTCAGACAATCAGCGCGTATTAGCCCAAGTTTGAAAAACTGTAAGTACAAGCTGTTGTTGTTTCCAGGCAGGAGAACGTCAGACGAAAGCTGCTTTCACTCTGACATTTTAATGCATTTGTTGTGTTTGGGACAAAGTGTTTTATATGGTAATTCATCGTCGTGCAAAACAGTAATCGATACGTCTTCGCTGAAATTTGTATTCATTTACATGCGTTGGATAGTAAAAAGTAAACTTTGGAAAAATATCAAAGTTTCCTGCAGGATTTCAACAAATGCCGGTGAGTTGTGAGGAGGCATTTGATCTCGTTTTATTTCAAATTAAGAGCACCTGGCATCAAATGGAAGGATATCAAAAAAGCATAATATACTTTTACTTTGAATTCCAAAGCTGTGATATTGCTGCCTGCTTTCTTTGGTGTTATTGAAGCTTTACACCTTTAGTTCTCGATCTGGGGCCCGAGGCTTTGCCTGCTGCAGGGTTGCCAAGATGAGCAGACCAGAGAAACTGCCCCGTGTCTTATTTTGAAGGTTCCTGGTTTTTGTCTGCGAGAGGAAAGCGTAGCCGGCAGTGTTTGGCAACCTGCGCCGGTGTGAAGAGCGCCGAGTTACACGTGAAACCTGAAGCCTTTTGTATCGTTAACGCGATCGATTCGATGCCGGAGCTCATAAACATCAACGCGGTGGGTTCAGCGGTTGGTTGGCAGGACGGCCGACCGTGAAGCGACGCTCACATCTGAGAGCGAATCCAACCGGGGAGAAGCTGAAGCGAGCGTCGGCTCCGGACATCACACGCCGTCGCTTCCCTTCGAGCTGTTTTGAAAGGACGGTGCATCACACGAGGTACACGAGCGTCCACAACATCCCCGCTGCTGACACGAGCCGACAGCTCCGCCTGTGCTGCACCCCCACCTGGGACTCCTGCAGCAGCTGCAGCAGCAGCAGCAGCAGCAGCAGCAGTCCTGCACCGCCGACTCTGCGGCGTCGGCACTGGGTCAAAGTTTTAACTAAGTGGTTTAACTGTGCAAGAGGATAAGTGCTCGCTTATGCTTCAGCTAACTCCAACATGCCCTCAAGTGGGAAACAAGTCATGCCTTAAAGGTTGGCCGCTCCCCCCTCATCCATCCTCCTCTAAAAAACGCTGCGCACGGCCATTAGTCCAAAAAGGCCCAAAACGTTCTGTTCCATTTATTAAACAAGAGTTCTCAAACCCATGAAATATTAGGAAGTCCCAGTAATTTGAAGTGCAAATTGTGATTTGTGCTCCCACAAGGATTGAGTTCACGCTGGAAATATCACACATGAACCAGACACACGATGAAAAAAACCCACCTCCTGTTTTACACACAGACGCAGCAGGAAAGTGCTGAAGCTACCGTATGATCCCAATCACCCACCAGCCACCGGGCGCTCATCAGACAGACCTCGTGTTCAGGACGCGCGGTAATTAAACGGAACCACTTCCTGTGTTTTTTCGGAGCATTTAAAGGAGATAAACATGGAGCTGCCTCCACGCTGACTCTGTCCGAGCCTCCAAACTTCACGTCGCTGCTCCTCCGTCACGTCGCGGGACGCCGGCAGGAGTCCCGGAGGGTTCTGAACCCATTCTGAGGAGAGTCCCTCCAGCGTTCGGGGTCGCTGCTCGGCTCCATCACCGACCTCTCCTGAGGAACTTATTGCTTTTACCAACCGGCTCAAAGCTTGTTTCACTCGCTGAACTTTGGGTTTCCCGACCTCTGACTTCCATTAACTCCTTCTGGGGTCGTCCGGCTACAAGTTTACTTCCTTTTCCTTCCAAGTTTTTTGGTTTAAAACACATGAAATATTACAAGCTGGTTCTGTGGTGAATCCACCTTGAGTTTGGCACCTTTCAGTTCCACTGCACTTGTACAAAAACACATAAAGACTCGTTCATTCATAGTGAAGAAGCCTTGAGATCTGGATGGAGATTTTAGGTTTAATTTGCGTACAGAGCGAGAGAAGCTTTGGTCTCCATGTGCTTCCTTTTGCGGAACAGAAACTACCTGTTCTCTGCTCCTGCAAAGGAAACCAGAGGCACTTCCAGCTGAACAGCAGGCGGAGTGGAAATTAAGGGTCGATTGTTGCAGGTTTGGAGGGCAGGCTGGACCCCAACAAGCGTGGACTGACACTCGTATTGTTACCGCGGAGCCGTGCCGACCTGAGCCCCCGCGGCCGACAGCCATTTTCCCACTGTGGCAAATTCAAAATAGGTCCGAGTCGGAGTGTGAAGAAAGGCGAAGAAAGCCTCGGCGACGCGTGTCGCCGCTCCTCGAGTAACAGCGAGCGAGCGTCCGCGAATATGCAGCGAGATCTTCATGGGAAAAATACTCGAGTAAATGGATCGTGTGCAGATTTGTGATGACACGA
>JAUESF010000002.1:2516590-2532581 GCA_032274765.1 Malacoctenus tetranemus | reverse complement strand
ACACACACACACACACACACACACACACACACACACACACACACACACACACACACACACACACACACACAGGGACATATTATGAATGCTAATGGTGCTCCGGCCAAGGTCTCGGTAATGTTTGGTGTTTTCTCGTACTCCTATCAATCCGGTAATATCTTTGAGCAAAAGGCTTCTGATGAGAATCTACCGATATTTATGTGCACACAAACTGTTTCTAGGTTTATAAACAATGTCCGCCGCTGTATTGTGATCAGCCTGGAAGATAAACGACGCTTTTGTTGTGTGAAACAGTGAACGCAGGTCAAAATCTGCTGATCTAGTGACAGATCGGCTGTGCTAGCCTCCGTTAGCATGCAGCATGTTTGCTAAAAACACCATTCACAAACAGCTGAGTTCAAACTTTAAAGTTCGCTTCAGATCTTAGCTAACTTTGGCACAAGGTGAAGCTCGTCTGACAGTTCACCAAAGTCCTCTCGAGTTAATGACTGGTGCGTTCTTCATCCTGAACTAACTCAGTTCGACCTGAATCCTCACTGTCACAAAACTGCAACTCAGGAACCTTCATATTTGCCAGGAAGATTTATTAACAGACAAGTAAAATCTGCATCTGGAGGAAAACAATAAGTCTGACACAAAGAAGCCTGTAGCAGCAACACCCCCCCACACACACACACACACACACACCACCTTCCTTCTGCACCCTCTGTAAGTATTAAAACAAATAACATCTGCTCGTGTTAACGCCACCTTCACCGCAGCTGTGCTGATTCTCGGTAATCCTCCAAAGAATATCCAAACCCACACTTGTAATTCTGTCAGGACTGTTTCATCAAGGCAGACAGAAAGCGCCGCGCGGGGCCGAGCTCATCTCCTATTTATTATTATTACAGATATAAATGACTTTACGGTCTGCATGCAGCAACAAGTTACCCGCCTCCTTCATTAATCCCTCCAACGTTATTGTGAGAAAACACCGAGCAGCTGCAATTTCCTACAGCTGAGAAACTAAAGCAGCTCTTGTTGATGTGACTCCTTTTATTCCAACTCAGACAACATGTGAATAAACAGTTTTTCAGAGTTTATTCGAGAGAAAACCTCTTAAAAGAACTCGTATTTTAGAGTGTGAGGTGCAATAAACCTCGTTTAAAAGAAGGAAGTCCCCAAAACAAAATGATTTGTGAGTTTAAAACACAAACTTCATTGAGAATTTTTCTAATTTTCCGCTAAGAGATCTATTTTAATAAAAGTAACATGAACTACACAGCTATACATGACCTAGCACTACGCACACAAACACACACAACTTTTTTTCACTGTTCCAGGCGAGTTTTATTTCAGCGCTCTGATACTCACTCGGCCAGCGATGTTTCAGGACGTAAATGACGCTCAACCGAAACACATTTTACCAGCGGTGACAGTTATGGACCTATTTGTAGTGTTGTTGTTGTGGTGTTTTTTCCAGGTCATATCGGCTCCGAGCGGATATTGGAATATTTAATGAAAAGAAGAAACGCTCGTCTGCTGAGAATAGCAATGGCTGATCTATTTGCACACGTGATGGCCTAGATAAACAGGACCCACAAAACGCCGCAGTAATTATGCAGATTTGATGGTTCTTTCTTGGCTACACCTGATTTTTCAAGATTTTCGGGGCCTCCGAAGCTTCTCTGTGATTGAAATCCGGAGGTGGGTTAGAAACAAAGTTCCCCTGCGGAGACAATAAGGAATATTCTCACCTTGTTTAATATAGAGACTGACATCCTGCTGGGACTGAACTTCATCACCTAAAACAACCTTAAATGTTCTTGACGGAGTTTGTTGAGACCTTTTTTTTCAGATCGTGTTGCACTGCACTGAAACTTCTTCTTTTCTTGTCAAATCTTCTAGTTTTGCAGTTAAAACTGATGTTGCTATTTATATCCGTCCTTATCGTCAGGTATCAGGTGTCTTTTCCACAGTCAGTCCATTACAGTGCACATGTCTGGTATCTGTGCGTTCACACTGCATTTATCTGATGTGCATCAGCTCAGCTCTTCCTTGTTGCGAGCTCACTCACCCGAGTCGCCAAGGTTACTCGACTCTGACCTCCGTTCTGCGGCGTGCGGGTGGCTTCCAGCGTCACGCTGCTGTCCGTGCTCCGCACCGCAAAAAAAAAATTCAATGAGGGTGAATCTCGGCACAGCTCGGACTCCGATAAACTCAACCTTTTCACACGGTGCCCGCGTCGGACGGTGCGAGGTATCAGATAGAGGAGGATGTCCTGGCCTCCTGCTGCGTCTCACCTCGCGACGCTGCCAGGCCAAGTTTGGCAAAAAAACACAATGAGATGCGGCGGCGTGTGCGACGCCCGCCGCCGCTGATCGCACCCCGCCGGGCACTCGGCTGCTATTTGTGATGCACTTCCGCGCCTCGGCAAGCAGCCGGATCCCAGAGCACTCCATAAATTGGACAATCAGTGATGGTATTTGATGGCATTAAGAGCGGCGATGAGAGGAAGGACACTCCAGTTATCAACAGCGTAATGGGGGCTGCTGCTGCTGCCTTGCACTTTGTGCCCAATGAGATGGGACTCGGTTAATTATCCTTGCCATTAATTGGGCCATCCCATCAAGGAGAAAGGGGTTACTCTTCAATTGACAATATACCGCGTGATATTCAATTACCAGCCCCGAGCAACGGGGGCCGTTTTTGTTTGTTTCTGCATTTAAATGGGCTTTAAGGAGACCCCGACACAATCACACCCAGTGATTCGGCTTAAACACTGTTTGTATGTTTGGAATAACACGGGTGTCACACAATCACTGAAAGCGTAACCAAGAGGAGCACAACTTGGTAAATCAGTTGTTCACAAGTTTTTTGGGGGGAATTCTTCCATGAAGGTTTTTCATATGATTTCCAAAAACTTTTTGGGGCTTTTAAGGTGTGTTTTTTATGCCTTTTTTCCAAATTACCTGTGAATGCTGCTACATTTTTTTTAAATCTGAAAAAAATTTAAATACTGTACTCTTACAACAAAGATGGCCAACAAAAAACTAGAAATATTCCAGTTTTGGGAAGTGAATCCAAAATTACGAAAGTCGTACTCGTTAAAAAAGGAGCTTTTCCCTCATACAGTCTGTGTGTTTGTGATGATCTTACAAAGCCGTCCACGACGGACGTGCATCATGCCGGCACATTGGCGAGTCCTGCCGATTGTCTTCTGCATATTTGCCTGCGTGTTTTATTGCTGCTGTCCGGCTGAATTGACTCGGGCCATAATGAGCTCCACTGACCATATGACACCGCAACTACTTCCAAACGCCATTAAAGTGTTTGCCATCTTTTGTTTCGGGGGGGACTGCAGTTGGCCACGATGAATTTTCACCGGCTTCCATCCAAACTTGAATTTCAAATTGAAGGTACACGAACCTCAACTAGATGATTTCAATGTGTTTTTGCACCTAAATGGTAGAAACACAGTATTTTTTATGTATTTTAGAGTCACTGTTTGTGTTGTTTTTTGTAGCCAGTCAATAAAGTGAATATTTGGAGTAGCAAAACAACGTGATAAAGGCAAAGGCAACATCTACAATTGTTTTAAATGAATGCTTTTACTTTGAAAATAAAGCAATCCTGAACAATATCCCGTAAACGTATCAGGTTAATACACCGGGAGTCATTATTCCACCATCTTCAGCCGAAGGGGAAATATCTCCACGCTGATCTCGTCTGTTAAACCAGCGTGAACGACACAAAAGCCCAATATTACATTTTAAGTTGAGTGAATTTCCAGCATAATGTGACACGAGCTTGGGACGAACACGTGCACTTTTTTCCTCCCCTGGCTGAGTCTCGCACGGCCGTACGACATGAGATAATGTTCTTTTGGGAGTGACTGCGTGATGGACATGCACGGCAATTATAATAATGAAAGGTTCTTCGGGGACTCGGGCGGCTCCACTCTGAGTCTTGGTGACGTGGAGTTACATGTCGTGCCCCCTCTCCACCCCACCTCACCCCGCCCGCCTCGGGGGGGAGGGCGCCAAACGTGGGAGGGTAATTTGTGCTTCATTGTTGGCGACCAAAAGGGGGTAGTAAAGCTGTGAGCTTTGTGTGTTCCCTTTATGTCTCGATTTTATGAGCTGCACTGACACACGACCTGATAGACAAATAAGCAAACAAACAACAGGAGGTAACAAATAATTAGCATTCAGTGGGTTATGTCTTTGATTCACTCTGATCTGGACATCAGAGGGAGGAAGATGCTCTATGATCTGGATGTTTGGCCTATAAAGATGCTATATATTCTGCAAGTTGGTGAGGTGGACACGCTTCATAACTTGGATGTTAGTCGGAGGAAGATGCTCCATGATCTGGATGTTTGGCGTATAAAGATGCTTTATAACTTTACGTTAGTGGGAGGAAGATGCTCTATATTCAGCAGATTGATGGGAGGAATATGCCTTATAATTTGGACGTTAATGGTAGGAAAAAACTCTAAACTTCCGCCTGTTCGCATTTGTTTTAAGAAATGTTTTCATGAACTAAATGCGGAACTGAACAGCTGAGACAGACAACAGAGAGCAATTGTTTACTGCTAATGCTAATCTTAGCTGCAGGCTAACATTAATGTGACTTATAGTGAAGAGGCTTTTCTGGTGCTGACATGAGGCTCGAGGTAAAGAGGGAAACAAACTGCCTGATAAATCGGCAGGTGCATCATACATCCAGCGTAGTCATCAGTTTACCCGTTTTTCTGAAAAATCTGTGATAAAACTTCAAGCTGAGTTTCGCTGTGATGACGCTGAGTGACGGGACGTCTTCTCGACAGGTCTGAACTCCGACGTCGCACCAAATTAAAACCGCGTCCCGTCCTCAGACGCAACACCAACAGGAGGATGCTAATTTAAAGTTAAACCGTCCCCGAGAAACATCACAGATTGTTTCTTCTAATCCATTCTGCAGGAAACCGTTCCGCCAACCCCGGGTCACATTATATCTTAATTTGGCTGCATGACAGATCCACATTATCGAGGAAGACGGGAGCAGCCGGCGGCAGCAGGAAGGAGACGAGGACAGAAAACAGGCAACAGATTTAGGATTTCCCATTTACATGTTATAAGTTGCTCGTTGGAGGAAAAAAAGGCCTCTTAAAAGGCTGTGACACACTTTAACCCCGATCTCATTTGCATAAATCGTCCATGCTACTTCACAGATTACAGTGAAATCGTATTTTAAAGGAAACAAAGAAAATAATCTGACAATTTCGCTTCTAAAATGTTTAAAAGAAACATTTTTGACTACAACTCTTTATCAGCACTGCACTCACCTATTATGTAAGATTGTGTTTTCTGGAAAATGTAATCTATTCAAGCAATAAAGCTTATTTTTTTTCAACAAGCAACTTGCTAAGAGCGAACAGACTCGTTTCAGGGAATATTTACACCCTTTAACATTCTGTGCACTTTATCGAGTCGTAAAATGAATAAAACTGCTTTATTCTGACACTCACTAACCCCACATGACAGGGTGAAGTCGGGTTGAGGGAAACTTTTGCCAAATTATTCATTTTTCCGTTGTGTATTCACACAACCGCAGGACAACGAGGGGTCAGAGCTCTTCCTCAAGCAGCTGTGTGCGCGTTCATTTCAATTCAGTATTAGAGGAGAAACAAAAGTGTTTATGTAACAGCGCCTGTCCTTGAATAAACACCAGTCCCGCCGCATAACACCAAAAAACAACTGGGAGATAAGAAGATTCCTAAAAATAAAGATTTTATTCATGGTGCATAAAGTTCCTCTGGTAAGCCAAGTTTTTTTTTTCCAGGGTTGCTAATGCTCGACTGCAATGTAACATGACCTTTTTCTTTTCTCAGTCGGACATAATTTAAGTTGTGTGAGTTTAGGCATTAATGTCCGTCATAAACAGGAGTTTATCATGAGCAAAAACCTGACTTTGGATTACCAAAAGCAGAAATGAACCTTGTTTGGCTAATGCTAATGCTAACCATTCTTTTCATTAGCATTTCAGAAAGGTAATGGGAAAAAATTGAACAAAAATCGCAGTTTCAAACCATTTCTTTTGCCAGTTTTACTGTCAAACTAGCAAACTCAAGATATATTAACTAAACGCTAATATTAGCTAGCATTCCAGTTGAGTTTCAATACAACTAAATTAGCCGGCACACAGATCAGAAGGTGGCCTCTTCCTGTAATTACTGGTTGAGATGAAAGCAGGCAGAAGCAGTCACAGGCCGCCCCCCCACCTCCCCCCTGATAATAATTAATTAGCCATTTATTTGAAGGTGATCTGCGAGCTGTGGCTCCCTGGTTGATTTACCTTAATTTGTTCTACTGAGAATGTGCCGAGATACGTGAGTTGGTAACTAATATAATTCCCATCAAACTGCACCTTAATATCAAATCACAAGGGTTGTTTTGTTTTTTGTTTTTTTTCCTCATGTTTTATTTTAATTGAGACCAAATAATGTCCTTTGTTTACCTGCAGTCCCTCTGTCAGGCCAGCAGGGGACAGAATAACTTCCCCCAATGGATTTAAAGTAATTTTACTGTCTTTATGAGCAGTTCTACTTGTGAAACTGTTACACATAATTAAAACAATACAAGGTTTAATTGATGTGAAGCGTAAAAATGTTTAAACCTCTGGAACAATGATTGGTACATTGGGAAAAGGGGGCGGGGACTATGTATAGAATCCCAGACACCTTGAAAAAAGCCGGCTAGACAGTGGTGTTACTGTTGTGCGACACCTGCAGTAGTTTGTTCCTTTGTAGCTTTAACAAGTTAATGCAAATAAAGGCGAATGAGCAGATTTTATTCTGTTTTTGCACTATTTTCAGTCTCTCTGTGACAAGGAGTTGAGGAGTCCTCGTTGTTGTGCTCGCTGCGTTCACTCCCACGCTCTGTGTACACCTGAGCAACAGTCAGCATATAACAAAGCGTGTAAAAATCTATTATGATGTTTTGTTCAACAGCTGTTTCGACGCCGCACGGTAGCATCTGCCAACGGCCGACATCAGCGTCCCAAAAGAGGCTGGAATTTGACGGTGAATTTAATTCACCAAACTCAGGCGAAGCCTTCGGGGGGAGTCGCTCCGAGTGAGAACGAGGGAATTAGAGAACTTTCTCAAATTAATCCCGCTGCAGTCTCGCCTGTCCGTCCGCCAGTCGCGCCGCCGCAGCCTTGAAGGTGTACGAGCGATGAATCATCCAGAAGCCTTTTGTCTCGATAAGAAGCCGAAATGTACTCGCCGGAATAAACAGCACACGTCAGTCCGGCTCCGACCTCAGATAACCTCGTCCTGTCCCCCCCATCCACAGCGAGCGTAAACACCCAACACGAGGAAAACAACTTAACAATGACGGGGCTGTAAAATGAACTTCTTTAAAAGTCTTGTATTTTTCTAAGGAAGTAAAATAAGAAAAATAAGCAAGTTATTTTTGGTTGATTTACCGAATGAAATTCAGTGAGTAAACAAAGACTAAAATAAATTAAATTTAAAAAATGGGAAACAAACTCCCTGACAAGATAAGTGTGTGCGCAAGTAAGCAAGTCCCTGATTAAAATTGTATAAAATAAAATAAATGATGGATTTCCTGTGCTGGAATGGGCGCTCAGACTCGGATACAGACTGAACTCTACAGGTGAGGCCGGTGGGCTCCCAGAGACCTCCGAAGGCCGTCCCACAACTCCACGTTTTACCTTTTCTTAAAACTCTGTTTCCGTTTCTCTGAGTTGCGGCGAGCGCGTCTCGCTCGTCCGCCCGCGCCATTGATTGGGGAGGACGTTTGAGAGAAGGGCATCTTTAATTGTACACAAGGCAAAGCCCCCCGGACTGCCTCCCCCCCGCAGCCCCCGGTTGGCTGGGAAGGGATTAATTAAGTGCATCTACAACAGGCCGAGTTGACTGCGAAAGTCAGTGATTATCTGTGATGGCTCTCCAGGACCCAGGAGGCGAGTGTCGAGCGGGCGAAATGTTAGCATCCTTCATTAAAAAGTCCCTATGTTAATCTAAGGCGTAAATTTTCTTGCCCACTTTTCTTTGAAATGCAATGTAAGCACCATTAGCAAGCTTTATGAAAAATTCATCGTGTGTACTTCTATTAAAGCGCGCATCTCTTAAAGAACATCATGGTATGTATTTAAGTGGAGCTGTGTGAGTCTGGTTCACTCAAAACTCTGAGTTAATTGACTGTTGGAGAGGATCTGTGTTTTTACAGATGCATCATGAGAAAAGGAAACATTTAAGATGAAATAACTAGAAATATAATTGAATATCATCAACAAACAGGATAAATACATTTGCTTTGTGCAAAAGTGCCGCAACACCTTCGGAGTGTTTAAATAAAAATGTTTCATCAGGATTTTAGTTTGAAAAAAACACCATTATTTTGAAATGAGCACAGAAAATGATGACATTCATGTTGAAAGTGTCACTTTCAGTCAGCGAGAGATGTTGACACTTTTGGATGGAGAGCGTCTCTGTTGGAGTCCGTCCCAAAATATTCATGAAAGTAAATTTAACGTTGATTTTTTTTTCCTCCCCGAGTTTCGCTCAGACAGAAGTGGGACGACTCCGATCTTCAAATGAAGAGAAGTCTGCCGTTTCAGGTGCCAACGCGGATCTAAAACTGAATTAATTACGGTAATTAAGAAAATGTGATACTACTCCTAAATTATTTGGCAAGTTCGACATCTGTTTCATCTTTCATTTAGCTCATTTACATACAGTTAAATGGCGCTTTCTTTTGTGAGGATCCCGTGACAGTCTGCTTCCATAAAACAGAAGGGAAGCAGACACCGCCGACGCCACTGCCGCGCGCTCGTGTTAGATTCATCCCTGCGTGATTCATATCAGATCATTGTACTCCAACAGCTTTGATTCTCGAGCTGCCTGTCAATCTGCATTTCCTCAAAAATATATTTCACTCCTCGACGCTGACGCGGGCCTCGGAAACGCTCCCCTGCAGTCAAAACACAGGCAGTAATTCAAAGCGCCGCATAAACCCGTGTTGTTTGACAAGCCATACGATAAGATTATTTAATTCCCCTACTTTCCCGCTCCTCTCCTTCTTCACCCCCTTTAATCTCACAGCATTACGCCCCCGTGGCGATGTGGCAATATTTCACCTTGAGAGAGGCAAAAAGACAAAAATGAAATTTCACAAGATCGACGATTTTGGCCGGCGAGCAGCTTCAAAGTCACACACCTTAACGTGGAAAAATGGGAGCGGCAGCCTATCAGCGAAGGATGACTTATGGCGGCGAGGCGGCCTATAGACAATCTGTCCTGTGGTATAATATGTGTGTAAATGATAATGTTAAAGGTTATTGTCATGCTTCGCTGCTGACTCAAAATACATTGCCTCCCTGGAATCCGGCTGATCATTAACTCAAGGTGTCAGGAGACACACATTTGCTCAGTGGCATTCTCCAAAGCCAAAGAGGTATGTAATGCTTTTCCTCTGGAGGAGAACACACACAAAGACGCTCTCTGGTTGTCTGATGTGTATCAGGAAATAGATCTCACAACCAGCCTCTGGAATATCTTCACATTTTGGTTTAACCTTGAGAAAACTGTGTTGTTTTCTTCAACTGTCTCTGACTTACGATAAATTAGGTATGTTCTACCATTATCAATCCGTACTTGTAGAGCTAACGCTAATGCTACTTCACCTGCTGCTGGACTGAGCAACAGAAAACCTTCATTTCCCATCAATATGAGTCAAATATGATAAGAAAAACATACATGAAACTGAAAACTTGAAAGAAATCGAAACCTGGTTCATCTCATTGTGAGGCAAGAGAGCAAACCACTGCATCTATTTCTTAACAAAAGAAATCAAACCGTGGTCCTCCTGCTGTGAGGCAGCAGTGCAAACCACTGCAGCACCATACGACCAAAACACACAGAAGTCCATCCCAGCTTATTCTGTTGAGCTGATGTACAAAGAGAGACACAAACTCTGCGGTGGAATCGAACCATGTGGGGGGGGCTTCAGGTGCACACCACTGCTCCACCGCACCGCCTGGTGGTGAAACACATCCAAACATTCGAATCGATAAGCCGGCAGCTTGTAAAGCTTGTTTGAAGATACAAACTTCAATCTAACGTTGATTGAGATTTTCCTAATAGAATCGCTGATCGGCGCCCAAAGGTGGAACCCCGACGAATCCGTCAAAATCAAAGCCAATGGGAGAGCGCGGCGTCGGGGAACGAGGAAGTGGTAATTACAGCAACACACTGTAGCTGTGAACTCGACCTTACGGAGGGGTGATGAATGATGCCACTTCTATCCATGACACACACGCGGAGATTCATCAATGTTTGTGGGCAACTGCTGAGCTGCGAGGTGATTAATCATGCAACATGGGCCCAGTCCTCATTTTAATTAACTCCAAAACACATGTTCCTGGGTTTTGCCGTTGGGGGTGGACGAGTGGGAGGGAGGGGGGAGGCGGGGGGTGGGGGGTGACTGGTCTGAGCCCAACTGTCTCTGGCCTGTGCAATATTTATGATCTGACCATCGGCTGTTATACTTGACCAGGCGCTGTCGACACAGTTTTGACATGAAATCCACCGTGGCCCCTTTAACTTTGCTTGATCTCCGCCCGTTCTCTTCTTGTTTTCCAATGCAAAAACTGTAATTCATGGTAAATAAAAAGAAACCGACAAATATTTCTACGCTTCCAAATTAATTTCTACCCACAATGCATCTGCTTTGGCAGTTATTCTGGAGGTATGCTAATTCAGATAGCAGCTAATGTAGCCTGAAGGCAAAAGCCTCCAGCAGAAATAGAGGCTAGAAGAGGTGCAGCTAGTTTACTTCTTTCTGCCGCACACCCACAGATTCTTCTTTACTTCTTTATTTATTTTTTTCTTATCCAAACTTGTTGTCTACAAGTGACAATAGCTGCAGGCGATTTATAAGATTCAGCACGGCCCCCTCGGGGGCCACAAAATGCATACCGGATTTTTTTCCTCCCCTCCTCTCACATGTGGAGAATTATTCCCCAAGACGTGTAAACAGACTTTAATGTGAGACGTGTGAAGTGAGTCCTTTGGGTGCGTCAGTCGGGGAGGGAGACGAGCGTCCCGATCCGACCCGGCTTTCAGCTTCGCAGCAGAGAGGTGACTGCTCGGGCCTCCCGACTCCCACGCGAGCCGCCTCCCACCGCCAACGCCGGAAACACCTCAGTGGAGCAGTCAAACCATTAAAAAAAAAAAAAGTAGGCGCAAAACGTTGGAGGTGAGCTCACGCAGCCATAAATGGAGATAAAACCACTTGTTAAAAGGTTACAGGAGGTCAAAACGAGTCAGCAGCTTCATTTAACGGCTGTTTCTTAGCAATAAACTGTTACTCGTGATGACATAACAATGGGTTCGGTGACTCTGAAAGGCTTTTACAGTGGATGCACGACCTCATGACACCTTGACCACCGTCGTATCAAAACGCACCAGATTCAGAAATATTCTGAACTTGTGCTCTTCAACATCAGTTGTATTCGTACTTCTGGGTGTTCTTATCATCTTGCAAAACTTGAAGTCTTTTCAAAAATGCGCAAGTTACTGACTAGAGGTAACTGATCAAGTTACTTGACTAAAAAGTAGTTGTTCCATGACACATTTTATGGGGAGGGGGGGGGCTCTGCATGGGTCTGCAGCTCACACCTGATCAGTTCAGACATGACAGGCTTTCTGGGCTTTTCGGTATTTCCTGCCGGGTATCTTCGGCAGCAGTCGGCTCTCTCCCGCCTGCTCGCCTGCAGGAGGATCATACGTTTCCTGTCGGCTGCTTGACATTCTTGCTCTACATCCTCTCTCAGCGGCGCTCCCTCCAAGGTGAGTGTAGCTTTGGAGGAGAACGCGCGGTTCTTATTAGAAAGTTCGAAGAGGCGTCCGACTGTTTCCAGAGTCTCTCAGTGTTTTACAATGTTTCACTGTATTCTGCTGTCAATACTTGCTCTGGTCAAGATTTGTACTGGACTTTTTTTAGTGGTTAGCAACTCTTTCTGTCTATACGACTGTTCGGACACTCACTTTGATGGCAACCTAAATAATTCCTTCTAAATCCTAAAAGTTATACTCGTTGTTGCTGGATCCTGTGTCAGTACACTTGATATATTAACCCAGAGTCTACAGGTAAAAGTGTACAAGCTAAGAAACACCACATTTGTGCATTAGAAGGCAGTGGTGAGTAAATATCGTACCTTTAAGAAGTTGGATAAATAAAACTGGAGAAGCCAGGGTTAGCTATAAGTGTGCTAACTAGCTTTATTTACAAAATGTTTAAGATTTGAGTTTGGTGTTTAGCTTGCGAACATAATAAGACAAACTACAGTCAGTTTGTTAATTTGCTAATAAATGGTAGTTTTAAAATTTAATTGGTTAGAGTTTAGCTTGCTAATGAGCCTGATTTATAAGCTGAACAGGCTGGATTTCGCCATGTTGACTGAAGTAATTAAATCAACCTGGCTCAGCTGGTTAGTTAGAGAGATTAGAATGAAGACATTTTAAAGTTATTTTGTTTGTTGCTCTTGAAGGATTTGTTTAAAAGTTTAACAAATAAAGTTAAAAAAAAAATTGTTTCTTTCCTGCTTAAAAACACATAATTTGACATTTTCAGGCAAAGCTCATATTTATCCTCTCAGTCTTTCTGGCTCCAAGGTGTATATAATATCATCTTATCTTGTGTTTTTGCTGAGTGTTCTGATACCCTGAGTCAAAAGCCCTTCATCATCTTGAAGTAACCTTTTCAGCCCTGTCAGGAGCCGGGATGATGCATTCGCTGATGAATTGTAATGGCTTCACTTCCAGCGTCTCGGCCTCTGTTGGGATGAGACTTTCCACCGCTCACAATGGCGCCGCTGATGAGCGGCTGGAAGGCCGAATCCTTATTGTTCACCTGCTAAGAGCACGTTTCTGCTCCAGCATTCTTCGTTAAACGTGCGGCGACGAGTTTCCACCTCGTGAGGCGGACCGGATTAGTCGGTGTCCCGGCAGAACAAAGACCTTTCTCGGTGTCCCCTCAGCCTGGCAGGAATAAAAATGTCTGGTAGTATCGCAATGATGTCCATGGCTGCCTCTCGACTTGACAGACCGTCGTTCACCACAGAATTATAATGAGCACGGCCCAGTTGTTCACTTTCTTCAAGGCGCCTCACTCCTTTCACCAGCTTTCCTCTACAACTTTATCTTTTATTCCTCCAGCAAACCCGGGAAAGTCTCTCTGTAACACATCCTCCAATACCGCAATCGCTCCTGTATTCAAACCACCGGCGTCCTGGCTCCTCTCGCTGTCAATGAAATGGCACCATCGATCCCGCTGTCCCAGATTCAGTCACAATCGCAGCGATTCCTCTGAATGCTGCGGTCTGATCGGAGCGTTTACCAGAAATGAAACTTCATGGTGAATATTTTAACAGGAAATCTGTGTCTTTGTTCACATTGTGCTGCGACTGCGTGACTGCTGTTGCTTTAGTAAAGTCTACCTCAAAAGATGAATGTTTCATTTAATGACCGTCCAGAATGCAGGATGGTTGTTTTGGTATGGAGGCGGGTGGGTCGGTGGAGAGGAAGATGACTGGATATTTGGTTTAGGGGAGGTTGGTAGGTAGGTGTAAGGCTCTACTGGTGAGCGAGGAGGTCAAGAGGTTAGATGGGTATCAGGGTTGAATGGGTAGTTCGAGGTCTAGAGGCAAGTTGGTGATAAAGAGGTTAATGGTAGGTTGTTAGACCAGATAGTTACCAGACAGGTTTGTGTTTGTTGGGTCGCCATCAGAACATAAACAGAAGTTAAAAATAGCAGAAGTTTGTTTTATCTGTTGGATCACTCATCATCTCGTCGGATGTAATTTACGTCCAACAAAGAAGCCTCGGAGTCACGCAGCTGTTTCCTCTGCTCGCAAACCGCCTGCAGGAGCAATGAAATTATAAATTACTTCATTA
The DNA here is from genome assembly GCA_032274765.1 of Malacoctenus tetranemus. Taxonomy (NCBI): domain Eukaryota; kingdom Metazoa; phylum Chordata; class Actinopteri; order Blenniiformes; family Labrisomidae; genus Malacoctenus; species Malacoctenus tetranemus. Next base: position 2,518,630 of record JAUESF010000002.1, on the reverse strand, counting down.
GTTTCTCTCTTTTTTTAATTTACATATAAATAAAACTGTCACTTCTTCCACAATCAGTCCACCCTTCATAACCTATATTAGCAAATTAAAAGCACGCCTTTAGAAACTTTTCTTTAGTATATTTACTGACGACACAGAAACAGGAATCAGGGCTGTTTAGGTTCTGGTCGTCCTTTAGATGGACGATGACCCTCTGCAGTTGGTTTTTTGAACATAGTGTGTTTATCTGTGTTGGAGTCTTCCTGCAGAAAGATATCCGGCCATTTAAGACGTCCATTTATCACTGCGGCGCTCCGGTCAACGATGCACTTTTCAAAGACAGCTACATTACAGCGGGTCAGTTCATCACGCCCAACAGCATCGTTCACGCCACAGTTTTCCAGCACGGGCAGCGCGAGGATTCCTGGAAGCCGCCGGGACGCCTCCCAGCCGTGTTGTAGGTTAAGTTACCGAGCCGGCGGCGCCGGGGGGATAATTGCATTAGGAAGTGAAGGTGTTCCACGTAGGCGCGATGACACCCGTCTGAAATACAGGCAGCTCGGCAGCTGGAGGAACAGAAGGCCCTGATATGAAGAGAAAGTGGATGCTCTTCGGTTGGATGACCCCCGAAGCTTGAGCCAAATTATTTACAATAAAAACCTCCGTGTCGTATCTGCTTAACATTCAGGATCGGAGCCGGGAACGGCGATGAATGTCAATGGGAACGACGTCCCGCTCGGGACACACGAGGAAAACGCTGGCAAAAGTAGCGACCAATATGAGCCCGTAATAGGAGGCAGCAGGTGCAGCACTCTCCCAGGTGCCAAAATGAAATGTCTTGACTTTTGTTGTCAAGATGCACCAAATGTTATTTCATCAAATCATCCGGCAGCAGGATTTCCATGTAAGCTCCTCAACCTTGAGGAAGCCTTTCTTTATCGCCGAGTATAATTCATGCACAAAAAACAAGCCTTTGGCGTCATGTTATTTGCTTCATTCACTAAACCATCACAGTCATGCATATATGCATATCTGCTTGATACACTGTAGATAGAGAGAAGAACGAGCCAAATAAGGAAAGAGGAAGAAGAGAGGGAGATAGATAATGCTCCCTTAAGCCAAGCCAGTCAGGCGGCACAGAGCTGAGTCCCACGATAACACCCAGAGTGACGACCTCGGGGCTTCAAGCTGTTGGTCCGTGCCTCATGGACGCCGCCAATGTGGAGGGAATTACCACAATTATTTACCGTAGAGCGACTAATGTGCATTTTATTTGTTGTCTTCCCGCCTTTGCACAAGCAGGCATCAGCCGCTGAGTCGAGGAAGTCACTGAAAAACTGGTATTTGACTGCAGTTACCTCGAAGAAAACAGCTGATAATATCCTATTTACTTTCATGGTGCGTTAAAAATATATAAAATGCTTTGACAAAACCAATCGAGGATAAAAAAAAAAAGAGGCAAAAACAACAATGTAAAATAAAATGAACAGAGCAAAATACTCGTCCAGCTTCTATAGCGCTGTTCCAGCTTTGGGTCACGAGAAGCACGAGTCAATCCCAGCATAAATTTAAAAGGCAGATGCATTTGTGGGATGAGCAGCAGACTGAGTAGAAGAGTATTTGCCAAAAGATCACCTCCCTTCTTGTGCTCAGAAGTTTAGATTACTTTATTGATCCTTCGCTTGGCCGCCTCGATTGTTTTTTGGGGATTTTTTGCTCGGAAAGAATGACGAAGGTGGGGTTTTTTTTGGATTCATTAGAAGTTGAAACCGTGCCAGTTTTTAAACAAAGTTAAAAAAAAAAGGTGCTTTTTTTATTACTCCCACTCTTCCTCTTTCAAACTTTCTCTCTCCCTTGTTTTCCACCGTAGTCTCGTGTGTTTAAAACGTCTCTCCTGCTGCTATCACAGTCGCGTCTGATCTGGAACCTGGCAGCTCGTATTTCTCATCAGCAGCTTTCCGTGTTTGACACACTTTATTTTGGAATTACTGACACACACACACACACACACACACACACACACACACACACACACACACACACACACACACACACACACAC
>JAUESF010000002.1:2482917-2516490 GCA_032274765.1 Malacoctenus tetranemus | reverse complement strand
CACACACACACACACACACACACACACACACACACACACACACACACACACACACACACACACACTCTCTCTCTCTTTTGAAAAAGGCGGCAGTTTTTGCCTCCTTGCAGTTAATGTGCAGGTTTAAGGTGCCCTGCGGGGATTTCGGGCCACTGGAGGACTGTAAAGCAATGTTTTGATAAGTGGGTCACGCTCTGTTAGTTGTGTTTCATATTCTATAATCACACAAACAAGAGGCCCCTTTGCATGCAACAAGCACACAATGCATTGCCTTTCTTCGAGCGGCAACACTAAACACACCTGTGAAACGTTCTTCGGTCGAACCCACGAGACCGGCTTGATGACATTAGCACCTCTTTTTGGGTGCGACTGCATTAGCGGTGAGTCACCCCTCGTTTGGTGCCGTGTGCACAGCAGGAGCTGAACAGACTCTTTTCTTTGGTGCAGAGTCGGTCCTGTTCTGGAGCTCAGGCTAACAGATGGTGGATGGCAGAGATGAGAGGAAGAAAAAAAACCCAAATGCGTCAACAGAGACGGAGAAAAGTTTCCACAGAAATCTGCAAATACTGCAAGTGAAGGAGGAAAAGCATGACGGGCCACAAAAATCTACTGGGGGGTTTTCTCACTTTAGCTACACCGACGAATACGAAGCAATCATCTCACTAACCCTTTTGTTGCAGTTTTGTGTTTCTTTGTTACATTACTGATCACACCGCTCATTTGTAGAAGCAGCTTCTTGTTTACTTGTTTTGTGCTTCTTTGTTTTATGGCCACGTTTCCGCTTCAGTAACTTGCTTTTTCTTTGTTACACTGTTAGCTACCTCGTTCACAACATTAGCAGCCTTTTCCTTCTTTGTATGCTACTCTGTTAGCGATGCTTTCTGTAAGCTACTTTCTTTGCTGCTCTGTTAATTTGCCAGGTTATTTGCTCCGTTGTTTCATACATTAACCACTCGTTACTTCTTCCTTTGATACGTTTATTTGTTTGCTTCATCAGTTTATCTTCTTTGCTTCATCGTTCAGTTGTCACATTGTTTATTCACTCCAAGTAATTCATTACAGACTGAACGCTCTCCACTCACTGTTGTTGAGGTAATTTCTGTGATTTAGTCCATCTTGTTGTCTTCATTCACTTGATGGTTTTTCATAACTTTTCCTGCCGTCTCAGTGCTAATTACAGTTTACGGTGATCGTAACCATAACCGGTAATTGATCCCAGCTTGCATTGATTAACAGGACAAGAGTCCCAATCAGATAAATCGAAATATAACCCTGCTGCTACGAGGCAGCGCCACCTTATTTACATAAAGGCCGTCAATGCCGAAAATGATTACCAGATAAAATGCTAATGAGCGCAGTGGCCCATAAAACGTATTGTCATGAAGTCCGCCGTTTTCCCCGAGAAAATAAAAGCTTGCATCAGCATTATAAATAACCGCCGTGGATCCATACTGTTTGGTTTACTCGCTGAGAAAATTTAGCCTTTATTGCTAACCACAATTCATCCCGGGCAGCATATGAAAGTGGCCGTTGCAGTTCATTAGCATAATACGGACACTCATCATATATCAATCTGCACCCATTAACACCCCTACAGCCCCCTCACACCTCCCACCCTCCCTCTGTCGCAGCCCAGGCTGTGTTTACAACCCCCCCTTCCCTTTTTCGCCACAGTAAAGTGACCAGTGGCGAGGACGAATGTGGCAGTTGTGCTCATCCAGTTATAAACTGGGATGTTGTGGCAGATGGTGGACTGGGAGGTGAGGAGCGCAACCCCGCATACTGATGGAAATGCATCGAAACGGCGCCGAGGAATTGGAGAATGGGGAGAAATTGGGGCCCCCGGTCCAGCTACGGTCCAGCCGTGCACTGGCTTTGTTTTACATTATTCAATTATCTAGATTAAATTTGTTAATCTGTGTGTGCAGCCTCGTGCCGTATCGGTTACTTTCCTATCACATCTGGCCATACGCTGGTATCGGGGCCCCGTGAGAGACGTTGGCTGCACAGATGAAATTCAATAATGCAGTTTTAGGGGCTGGAGTAGGATCTAATTTCATGCTAAGCCACTCATAAAATTGTTGTATAAGCTATTATAATTTCAAAAGTACCATTATCTCTTTTTTTCTCGTCCGCACCGCCCGCAGAAAAATCCCTCCCGGCACGCTGCAGGACGTCCTGATGCAAAGCAGCCTTTAATATCATTATTATTACAAATATACTGCAAACAACGAGTAAAGTTTTCCTTTGGTGTACTTTGATTTGCCGCATCACCTTTATTTCTTGTGAAGTCCTCAATGAAGCTGGAGGTTATTTCCTGTCTATGGAAAGTATATAAAAGCTTTTATTTTGAAGGAGCTACATCAGCTTTTTACTCACAAGCCATTTAACACAGTTTCGCAACTACTCATCCTTTTTTTAAGTCACAAAGTTGAATAAGTGCCTTAAGTTATTAAATGAGGTGACTTTCTGTGTTTTTCAATCGTCTGAGTTTTGTTATTTTTGCTTGTTTACTCCTTAAACATTTATACCAAGTGAATATTAAGGTTAACATTTGTAATCTTTCAGCACCTTTCAGTATTTATTTCCCAGCCTGACTCGAATTTTCTGGTTGGAAAGTAAAAATGTTTTCACATTCAGCTGAAATGACCTTGTCCGCGTATAAACAGGAAGCTGACCTCAGAACAGGAAGCGGCACATTTTGGCCGTGCCCTCTGGTTCTTCAGAGTTGCGAGCAGTGTGACACATTAGCCACGTGACAGCGCGACCTGCTGTCCCCCCTGCCACTTCAACTCTGAACCACTGAATACCAAACACCCCCAAACCCGGCAAAGGAACCTGATGCAGTGAAAAAAAAATTAAAAATGGTGAGACGGAGGATTATTTTCATTTGTGTTTTTGTAACTGAACGTGTGTTTACATGGACTGTGAAGTCGTGGCTGTTTCATCGAACGCTTCAGCCGACGTTTAGCCGTGAATCATGTTTATGGCGTCGAGCGAAGTGTCCGTTCGCGTCAGTGAGTCATGATGAACGATCCTGACAGGCGGAAAGTGAGACAGTTGCTGCTCACGCAAACTTCAGGACGTCAGTCTGATGCCTGGAAAATGCTAATGTCGCTAATTCAGAGACGCAGCACCACAAAAACACCCAATAAAAAATGAGAAATGAGAATAAAGATCATAAAAATAAGAATATCTTCACAAATTGTATCAATTAACATTAATTCGCTACTATATTTTTCAATATTTAGTTAAAGCTAAAAATCAATACAAAAATAGTGAATTTTCCTTTGTTTGATCATTTATTTGTTATTTTTTTTACAGTTAACCAAACTACAAATGAATTAACACTAAAAATAATTGAATACTTAGAATATGTCAGGTTGCCTACAAGTATATTACGGAACCTTCATCAAGGCCCACATTGTTACTACACGTTTCACTGTGAGCTGACAGCATTAACCACTAAACCTGTCACAGCGGCAGGTGAGGAACATCGGGGGTTAAACACGAGATTAAAGCTCGGCTGTGGAATACTAATGCTAACCATAATTGGGAAATTGAAACTGAGTGACTGTTAAGTGGAGGGACTGGCAGGCGGTGAGTCACTTATTGGTTCGTTAGCGTAACCTTGGCTCCGCACAATAACGAGGAGGGGGCCCTAAAAATAACCGTCCAGATAATTCCTGGAAGATTAATTATCAAAACAACTAAAAAAGTACCCAGTGTTTTACACACATTAGGCGCATCAACGTGTTCCATCCGTCCAATTAATTCACTGTTAGCTGCTGCATCACGTCTGAGGGCAGCGAATCTGCGCGCAGTAATGCAATAACACTGTTTTGTTTGGGAACCTAATTGCTCTATAGATAGCCCAGAACACAGGCGAATGTAATTAAACCCCAAAGAGCCGCGCTCACTTTGCCGGCCTGGGTGTGTGCCGTGTGGTAAATGAGGAAATCTGGCACATCTGGGTGTATTTCCAGCACAGAGATTACTCCAGCCGTCATGTCTTTGCAAGGCCAGCGTTTATGAGGTGGCAGCAGGGGTGAAGCCCTTTTTTTTTTTTTTTTATCCTGAGCTGCCTGCGAGGGTCAGTCTCTGAGGCGTGCAGATGGGAGGTGGTGTGTGTGTGCGTGCGTGTGTGTGTGTGGGTATCTGTCTCAGATCTGTCCTATCAGCACATCGCAAACACACTGCAACACCAGTGTGTGACAATCACAGCTGGAAAATGAAAAGCGCTGTGAGGCAAACAAACTCCATTAATACATATAGCGGCATGAAGTAGTGGATGGACACAGATGTCAGAAAGCATCGATTCTGATGGCCGTTTCTCAGACCCGTGGCTCGGAGGGGGCTCCAAATTCTCTCTAATAGAAAAATGTGTCTGTCCTTGGGCTAATTCAGCGTGAAAGAAAGAGGTTTTAATAAAAATTGAACCATTTCGTTGATTACTGATTACGGGGAAGAAAAATCTGTCGTTATTGAAAAACGAAGAATAAAGTTCAGTAACATCTGACCTTGAAAGTCATAACAGAGTTTGGTTTTTAAGATGCTACCAAATAAACCAACAAATAGAACTGTTCGCAGTCGGTCGAACAAAAAAAAACAACGTATTTTTTCAATTTACTTTTGAAACATTTTCATCACGTTGTGACAAACTTCCACCACTAGGGGGCAACTCATACTCAGTAAAAAGCTGCAACTTTGATAGCAGGAAATTTAAAGAAATAGGGGCTGCGTGGTGGTTAGCGTTCTCGCCTCACAGCAAGAAGGTCCTGGGTTCGTGCCCAGGTGGGGCCTTTCTGTGTGGAGTTTGCATGTTCTCCCTATGCATGCGTGGGTTCTCTCCGGGTACTCCAGCTTCCTCCCACAGTCCAAAAACATGCAGAAGGTCAATTGGCGATTCTAAAGTGTCCGTGAGTGTGAGTGGTTGTTTGTCTCTGTGTTGCCCTGTGATGGACTGGCAACCTCTCCAGGGTGTACCCTGCCTTCGCCTGTAAACAGCTGGGATCGGCTCCAGCATCTCCCGTAACATGGAATAATAAGCGGCACAGACGATGAGATGAGAACAAGTATAGAGAAAAAAAACTGTGTTTCTTCTTCGAGTCTTTAACTCAGTGGCCACACTGCCCCACTAGACCACAGGTGGGATTGCAATGTAATTTGCAAGCTTACGGGAAACCCACAAAAGGTTTGTGTTGACAAAAGATAACTGCTAATGCTAAACAGTCAAATTAAGAAACAAGTGAGGCAGACAGCAACTCTTTGGTAGCTTTTAGTCATCAGTTAATAATGTGTTACAGCTAAAGCGATTAGAGAATCTGGCCCAATTAATGCTGATTGTTTCTTCCCATCATGTTTTTGGCGGCCACATGGGATCACTAGAAACACTCACAGATTTCATGTTTGCTGCCTGGTTAGCCGTTTTTTTCCCCCTGAATCAAAGCATCAACTCAATTATTGCCAATACGGACTGAAAGACACTTCAAATGTTTACTTGTTTACTTCTTGTACGCCAACATGTCGCCTGAATGGTCCAAGAATCAATCAAGAAATTAAACCTCGAGTAATAGATAAATCCAATCAGCCACAAGAGAAGCGAGCAGTCCTGCAACAGATGTCATGGCTCTTTTACCACGTCACTGAGTCCGTCGGGGGAGTTTGATGAAGAGGCTGAAACCAATGAGAGAGCCTGAATCCACAACGAGATCTGTGCGAGTCCTTGAAGACGCTTGAGGAAAATTACATGACTTCAAGGACCTTCGAGGAGGACCAAGGAAACGGCTCGCTGCCTCAAAAGGAACGCTTTGACCCCGAGACGTCTAAATGAATGAGATTCCCACAAAGGCGGCCAACATCTGAATTGGAAAATTATGACAATACTGCTACAACAATTTTCAGAAGTGTTGAATGAAGAAATACAAAAGGTGTGAACGTCACAAAAGAGGTTGCATCAGAGCTGTTGCTTTAAGGTTAAGTTATACAACACAGTTCACACTCACTTTACTTTCTGACTGTAAAGGTGCAGCGTCTTCAAGTAATGACATTTTTATGCTTTAGGTGAAATGAGGGAGTCACAAAAAATTAGATTTACAGTTGTGTTTCCCTTCAATTTGCCTTGAAAGGCTTGATTTCAAATGAACAATTAGTCGGGTGTTCAAATTAGCTTGGTGGCAAATAGAGACAGAATATTTGTGCCAAATTTTGTTGATATTCAGGCAGCAACGGAACAGCTGTGTGTGTGGCTGTAAAGTCTGGGTCTCCAGGGGGCGCCAGCGAGCTACAGCAGCTGAAAAGGGAGATAGAGTGGCGAAGCTGATGATGTACGAGGTTAACAATGTCCGAGCGATGATTTGCGTAATTGTGGTGGAAACGCTTCAGAGGGAAGGCGTTCCACTGGTTTGCTGCTGCTTCTTCTGTTTAACTTGTAAAGAGGAATTTCCCAACTGGTAACGTTCCAGGCTCAAAGAACACACGTTTAGTTTTCAAGGGTAAATTTGGACAAGAGGGCGCAGACGCACTGCAACATCCTCACATAATGACCAGAGGACACTTCTAAATCCTGCCACAACAAACACAAAAGATGAAAGGCACACTTCCTGTTTCAGGGAAGGAAGTTTCATCTTTATTGGCTTTGGGTTTTTTTTTTTCCTGCCAGGGAATAAATCTGACATCCAGTGTCCTTCTGCTCCAGCTGGCTGACTGCCCAGAGGACCGCTGTGTCTTGTGTGATTAGTCCAAAGTGAGAAATGCAATTAAAATGGCAGGTAGCTGCTTCTTCTTGTTACGACGACTGAACAGAGACGTGTGGTGTCATCGGCTCCGGCGCATTTCGCTGCGGCAGAGTTTTCCACCGTCTCCTGGGAGGTCGAGCTGCACTTCTGAAAGGACTTAACTGTGTTTATCCCCAATTGGGGTCCCGATTTGCTTGTTATTTAATCTGCAAGTCATCCGAGGAGCCTGAGAAGACGTGGGGGTTTTCTGGAGTTCACAGAATATAAATGCGCGATGGCACAGTTAAGAGTCTCAGACGTCGCTGTCAGAGGTTCACCCAGAGCGCCACACGCAGGCGGGACTGGTGACGTCTCCGCTGTCAGTTTTATATCCCCCGTTCTGCTCGAGTGACATTAATGCTCGGTTAATGAATTTCTTTCAGCCCTCAAATTAAGCTCCTAAAATTCGGATGTTTTTGGACGACTTCGTTCCATGCAAATGTGTCATTTACGAAAGGACAATGTAATGCCAAACATGCTTTTATTCATTAGGTGGCGGTGATGAGTCACTGCAGCATCCAGCCTGTCCTCCAGCTAGCTCTGGAAAAAAACGTAACACAAAAAGCCAAAAATGCTAAAATGCAGTTGTAGGAATATCTGTTTAAAATTGTCCACCTTGAAGATCAGATGTCACAAAACTGAAGCAATCTTTTCCAGCAGCTCAATGTGTTACGATTTATTATTGTAATCTACTGAAGGAAAGCAAATACAGCCATTTATCACGTATTTGTACTACTTCTGCCGACACAGACTCATCAACATCATTCTCCCGTCAGGATAATTTGACAGGACGGCAACGTCAGTCATCATAACCTGCCGTCAGATTGCCATCGACAAGGTGGGAATCTGCCCCGCGTTGTGTAAAGCGCGCCGTCAATGGTGAGCGGAGGCGACGTGAGCGTGAATTAAGATCGGCTGCACTCGAGGCTCCAATATTTAACAAGCAGAGGGTAAGATTCTACACCTCGGATCACCTGATGCAAACATCCAAAGCATCTGTGAGAGGAGATATGTTTTTTTAACCTGTTCATCCAATTTATCAGTAACCTTCGTTTCAGCCATCCTCATTGGTTATGAATCCATCTTCTGCAGGGGCTCGATCAATAGTTTCTCTCTTCTTTTTCCATCCTAACTTTTAAAAGCATTGCTCTCTGAATTGTTCTTCTTTGAGCAACGATACACCTGAAATATGCTTTTATTTTCATAGCTGACACCACAAAGAGTACATTGCTTTGGATGTGCCGGCATCTACAATCCTTAGAAGACAAGTTTCACACTATGATTTGAAATACTTTCAAATAGAAAACTTTGTATTTATTCCAAATGACTGTACGTTGTAGACATATTTCTCTTCTCTACGTTTGAACTTAATTCCTTCCGGATGAAGAAATAAATGTGACTGAAGTAAAGAATTGTACCCAATGCATTTGTGCGGTTTGTTGCTTCGACAGGGAGTCTGGTTACCTTGAAACGTGGTGGACAGTAAAAATACATATTCTAGGATCTTACATTTGCTGATGTAAAATCAGCCTCCCTATTGTTAACCTTACACACTGGCCTGACCGAGCATAAAGTGATATGCGTATAGCTCATTAGCATGAAACTTAGCTACCAAAGTTACCATGCTTCCATGCGCTTAGCATGATAGCTAATGCCAACGTGAATCAACTCTGCATAAACTTACACAGCAAAATATTCAACTGTTTTCCCAAACCAACTCATTTTTGATGTTTCGTTCAAACTTTTCGAATAAGAACTTTGGTTGAAACAAACAGCAACAAGATAAAACTAAACAATGAAAAATATTTCCGAATTTTAACACTATCATCTAATTCGCTGTCTTTTTAAAAGCAGCTCTGTTTGAATCATGTGGAATATGGTAATAGATTACACACAGCGCTGTTTCACTGGTAGACTGACACTAAAATTAACCGCCCACAGAGGGCCACGTTTGCCCACATCAGCGAAAGCTGCGACACAAGTTGCGCGTCTGCTCCAACTTCATCACGCATTCACTTGTGCAGGAATAAATGGGACTGCTGTGATCTCTTTAGTGTTTATCGCCACGCAACATGAATATGAATCACTTTTTAGCGGCCCCAGCAGCCACCCAATTTAAAACTTAAGGTCTGGCCCCTTTCAAAGAAGAGCTTATCTGCCACATATTTGAACTCTGTCCCTGCTTTTTCTTTTGGAATCATTCACAAATCCCCAGGCCACAGTAGGCAAAGAAACACACATACGGTGTTCATTTTGTTGTTCTTTAATTATTTTTCTGCCACTCTCTTGTGACTCCATTTATATTAGCAGAGCCTTCACTGTACTATCTTCGTATTGTCATGTGACCCAACTGTAATTTCACTTCTAAATTTAATTAGCATTTCAAACGCATAACAATCCCCTCTGCCAATCCGCGTCTCATTAGTGGTCTCTGTTGAAGAAACTCTGAAGTTGCTTCATTAACATAGGTGCGTTCCTGCCAGTTCAAGTGGCACTCGCTAATGCTGCAACTCCTCCGGTGTTAAACACAATAAGAGGAGCGTTACCCGCTGGGCGAGGTGGAAAGATAAAAGGTGCTTTTATGGTTTTATTCCTGCGAGGGACTCCGTGTTCGCCAGACCAACTGCTGCCTCAGACAGCAACAAAACTTTAGCGTTGCAATAAATGAATAAGGAAACAATATGGACTTTTCACAACTTATCCATATTGCATTGATAAGAAAACAGACCAAGTTTATGATTTCACCTACAGTTAGTTCAGATATGCAGTTGCATGAGCTAAAAATGGCAGCTACTTAACTCAAATCTTTAGCAGAGAAGTCATAAAAGTACCTGAAACATGTCGCACTGTGAGTCGCAGACTTGTCAGCGTTTAGCAACATTTTCTCCATTTTCTAAAAACTCTGAGTGTGTTGGAAGTGATCTCAGTTCCTGAAGTACTTCATAGATCTATTTCCTTCTACTATATTTTAGAGCATCTTCCTCTGACCTACTACATCAGAAGATCACACGAAGAGTACCTGCATTGGTCGTGTTGGAGTTCATTTTGTACCCGTAAAAGCAGAAATGAGAGTAAAATACAGAAGTTATCATGAACTAAGAGAAAGATGAGTTGGACAGGTTTTAGCAAAGAGTGCAGACATATGAAGCGAAAGTGAGATTAGAGATTACATCTGTTTGTGGGAAGAGACAGATGTCCTCATAAAGTGAAAGTATCTCTAATCATCTGTTGATATAACGGCAGATTAAATTGTCTGAACTCGCTGGCTGAAATTTGAGGGGGCATACGTGCATCGCAGCAGCTTTTACACTTCCAATTAAAAAACACATTTTCTTATTGAGACTGAATAACGAAGTAGATAATACTTTAAAGTATTATCATTGACTGTCACAAGTCAAGATTCAGTGGTGTATTTTTTCCTCCTGTATAGAAAACGTATTGAACGATGGGTTGGAGAATAAAATGATGCACCTCGGAGACCCACGGCGCCTTGGAGCTGCCATTTTTTATTCAAAACTTCGCTTAGTTTAACCGAAGAGAAGTGTGATAAATTGCTAATGTTCCATTTAAATGTCTTTCTGCTTCCACGCTTGTATCTACTTCAAGTGTGAGTAAAAGTTCTGACATAAAAGGGATGAGGATTTAAGAAGTTGTATCCCTGGAGTTCCTCAGCCTCTTCCAGCTCTTGTCACTCTGGTACTGTCTGTCTGCCTCGTTGCTCTTAAAGCTAAGCTCATTATCCCAAAGACTTAAACTGAAATGTAATATTACCACAGGACCTTCTCCTTCTTCTCCTTCTTCTTCTACAGGCAGATTTATGATTCGTTCATCGCATTTTCCTCTCGAGGAAACCGCTGCCCGGGCAGGACTCGAGCGAGAAGGTAATTCAATTAAAACCAGTTCGTTTAATGGTGTGACTGAATGGTGCCCTTCATTAAAGTTGCCCCGGTAATGGCATGAAAGGCGGAGGACAGAGGAACCACGGGACAGAGGAACCATCTTCTACATGGGGACCGGAGGGCCCCGTCAGATACAGTTAGGAATTTTTTTCTGTCTCCATATTGTTTTTTTTTTTCTGAACTTGTTCATGACACCAAATTTAACGAGCAAAACAACCTGAAACATTAAATAAAAAGCATCTCAGATTTTGTATTGCTTCGAGCCTTGACAGTTTGACAGTCAGCTGGAGGTGCTCCTCTGCAAACCGGCAGTGAATACGTTGGCGCTACATGTTTCTTGCTCCTTAATTTCAACCACAAATCCAGCAGCAGATCTGCTCCAGGCGACCACGGCACCAACATATGTTCCACAAAGTAACGCAGACAACTTAAACTGCATGAAAGTTGATCGTTGTGAGCACTGCGTCGGCTACAAAGATTAACTGTAGCTTGAACTTTCAAAAGCAAAACTCTCAAACTATATACTTTACAATGAAAACATGGGATATTCAGGATTCAACTGAACTGTGCAACTGAGTGTGAATCTCAAGTTAACTGTGAGTTTCACTCTTGATGCCTGCAGCGAGGATAAAGAACACTGAGGAAAACTGCATAACCTGATAAAGAAAAAGAAATCAAAATAAAAGAACTGTAATTGTGTGCCTCCATTGTGTGATTTGTTTTCCACATTGGAGGAAAATGTTGTGCTCTCAGTTGTTGTCGTTGATTTAAGGTCGAGGAAGACAAAGAAACAAAAGCTGGTCTGTGACATGTATTAAAGACAGGACAAATCACAGCAAATGGACGTCCCATTTACTGCAACCAGTCGGTCTTCATCGATTTCTTTTCAGTATCCCAGATGAATTAGAGACAAAGAAAATAAATAATTCATTATTGATCCTGAGTGCACTACGAAGCAAATCATATGCAATTCAGTGAAGCAGCACAAATGTCCATTCGACCATTACTGCTCACCCAGAGTGAGCAGAAACAGCAGTAAGAGCCACAACATTAGGACCACCTGCCTGGCAATGTATATGCCTGCTTTAAACAACAAAACAGCTATAGATCCTGGCATCAATATGTTCATGGCAGATCCTTTAAAGGAACAGTCGGTGAAGTTTTCAAGCTTGAAAACATTTTTGAGAAAGCATCAGTTTGGTTCTTTCAAAGGTTTTTGTGTGTTGTGCTACAACAAAAAGTTTACCAATGAGTGCGAACTTGTAATACCACTTCCTACCACCAGATGAAGTAGTGATTCAACCAATGATCCAGTGTGCAGCTTATAGTCGAATGATCTTAGTGTCAGCTCAAAGTAAAACCCTAAAAAATCCAGTAGAGTCGAGCCGAGTAGAGCGGAGCAGGTGCTTGAGGGAAAGCGCCATGATTGGAGAGATAACGCTATTAACTTCCTGACAGTGGTCATAATGTTGTGGCGAATCAGTGCATTTTCCATCAAGTCTTTCCAATCAGCTGTTCATTTGGGTTCATTAGTCCACACAGTGGATACACGGCAGAATACCGTGATTATCGTGGCGTTAAAACGAGTCATTACCAGAGCGGCTCAGTGAGGCTTCATGAGCGATAACCCCTTTTAAAATGTCAAGAGCACATTACAACACTTGATGGCGGTAAACAGTTATCATAGTAATCTACTTTGCTTTTTGGCTGGGAAACCCACATTACGTGCTCATTTTTGCCAAACAGAATGCTGTCACTGTAATTTAAGGCAATTATTTCCAACAAGTTGTTATCTCAAGATGATTAAGCTCACTTTTTTTGGGGTTGTTTTTTGTTGTCTTTTTTTTTCTCCTCTTCCTAATTGTGCTGGTTTATATCTCCGGTTCGACGCTCCGGTTTTGTTCGGGGAAACGAGTCGGGAGGGTAAATTAATAATTCAGCCTCCTGGGCCAAACGGTGTGCCAGGCCTGTTAGCATGCTGACAGTTTCATGTATTAGACCACATGCTCGTGCCAGCGTTTCCCCGTGTTTCCTGACAGCGGGGTTGCCTTAGATTGAGAGCGAGTCACGAGCCACGACTAACACCCCCATGTACCCTGCTGGCTACTAATACATTACACTGCAAGTAGCTGTGGACACAGGCAAGTTGTCAGTGGCAGTTACAAATGACTTTCTATCACTCAGTGCACAGCAGCCGCCATCGTTGTGGTCTGTGCTTGTGTTTTTCGCTGGAAGAGATTAAAGCGGGATGAGCTCGAAAATGATGACGCTGCGTTTATTGGCATCGCGGCAGACTTTACAACCCCAGTTCCAAAAAAAAAAAAAGTTGGGACGCAGTGTAGCCGCCAATATTCCCAGGAGCTCTTCTTCCTTGTGCATTGATTTATCTGGGCGAAGTAGACCCCGGGAGTCCGTAGAGTTTGTGTTTTCACTGCATCCTCTGGCGACTTTATTGTAATCAGGCTGATGATGAATGAGGGAGCGGTCAGTTCGGTCTGAGCGCACTCACTGCAAGGGTTTCGGTCTTTCAGCCTCTTGAAAGTCTTCTTCACCTTTACTGGGGATTTGTTACAGCATGTTTGCAACTATTAGCTCCACCAACTTCTTCCAATGATTTAAGCTAAATTTCCTCCTAAGGCAAAAACCTGGGCTGTTTTATCAAATTTAACCACTAAACATCTCTATATTTTGGCAATTTCTAACCAGAAAATGTTTTTGCAGCCCTCCCTAATGCTTATTCTATAACACATCTCCTTATTTCCTTGTTTTTTTTTCTCTGCATGTACGTGGGTTGTCTCAAATTTACAAGATAAAGGATTAATTGATTTCTGTGCTCCAAATCTCTTTAGTCTCGCTGATTTAAAAACACACAGGGCTTTACACAAAATGTACAGTATTAGATGTGCTTAGAATTGGAACTAATATTGCACGTTATCTTCTTCAGCCTGAAATCACTTATTATGTACAGTACAAGCATGCGATTATGTGAGGGTTACTTCTCACTGCCAGAGGTGCTGCTGTTGTTTCTTACCTTTGGCAAGTAATTAAATTATTACATTATTTATTTATTGGAATTGCATGGTCTTTTTTATGGATTAAACTTTCCCCACACAGCAGGGAGCTTCCTAATTGGATAGTGAAAATAATGCAGAGCTCGTAATGAATGCTGGGGTTTTTTTGTAGGGGGGTGAATATTGGTAGCACTAGCATCAACTCGATAATGGACGACTGTGAAATTAGCAGTAATTACAGAGTCTAATGATTTGACTATGACAAGCTGTGATCAGCTTTCCTGCATTCATTTCTTCCAAATTTGGTTGAAGTTAACTTGCCAGATTGTCTGAACTGATATTATCCTCCTGACCTGTGTGAAAAGACTTAACACCAACATTTATCAGGTCTGAAGCTAAATATTGTAAACCTGAGTGGGTGGTTTTTTTTAGATTTTGACCTCAGTACTCTCTGATTAACCTACACTCTTCGGTTTGGTCTCTTGAAGGCACCTGATAACAGGCGCTGCTCTCCTGGTGAGACAGTGGTGAGAACAAAGCGTCCTGGAAACATTCGGCGGTGAACCAAAGAGGTTGTCAGTCACGACGTGGATCGCAGCACTTTGCCCGAAAAGAGCCCATAAATTCTGTGAAGAGAATTGTCTAAAAGGAACAAGAACCTCCTCGTGTGTGAAAAATACACTGACCGCTCACAAAGCTGAAGAGTTTACCTTCACTGTGGGGAGAAATAACAGAACGGCCTGCTGACAAATGTCAAGTGTGGAAACCCTCCACTTTGGGCCGACATGTCAGTGAATGATGTGCTACACTCCCCCTTAAACATGGCCGGGCACTTCATATTTAAAAAGCCCCTCTCAACAATTCATATTTTGTGACAGGTTTAGTGCGTATGCCCCGGGAGCAACATCTGAAAACTGTGACATGTCTGCAGCGAGGCTTTCTGTGAGTGACAGAATAATTCTCCATTAATGGAGCGGGTCACTCAGAGATCCTTTATTTCTCAAGGCTTCACATGGCAATCACCCGCGGAGTGCAGATACAAAACAGCAGCGTCTTTCGATGTAAAATACAAGAAGTGAAAAGCTAAGAAAATTTTTTTTAGAGTGCCAACACATCCGCTGCCATTTGAAACGTCGCCCTGACAACGGCCGACATCACAGATGTTACAGTAAACAGCAATCAGCCGCAGAGAATCAAAGTGACTTCAACAGCTGATTAAATACAGCTGTGTAAGAAGGACGCCAAAGTGCTGAGTCACTGTTAATCAGGGGTTGCAGGTGTGCTGTTAGGTTGTCATGGAGATAGAAGGGCCGGGGGGTGGGGGTTCCCACGGGTACAGCTAAAGGGGCCATTGAATGCTGTGAAACACCTTGAGATGAATGGCAGTCAATGGGAGGTCAGGTGGGTTTTCCCTTCACATTGACCCGAGCATAAAGAAAACATTTTGTCTCACAGACGAGAGTGAAACCAACTGAAAGAGGACAAGAATATCGACCATTTGATGTCAAATCTGTGTTTGTACGTCATTAGTTTTGGAGTCAAAATGAGCTTGGATATTTTTTGGTTTTGAATTCTAACATGAATCTTCCATGTGCTACACACTCATTTTGAAAGCTAAAACAGTACAAAAAGTTCCTCGCCTGCCGCTTCACGTTGTCACAGTGCAGTTTTGATGTGTGTTGGTGATCCAGCAAATCAATCAGTCTTTGTCTTCTTACAGTCTGAATAAATCCTTCGTCTTACTGATGAGATTTTTAGATTGCTGTACTTCGCATCTGACTCATTTTCGGGGTGAGATGCATTCAAATTCAGACTGTGAGACCCACAGATCTCAGTATACAGTGGTGTGCAAAGGTCATGGATCCCTATACATCCAGCAGACCCTCGAAGCAGGCTGTCGAGGGCTTTAAGTCGGCATACATTACACAGAATACAAGGGACACTTTCTGACTGTAAAAATGAAAAGCACTTTGGACAAAGAGAGTTTTTTTCCTGGAAAAATGATAGAAAAGATGAAAAAATACAAATACATGGTGAGCTACGATGCAGTGACGTCACGAGCCCATCAACAAACAATGCAAAATATTGCAAAAAGCATGGTTTTGGTAGCAAACCTCCCGCTCCCTTTTTCTATGTTTCGAAAGAAAAAAATGAAGTACTGAAAAGAAGAATAGCAAAAAAAAAGGTTTTCTGCTTTTCTTTCGTGACTTTCATTCAGCACCATTTGGATTTTCTGAAAATCTAAATTTGTAACAATTTTTTCAGTAATTTAGGAACAGTTTGTCATTCTGACAGTCACTCTTGTACATCAAATATTTGCTGTATTTTTCAGCAGACCCTTCCCACACAGTATCAGGACTTGGTTTGTACTGCATGAACTTTGCTTGTGGACTTTTTCAAACTGTGTCAAACCTCTTTAAAATAAAAAAACCAAAGAACCACCAGAGTTCGAGGGGCGGGCAAATATGGAAATCTTATGGATGCGAGCTGTCAACGACTATCTACATAGAGAGAGTGTTACTCAGAAAAAAAAGGTAAACAAAGGGAGAATTAAATGGGATTCTGAATTCTAATTGAGAGAGAATTTCTTTTGATGTAACTTTGGAGATCTGAGAAGTGCTTTTTTGGAGCTAATTACCGAGCCGTGGCAGAAGATCTAATTAGAGTGATGCTAATGAGCCTTGTTTATCCTTATCTGATGTCAAAATGAAATTGGTTGAAATCCAAATAAAGGTGCCCGGCATTAGCATCTCAGCAAGTGGGATGAGAAATGTCAGCAGTTTCATTGTTTTCCAAGTGATGGGATTGTGTTGTAATTGTGTCTCGCTTTATAAAATCGGAATAGAAAGCCGTCACATGGCGTACTTGTGGGGAGATGCGCACGCCACTTGATGATGATGGTGTTGACGACGCTGATGATGCAAGAAGTAACAACACTTCTAAGATGGGCCTGTTCACACCTAAAACAGGCGACTCATTAATTTTATGGAACTAGAACTACTTTTATTAGCACCACAGAGGCACGTAATGTGAATAAAACAGTGTACTCTCTTTCCTACCAGTTTCTGCATGTTTTAAAGTTGGACTATGTTTAGGTCAGGATTCAGCAAGCGGAAGGTATTGCAGAGGTTAAAGTAAGGCTACAGAAAATAAATGCACGTCAATAGAATGTCCCCGTAAGGCACACCGATGTAGCATGTGGAAGCAAATGTGTGTGTGGGGAAACATTCAAGTCCGGAACAAAAAAATGTAAGTCAATGTGATCCCCGAAGACATTAAAGATTTACATGTGTATTATCACATGGTCTTGCTTTTCTGCACTGGTGGGGACATTCAGATGTGGACACCAACCTTTGAGGATGTCCATGACTGTGGGGACATCACAATTTTATAGTACAACGTGTAGAATTATGGAAAAAAAGGTTGCAGACTATTAATCCTGAGAAAACCTAGAAAACATGACTGTTATTTTGAAGGTCCTCAGAGGTTTACAGTAATATTAATGGCCAAATAGAGAAAAAGGACAAACTTAAGGGGCTTTCGGAAAGACAAGGACGGGGACTCTTTCTTCAGTGGTGTTACATTAGTGCCTATTGTGCCAGCTTGTGTAAACCTCTGCAACCTTTGACAAAAGGTCCCAACGTTTGGGGGAATTGCTATTGGAGCACAAATATATATGACAAAGTGCACCATCGCTGTTGACTGGTACGATGTAGTTGTCTTGAAAGTTGTTAAGATAGCAATCCGAGCCTCACAGGAAGTGAAGAAGTGAAAGGATTTATGGTTTACATGGAGCTGAGGAGCAGAAAACTCGACGCCGTCGATGTGCAGGAGTAAGACATGAAACGTGGTGATTTATACGCCACCTCCTCGCGGGTCTCAATAAATCAGACCATCTAATTTGTACAGGAGTGAAAAATGTACAGTACACTCAGCCATTTCCTGTAACAGAGCCATGTGGCTACTGTGGCTATAAAGAGATTACAATGACATCCTTTAGACTGGGGTGACAGCTAACCCGGGCACAGCCTTGATGCTCCTCTAAGAAGGTGTCAATGTCGACAGAAGAATTATTTTATGAAGGTGAAAACATTATTTGACAGGTTGTGAGGGGGTGAAAAGATGACTTCAAAAAAAGGGGGAGGGGCTTTGTGCTGAACGGTAGTTTGCATACAAGGTTTTGGGGAGGGGGCCCAAGCGCTCATACATCACAGTCAGGGATTACTGGCTATAAACATTCATCTTGGTGGCGTCTTAAAGCGATATTTTAAAGTCAATGGATTAGGGGCAGAGCATGCTTGTAATCGCTAGCAGGAGATAAAGAGAGTCACATCTTCAAATGCCTCCAATTAGAGCAGATATGCTACCTGTCAGGCATTTAGCTTATCATATCATTTAGATTCCAGCGGGAGGAAATCCAAGTGACGAGGTCGTTTTAATAAACCGCAGAATTTCAATTGGTAAAGTTATTCCTGATCTCTGAACTGTTGTGAATGAAAAATAGAATGCAAATATGTTGTATTAGAAGGAATTAAAGCGGTGCGTAATTACCCAGATCGCCACACAGGCTTTACTCAACGCGGCTCGACAAAGGAAAAACAACGACCGACGTTGCATAATAAGTATGCGGTTTATCATGTCAGAGCAGCTGATGATTATCAGGCCGTTATCAATCTCTCTGTTATCAGGTACAAAAACCAAAAGAAAGAAGCCCCCGTGGAGGTGAAGCGCTCACTTAAAGGACAGCAGGTTTTTATTCTTATTCCTCACGGCGTCAAGCGACTACAAGGCTTTAAAAGATAAGCTGCACGCTCTGAAGCACACACTTTCATTCCCCTCTGATGTTATTTACGCAGCTTGATAAATACAAATGCAGAGTGGCTTCCTCCAATCAGATAAAACAGTCAGGCTGGGAACGATTATTCACTTGTGGTGTATTTTGGTGGAATAAAACACTTTAACAGTCAATGTGAGGAAAGAACACATTGTTCATCGTGGAGTTTGGATGTTTTGACACTGTAGTCTAGTGGCTGGTACTCCTCAGTAAAAAGACCCTGGATCGATCTTCAAGTAGGAATTGTTGTGTCCAGCTGCATTCTCAAAACGTTGATTAGCCTTATAGGAGTAAAATATTAAAAATATAGATTTGAAAGGAGACCTTGATTGGAAACCAAATAAGTTTGCTGAAAAAACATGTGAAAAAAATGCAGAAATATATATTTCTACATTTCAAAGTACTGTTTAAAAAATCCTCCCAAAAATGTTGAGCGCCCATTAATAATAAAAAAGTTTTTTAACAACTTTTTGCTACTGGCAATTTATGAGAACTTTCTACAATTGGCAAACAGGAAAATCTGAGTAATTCAAACAATAAATAAATTGTATTTTGGAGGCGGTGTCATTAAAAAGCCTAATTTCATGCCCACAGAGAACCATGGTGGCTCTCTGCTCTGCATAAGGAGCCTGGATGGTGGAGACATTACAGATATCTGAGGGGAGACGTTTCTTGGGAGCAGGTGGAGGAGCAGTCCACCAATAACGCCTGCATCTGGCACCTGTATGTTGAGCAAACTGCCAGAGTGGCCGTGCAGATGGAAGCAATGAGGTGTGAGAAGGATTTCTGCTGACAGCACAATAGTTTTCTGAGGCGCCAAAAGCGGTCTGCAACCTGAATGCAACACATAAGACTTCTGCTGTGAGACTTTGTAATCATCATCATCACATCAGATACAGATGGTCAAAAAAAAAGAAAAAAAAAGACATTCAACTAAAAGTGAAAGAAATAACACTTTTGTGCCAAAAAACTATCCAGTTGAAATGTGGTAAAAAAAATTCAAGGTCCAACAGTGGTTAACAATGTTATAATAAGAAGATTCCTGGTAACGTTGCCAACTCCTCAGTAAAGAAAAGTCACTAAATGACATAAACGTCCAGTTTCCAAGAATGGAGATTTGTCAGGTCAGGATGGATGGACAGATGGATGAATGAATGGAAGAACAGACCAACGCACAGATAGATACACGGACAAACTCGGGGGAAACTTTCTGCAAATCAACTTCCGATTCATCGTGAGCAGTTGAGGTTTTTCTCCCTGCACCTATTTTTCCTCGGACCACGCCGTGGTGTACATTACAGTGATAAATAGCAGCCATTAGTTACATTATCCATGTGTGGTAATGCGGCTGAAGCGCTTGCTCAAGGGGGAATCGTTGAGTTTTGCCTCATCGTGCTGTGAAATTTTGACCTTAAGAGATGAAACCCTATAAAATGATCATATTTGATCACAAGGAATATGAATGGATTCAAAATAAGAGTCCTCAAGTGATGCAATAGAGCACAAAAGTTACAATAATAATGATGATTTCCTGATTTCTGGTGAAACCAAAAGCTTTTGAATGCCTGAACACCATCAAAATAAAAGCATTAGGCAGTCTTCTACATCTGCTGCAGATTCTGCTCAATTAAAGACTTTCCCAGCTCTGCTGCTCATCCCACAAATGTATGCTCCATTCAAAGGGGAAAGAAACGGACTTTCCAACAGTTTGCGATTCATGGCCAAGAACCACTGTGACAGTTGGGAAATAAATGAAGCGGACAGACAAGTCTAAACTCTGTGCACTCGGCTCTGTGCTCGGCACTCATAAATATACAAGGTTTAGGTACGAGTTTGAGCGCGAGTTGGGAAAGATGGAGGTCACAGTGCATCGCAGCAGCAGCATCATCATCTCTTCGATGTCCAATCATTAGCAGGAGTGAGAAAACAAATCCTCAGGCAGTTGGCGGCGCCGTGCACATGCCACCCTGCTCCTAATGTGCTCTCTTATGAACAAACACATTAGTAGAGCACTCGCCAGTTCATTTATATTTGATGTTCAGTCAGCGCCTCTCTCTCTCTCTCTCTCTCTCTCTCTCTCTCTCTCCCCCCCTCTCTCTCTTTCTCTCTCTCACTCTCTCACTTCACTCTCTCGAAGTCTTAACACACATCTCCGTCTTATTACCGAAGCTGCTTCTCCCCCGGGGAGACAGTTTCTTATCGGGACCGCGATGACAAGGTGGCCGACGGGGCCATTAGGGGAGCGGCGAGGGGGCTGGAGGTTGGCCAACAGCTGCCTTTGCCCACGCTCTCAGCTGTTCCTGCAAGCCCGCCATCGGCAGGGGGTCTCGAGTGCTTCCCCCCTTAATACAATTTAAAGCAAACCTCCGAGGCTAATGGACTTGAGAAATCATTGCATTTGTTGCAGGGACGGGGCAAAGATTACAACTCTGGAGGGTTGAGCAGGAGACTCAGAATAATCACAGCGGTGCTCAGACGAAGAGAAGAAATGATTGATGAAAAAAGGCTGCAGGGTGGGCGGATGAATGCAGCCGTGTGGGGGCAGATTTAGGTATACTGTATGTCTAAAGGCGCCAACCTATTAGCTCAATACTGCTCCAACTTGTGAAGAAACAACTAACAAATACAACACTGTTTCAAAACATTGATATCAACTTGAAGTCATAAAATGACCTCAAGTTGATTGTGATCTTTAAAAACTTTAATTCTTAGTCCAGTTTTACCCTGTTTTTCATAATTTTATCACTTTGAGGTAAGTTTAAAGCGAAAGTTGAGAATTTAACTCAAAGAGCAACATCCTCGAAGACGTCCGTTAACCCCCCTTCAACCTCACACACATCAGACTCTCTTAAAGGGACACACACTCCTATAAAAGACCACAGAAACATCGTTTTTCATTATTTCGGATCACTGAGTGACCAGATAGCCACTGAAATCTAATCACATGTTCCTTGTACTGCCCCTCAACCATAATACAAGTTTCATTAAAATCTGGGAGGAACTTTTTGAGTTTTCCTGCTCACAGACGAACCAACGCTTATGAAAACACAATCTCCTTGCCTGCATCTCTGGAATGAATACAAACCAACAAAAAGACTTAGAGTCTTATTTACTCAAATTTTGTCCAAATCTCATCACAACATGTAAAGTTGTGTCCTGACAGGATATTACATTTCACAGTGGAGAAGTTCACTAAAGCATCGCATGAGTTTTCTGGGTGTGAGAAGCCCAAAGAGGGGAGGACGGGGCGAAAGGGTGGGTGGGTTAGTGGGTGAGGGGTTGTTTAGATCCAGGGTTATAGTTGAGTTCGACAAAAAGGCAATACACAAGGAGGTCCCCATTCATCACGGGAATGTCCTTCGGCACCTTCCTATTAGAAGCTGTCAGGTGAGCTCGGCTCATTATTACATCATCATAATGGTGTCATCCTTGAACTTCATCACGGTAATTGCTGCAATTTGTCACGTTGAGAGAGATGTGCCCCGAGGACAACACCCGCACAGGCCGTAAAGTAAACCGTCGCGGTTTCAAGGAAAACATTAAGAAAGTCGCCTCCGATTTTAAAGAGTGTCTTTTAATATCAATATTTCTCCGTTTATTCGCCACTGGCACAAGCAGAACCAGTTCTCAAACTGGCAAACATCTATTAAATCTGTTTTCATGAAAGCCTTCAGCACCTCAAATTGCCCGGTTACACAGAGGATATTGGCATTCACCGGGGGTTTCCCGGCTCCCTGGTGGATTCAGCCAAAATATTAGCACCTCCTTTTGTTTTGCTGCACATCCCCCCGGGACATTTCTGGCTCTTTAGGGGCTAAATACTCCACAGTGCTCACCAGCTAGTGCTAATGTGGTCGGCTGAGGAAAAGCAGCTCACCGACAGAAACTTGCTAGAATACAAGCTTCCTTTCCAATGACAGAACGGACGTATTTATGTGTGGCCAAAAACGTCTCAATATCTTAACCTGGTAAAAAAAAATTAGTTTCTTCTCCTCTGCTAAAGCTAACATTGTAAAGTAAAGAATAATAACTAGTCACTGGAGCCTGTGTGCAACATCACGTTACAGGACGTACAGGTGTAGAAGTGCATAATGCAGTAAACTTCCAGGCTTTTAAATGAAGTTAATGACACAGAATATTTCAGGACAAAAAGGAACAAGTTAATGTACAGAGTGGCCACAGCATTACACTGTGAAGCGGTTCTGTGTTTAAAGACCAGAAAGCTGTTATTAGTCAGCTGCTGAGGTCAGGCTGTGGTCAGGAGTCTTAATAGACTGACAAAGGGTAAACGGAGGAAGCAGTAATTGTCACAAACGGACCAATGGGCCTCTTTAAACAAATCTGCAGTGACAGAATGCTGTGAAGTGTGCAAAAGGGGAAACGGGGGGAAGATGCACTCAAAGAACCCATTTAGATATTAGACCCCGTCACCAAAAACACTTTTGTGCTCTCAAAGAAGAATAAATAATAAATGTTATTGGACACAGACGGATGATAAGAAGCACCTTCCTCCCTAAACCCCACCCCCCCACCCTAGAGAGGCCACACTGAATTAAATGCACACGCCTAATATACTTAATGCGTTTTAGCTCTCACTTCAATAATGTCTCTGAAAAGGAGGATGTGAAATATGAAGCGAAGAGTGATGCACTTCGTTGAGAATGTGCCAACCACATAAAAATAAATAAATAAGCAGCCATTATCCATAGATTTCATTTTGAAAGTACAGCAAATAGAGAAGTAGCGCACTGAGAGTAAAATTACATTTTATTGTGGGAAAATGCTTTTTGGATTTTTTTTTCATGTCCACGTTCTTGGCTCTTATCCACAGCACTGGAATCAGGTCTGAGTTTTGTTCCTGTTGGCTGATTGTTCCTACTGTTGTGTATTTTTTTACTTTCGACTTTCCAAGTGAGCTGAAAACACGACATCATCAGACTACTGCCACTGATTTGACAGGCAGCGACGTGGAAGGACGAGCCTCGAGATCGGCGCAATAAAAATGAGTCCTCCCATGCGGGTAAATTTTTTTGTCTTAAGTGAGGACACGAGATCGAGGGGTTTCGTCCCCCCGGATCCCCACCAGCAGATTGCACCCTGGGTGAGACACGTGTTTGCTGTTGTGTAATAGAAGATCTAATCTGCAGGAGAAGGTAGCGCTGCTCTCCACACAGGACGGTCTCTTCATGCTTGGGCAGGTTGACGTAAGCTAGTCTGACAGTGGGGACAAGCCCAACTGCAGGCGTGTGTTCAAACTCGCCGCGACGCCACTGGAGGACCATTTGAAGGGTGTTAGTGTTGCCCGCGCCCGAAGCTGTAACACCACTGGTCTCACTTTTCCAGCAGAAATGTCCGCGGTGAGGAGTATCTCATGAATTACAGACCAACGCTTTTACTTTGAAACGATCGTGAATATTAAAAAGTTTACTCCCTCAAGCGAGTCGAGCTCTGAGCCCACCTCTCGGCTGATTCCCTCCAAAGGAAATAACCTGTGCTCCCGTCGCTGTCTCGCACTATTTTTACCACCCCCTAAGTGAAAATGAAAAACCAAGTGAGACAAAAGTTTAAATTGCTTCTCACGATGGATCTCGGAGACGTGGAGGTGAGGAGACGGCTCGACGGCAGCGGGCGATCGGCTTGGCTCGCTCAGGCAGCTCCCTTATTGTAAGCACGCTGGCACATTTACAGCATTAGTCACATCGCTGCTCGGAGAACCTGCCGAGAAGAACGCAGTCGACCCATTTCTTTCCAGCTCTCCCGCTCGCGAGGACTCTCACCCTTTATAATAAGGTCAGTTGGGAAGCAATCATACCGACATCCATTCAGAGCAGAGAAAAAAAAAATCAAATGCATGTTTGAGCTGCAGGTAAATGAAAAGTCCCAGAGATCCCTCAAGCGAGTGCAGAGTGAAAGGTGGGAGGATTATTTTTTTATTTTGTTTTATGGCTGTGTGTTTTTAAAGCAGTCATAAAACCGCGTTGTGTACTTCAGTGAGAGTCTGAGTCACTGTCTTCTATCAAAGGTTTCCATAAAAGCAAGATTTCCTTCGGTAATTCGGTGCATCACCTCGGCATTCCACCGTTGACCCCTCGTCCTTTGCGGTAAATCGCACGGCTGCTGGCGTCCCTGCTGTCGGCCAATCACGGTTTCCTTTGTTTGTTTAGAAATAAAAACTATGCTCTTCATAATTTCCTGCATTTCTGTCAAGAAGCTTTATCTGGATGGAAAATGTGTCCTCAAGGACAACTGTTACTGTCCTTGGAGTGGTGATACCCCTGTGGTCCAGGACCCCCTTGAAGGAGTAACAGACAATAAAGGAGGGCCAGAGGATTTGTCAATTTGGAGGTTGTCAAAAATACACTTGCACATCCTTCATAAATCCGGAATAAGATGAGTACCTTTATTTTGAAAGGTCATCCCTTTGTACATATGTGAAAATGGGTCCGTCCATTTTTGTTTCTCTTCACTGTCGAGTTAATATCAGTGATCAAACAGCCAAGAGGAACCTTGACTCCTTTCATTTGAGCGAGTTTAGCTATATGGACTTCAGAGTTTCAGAGTCTTGGAATGAAAGTATTTTAGTTCTGATGTGTTGTTGAAGGATATTGTAAGTATTTCGATAAATGCCCTTCAGAAGGTTGAGGCACTCGTAGCTGAATATCCATAATAGCACGTTGAGCGCTCGTCCAAATGACAGTGGTGAAGAACTGCAGACACGGTGCAAACACAGTATGACGGAATAACAAATGTAGAACGTCCTCAAAGGGAAAGTTTTACAAAAATAACATTTCCTTTCATGTCAACTTGATTCCTAAAGAACAGCAGAAGTTTAGAAAAGTAAAAATATTGAAGTAAACAAAATACTGAACAGCATTATGTTAATGCTAAAGCTCTTTGGTGCCTTGAAATTCAGTTCAACAAATGGTCGATTGATGCAGAAGCGATTGAGCAGTGACAAAGATGTGAAACAGTACCAACATGCAGTCTTAATGAAAGTATATTTCTTTAGGGCTGCTGATGTTAAACGTATCAACACCAATGTTATAATGCTACCAACCTCTGAGATCATCACTGCTGGTGCAAATGATTATGCTAATGCTAGTCACCAAACGGCGAACTTTCCTTGCACAGTTTTCATTTTGCTGTCTGGAGGAACTAGTTTAGGAACTAGTGAAAAAGAAACCACTAAAAGGCTAATGCTAATGCGAACAGTGCTCTCACTGGGCATTTGTTCTCATATACAACAAAAGCAATGAGCTCAATGAGACGTCAGTAATTGTAATTGCGCAACTAGTCTCACATTACTAATCAGTTTGAAGTGTTACAACCTATTGTCACCATGGTGACGCCTTTCTATCAACACTGCCCCGTGTCACGGACAAAATCAAACGCACACAATTATAAATAAACCCTCATTAAACACTTCCAGAGGCAGAAGAGCGGCAGGCAATCAACAAAGCGAGGCCTGTTAGAGTTGATTGGAGTGAATGGTTCAAACGCAGCGCTTCAGTCTGATTGTGATGAACAGAAGATTCTGGGAAAAAACAAACTGGGCATCCTTAATTAAATCTTTACTCTGGGAATTATCTCGTGGAAGCTTTCTGCTTTGAAGCCTTTAAAGACTTTCAGCAGTGAAGAAGTTGGCTGAAGGAAAGCCAGCGATCGCCTGGAGCACAGCAACACAACAGCAGAGGTGGACCAGGACCAAATGAGCTGAGTGGCCGGATGATTTACAGCGAGTGGCTGGATACGGTTACACCGCCGCGCAAAGTTTCTGCACCACGAGAGAGCCGGATCCTTTCGTTTCGAGGGACAGAGCCAAAGATACACAACCTTGGTGAAAAATACAACCCATGAGGGGATCTTTTACTGCAGTCGAAACCTTTTAAAATGATGAAAATAGAAAAAAAACTGTAATAAGCAACAAATAAAGCAGAAAAAATTTGAGTTAAATATAGTCACCGTTGGCAGTGTTGCTGTGACACATTAGCTGACTTGTCAGCGCTTTGTGGGTCAGCTCAATGACTGATTAACTCGAGTTCTTTGATGCGAGCACATTGTAAATACAGGATTTTCTTGTACGTAGCGACATCTTCCTTTGACTCTTTCTTCTAGCGAACGTGATTTCATGTGTAACCAGACGGCCTGAAGCCAGAGCTCTCGTCACGTTCTCCTGCTGTATATTCACTGTGCAATAACAATAAATTGAAAAGGAAATGTCTACAGGAAGAACAAAGAAAACCATTAAAGTGAAAGAGGAAAGGGGGGGAAAAAAAACTACCGTCTTCGCATGTCTGTCTTCAGTCCCCATGGTGATGTGCAAGAGCACTTAACCTGCCAGCGGGGGGCTCGGCAGGGCTTCCACCCAAACACAGGCCCTGTCACGAGAGGGAGGTCCGCCGGGACGGCAAAACAAAAGGCCACGGGCACGCAAGGCCAGGCACAATCTGTCCACCTCTGCACTTACACAAGCAGACAACAGTGACAGGCGAAGAGAGTTCATGTTCTTAAAGAGTGCCGAGCCACACCGGAGAGCTGCCAGCAGCACATACAAACAACGGGACGACTCCACCGCAGACACCGGCAGCGTTGTGTGGGCGGCAGACGGCGAAACGGGAGGCGAAGTGTCAGATCCTCTTTGTGCAGGAGTCTTTGCTCCATATCTACGGTCATCAGCCACAACAATATGACCACGGAGAGGTGAAATGAATGACAGTTCACATCTCTATCACGGTGGCAGTGAGTGAACACTCAGTCCCCAAGGTTGAAGTGTTAAAAGCAGATAAACGGTCACGCGTGAGGATTTCAACGGATCGGTCAGAACATCTCCAAACCTGCAGCTCTTTTGGGAGGGTCTCAACCTGCAGGGGGCAGCATCAACTTCAAAGGGAGCAACGAAGGGGTAAACAAGTAAATGGAGGAAGAAGTAAAGATCTGATCCAAAAGACCAGCGACAGGAACCAGCAGCAGCAGCAGATTGTTGCTTCCAGGGATGGAAGAAAGTGGCCTCACATGCGTCCTGACTGCCAGATGCATTATGGGATGCTTTTGAAGATCCTCTGGACAGACCTTATTTGGAGGTCGCTAACAGTCAACTGCTTGAGGTGCAAGCGGCCAGTTTGGCTTTCAGTTTTCAAGGACCACAATCCAAATGGGCATTTGTGGGATGTGCACAGCAAACAAAGTAAAAACAATGGGGTGTTCCGCCTCTGCACTTCCAAGACTTTGCTGTTAACATCAAGGAGCAAAAACCAGACAATCACCTTCAGAAGTGTTTAAGATTTTATGCCCTGATGGGTCCTTCCCATCATTATACAGGTGGTCATAATGTTATAGCTGATTGGTACGTCTTGAAGGCATCTTCAGCGAGGAAATAAGAGCCTAAGACAAAATGAGAAAGTCTTTTTTTCAGGATAGAAACACAAAGGAAGAGCGCAGACGCCCGAGGTGATGATATGCACAGCGAGACCGACTGTCCTAGAAAGACTTCCATCTCAATGTGAATGACTCATTTAATGGAAAGCAGATAATTGTTCTCTTTCTAGTTCAGCTCTTTGTAAACACATTTTGACTCACCGGACAACAAAAGAGGATTACGAACACGCTCGTGTGTGAAAGTGGAATATCGCATCAGGTGAAGCAGCAGGAATCGCTGTGTCCTGGCGCTGACTTAACCAGCTCGGCCTCTCCTAAATGCCCCAACAAATCAAGTCGTCCGCTGGGAAACGCAGCGCCAGACGCAGCTAAAGAGCCGCTATCTCTCCGAGAAAAGGCTGAGACGGACAAACGCTCCCCCTCCCCCCCTCCTCCTCCTCCTCCTCCTCCTCCTCCTCCTCCCCCCCCTCCTCCCTCCTCCTCCGCCAAGGCTGCAGCAGCAGCAGGGAGCTCTGGGGAGGCTCGGCGAGGCTCTTCCATCGCCGAGGCCGACGACTCACAATGAGGATCATGTCCAGAGGACAGAAATAGAAATTAGAACAAAAGGAAATGAAGGGGCCGAGCTCAGACGGGCGTTTGAGGTCTCTCGATAAGCCGGGACTGTGAAGACAACCGTCGCGATCACGTGACAGGCAGGGTTACCGATACTCATCGACACCGAGGGAAAAAACTGTGACTCACTACCGTAGGTTCGTGTAAATAATGAACATGTAATTGTCGCGTTGTGTTGACAACATTCAATAGGATTAAACTGCAGTTCAAGAGGTCATTGACCTGCATTATGATCTGAACTGGGTAATTGGTGCTCGCCGCACGCGCAGCCTCCTCCAGTTTATCCCCTCGGGCTGCAGTAGCCTTTAATTGACACAGCAGCACAGTTTTCCATGAAAGGGAAGAATAAGATCAGCTAATTAGAGACAAGATGCAGGAAAATAGTGTGACTAAGTGTCGTCATATGATGCAAAGTGCTGCAATATTCATTGTGTCTGGTGGAAGCACCTTTTCAAAGCCTCACATCACTGCAGTGCGACGCAGGTTGCTTCTGCTTTGAAACCACGATTAAATGAAAGCAGTTACAGTGCGAGGACGTCGGACACTTATACAACACAGTGTCACTCTGATACAGCGACAGCTGAAGTGTCGCATCAGTGTGTGAATGCAGGTTTTTGTAAACATATACTGTGGTAAGTGCCACTGCCTTTGTGAAATCCAAACCAAATCTGCATCTTGAATCTTCTCAATGTCCGACTCCTTAAAACCCAAATCTCTACTTGCATCTCTTCTGAATCTCTTTATCCCAATTCTATAATCTTGCTGTCCGAATCTTTCCAATTTTGTGAAGAAAAAAGTCCATGTTTGGAGCCTCTCTCCAAAATTTGCTCCCCAAAATCTTTCCCTTTGAATTTCCTCCCTAATCCCTCCCATAAATCATAATCTCTGAGGCTTCATGTTCAACTCTGCATCCCTAAATGAAGAATTTGGACTTTAGGTCCCTAAAATCATTGAAAATCTCTCTTTAAATCTCATTTTCTAATTGAATTCTTTAAATCTGTACCCCTGGATCCCAATCTCACATTCTCTACTCTCAAACTTTATCTCTAAATCTTTATCGCTTCAGTTCTGCTTCTGAAATCTCTTAATTTGTACCTCCAAATCCCTCCTTCGAAACCTTAATCTACCAATCTCCATTTTTAAAGCTCCAAATCTCGCTTTCTTCAAATCGTAGTCTTTGAGTGTCCATCTCTATATTTGGATGGACGACGGTTGGACACACAGAAAAATAGATAAGGAGAGGGTGAGAAAGATCCCAAGGAAACATATAGATACATGTATAATGTATACAGTAGATGTTTGCGGCGTTATTGCAATGGTCCATCATTGGGAGAACTGTATTGACTGCTCTGCTGGGCTGGAAAATAAAAGTAGAACTATAAACAGATGCATTGTGAGCTCTGTGCAGGTTTCTTTGATTGCTCTGATACTTCACCTGAACAGTACACTCGCTCTTAAACCCACAGAGGTTTGAAGGATGACTCCCTGCAGCCGCTGGGCTGCTGTCGCTGCTCTTGTAAAAGCTAATTTATTGAGTGTGGACAATGAATCATTCCAAAATTAAACATGCCACCGCTTTAATTTGGAGCTTTTACATTGGGCAGTAAATTTCCCGCGGACGTGTCTCCCAGCTCATTAGTCAGTGTACCGTAGAAGACGTGGTACTAAAACGCCACCACGTCTCCCAAACCATTCAACCTATTTCTGCTAACTAACACCAACAAACCCTTCATGGCACCACTTCAACTTGGTTGAGGGCATTTAACCCACAAACACCCCAAAACGTGGCACCTTTGGCTGCATTTATACAGATCAATCACAACTGAGTCAGCCGACAAATGAGACAAATAAGCATTTTGGTCAAAACCAACAGCAAGTGTTTAAAGTATCATCCAAGTTTCTCCTCCTAAGTGTTGCCAACTTGGCAACTTTCTCACAGAATCTGGCAACTTTCCGAATGTATCCCAGCTACTCTTTTTAGTCCGGAGTGACAAGCTGCCAGGTTTGGATCAGCGGCTCTAATTTGCAGCACAGCCTGTCCACCATCTTGGAAAGCAAAGTACGGCAACCACCAACAAATGAATAGAACAGCCAGCAGTGACTTACTGGGGAGTTGGGGACATAGTCCAAAGCCCACTGTGTGCGTGTCATAGGGTCTCGCATTGGAGGTCCTGACAGGATGGACGAGGCTCCCAGATCTTGGCCGAACTGCAGACGAAGAGAAAAGGGGGCGAATAAGTTTGAATCATCAACTTTAACAGTTCGAATAAAAGTGAGCGCGGCTCGCCAGCTTGATTATCAGGAGGCCCGCGCCGCATCAGAGCGAGATGACACGCTGCATTTTCTCTGATGTCTCCGGGAGACAGTGGTCTTTTTGAAGCCATTGAGATTATAGTGCACTCTGCTCACTGCCACCGATCGCAAATATATATTTACTGCTAACCTGACAGCGAAGTGCAATTCTCCACGGGGCTCTTAAAGTGGCACCGAGTGCTTCTGGTGTTTTATCCAAACAGGCTCTTTTTGTTCTGAGGATGTAACGTGAACCTTTGCTTCAGGTCAGGTGCAGAAACGAGATTCAACTCAAATTTTTCTCTTCCTGCATCAAAATGTTCCAATGTTATTCACTCATTCAAACCAACATAGGAAAATATAACCTCAAATGCTACAACTAAGCATTTTACAGAAACATCCACAGACTTGGTCAGTCAATCAGCTTTAAAGGTAGAATTATATCAACTTCAATTTTTTTGTTCACATTTTGTACTCGGATATTTTTGAAAGCTTTTTAAAACTTATTTTGACTTTTTCTTTTAATTATTTTTGTTTACCTCTTCAAATTCTTTAGTTCTCTATAGCTCATTATAAAAACGAACAGTTGGTACTTATTAAAATGAATAAATAAATAAAATGCTGAAGAAAACACCTTTTTCTGGAGTGCAGGTAACCTCAAATAACTTCAGTTGTGATCTTGTGTCATAAAAAAAATGTAATTAAATTAAATGACCTCCTGGGGGCGCCTCCCTAATATAATGGTTAGGTGAAACACTGGGACCGTCTCTTATTCTGATTAAATAAATTGCCATATTTCTTGAATGCGTGCAGTGGATGAAACGACTGTGGCTCTCACACTGATTAAAGTTGCTCATCTCTGCTTTAATCGATTATATTAAGTCTTGTCTTACGAGATGGTGACGATAACGCGCACGTTCTAACAAGGAGGGCTTGCTGCTTTTATTTGACTGACCTCACGCGGATGTAAATCAGTGTTTCTCAGGAATAACAGCAAACACGTGTGGTAAATGCGAGACGGAGGGCGTGCAGTCGGCACGAGGCTGCCAGAGCTGCAGTGACGGCACTTATCCAGACATAAAAACATTAACTTGACAAGAAACCATTACAGGTTCTTTAAGCGCATCACTTGGTATGGATGACTGCCGTATATCGTCTATTGTGACTTAGCATTAACCGGGTGCACTGACTTGGTAAATGGCTATTTATACCCGAGTAAAAAGGCCCGGGGGGCATTAAGAGGGGCAATAAACTGGACTAGAGGTATGAAGACAGATGAAGCGCTCAGACAAACACTCGTCTGGATGAGTGTCTCAAGTTTTATGGTAAACACTTTCATGTAATTCAAAAGAGTTTAAAAGCGAAGTAAAAACGAGCATCTTTAAACGACGTTTTAGTGTCTCTGGGAGGCTGAAAAGGCAGGAAAAAAGAGGATTCAGGGTATCATATAAAAGCTTCGGTGCCGCCGCTCATATTAGCGTCTCCACAGGCATCCACACCAAACACAGTGGGGACCTGAAAATCACAGGCCTGAAACCAGCGCTTGTCCAGTGAAGGTCACGGAGCGGAGAGTCGATCTGCTCCACAGGCAGGATTACTTGAATAGATGAATCACAAGTGGACACAGCAAAGTTGTTCTATTCATTTTTTTATTTTTACTATTTTTTGTCGCTACGTTGGAACTTCTGTCACTTGAGGAAGATCCATCAGGCTGGTTGTAGTCACGTATTTAAGAGTCATTGTTTGGTTGAGGGCAACATGCTGGTGCAGTTCATTCTCTGCTCACAGCGACGAGATCTTCTGTTCAAGCCCAGATGTGGCCTTTCTGTTTGGCGTTCGTATGATCTCACTGTGATTACTCTCCTCTAACAGTTGCCGGTTCTGCTAAACCAGCTACTAATGCCGACCGGTACCAAAACAAGGAAGAAAGTGTCCGAAAAGTCTCCAAACTTGTTGAAATTTGAAGCCAAAACTCTCCTTGAACACTCTGCAGACCAGAAACTTCAGCTCCAAATAATGAGAGACACTCTGAACGCGTCCTGTCAAGCCGAAAAAAACCAACTGTTAACTCCCAAAATGTGTTTTTTTCTGTTAAGGACTCACACAATGTTCGTGCCAAAGTGTTTCACAAACCCTGCAACATTTCTTTCTTTATTTTATTCCTAAAAATATCACTATTGCAACTGGGAAGGATCCAGGTGAAGGAGGGTAATCTTTTTAAAATCTTTTTGGACTTTTTGATATTAAATGTGTGTTTTTCTGAAACTTCGACATCGAAATGTGAAGAATTCAGTGCACATTCAGAATGATATCAATGCTTCTTTTAAATTTAAAACCCTCTTGAGATGAATTTCGGGTTTCATTTTGCCTTTTTTTTTTTTTTTGGGAGTTACATTTGAAAAGGTAGAAGAGAAGCAAGCGAAACTTTAATCAGTGACAATCTGTTGGCCGACAAAGGAGGAGGATGAATGAAGCTGTTTCCCACTCACTCAAGCTTGTAAACACGATGTAAAAAAAGAGAGAGAGGGAGCTGTTATTTGTGCCGGGCAGATAATCTCATTATAGTGGGTATTAATGTTTTCCCTGTGAACTCAAATCTGTTTGACGGCGGAAACGGATAAACACAGAAACTCTGGAGTCCAAGCGCCTCCACATGAGGTCCACCAATCATTAAAAAAAAGAAAGCAAGCAACAGCATGAGGGCCACACACACACACACACACACACACACACACACACACACACACACACACACACACACACACACACACACA
>JAUESF010000002.1:2461434-2480736 GCA_032274765.1 Malacoctenus tetranemus | reverse complement strand
CACACACACACACACACACACACACACACACACACACACACACACACACACACACACACACACACACACACAGCTATCTTGTCACCTCAATAATTGCAGGACACTGGCAATTGGAACCAGCACACCGCCGGTCCCCCGATCTCAGCAGCTCGTTATTAGCAGAGAAGCCCAGTGGAGCTCGTTAGGCGATGAGGGGAAGACGC
Organism: Malacoctenus tetranemus; assembly: GCA_032274765.1. Lineage (NCBI taxonomy): Eukaryota > Metazoa > Chordata > Actinopteri > Blenniiformes > Labrisomidae > Malacoctenus > Malacoctenus tetranemus. The sequence goes on along the minus strand of JAUESF010000002.1, from coordinate 2,480,533 downwards.
GGTAAATAAGGTTAATTGGCCGATCTGTCAGACCCGGGAAGATGCTCACGCTGACATGAAACAACCGGAACATGATTTTACCCATTGTGACTGCACCCCCCCACCCCCCACCCCCCCTCTCACCTTGTTTCTCTTCATTAGCATTTAGCTGTAACGGTGGAGATCGTAGCCAAGGTGTGCCGTGTCGGAGCCACAGGTGATAATAAGCGATCATCCAGAGAGTTTAGACTTTGTCCTCTGTTTCTGTGAAATAGCATTCACACCTGCTCAATGTAAATGGTTTGTTGAGCTTGCATAAAACATCCCCTTGTGTCCCTCAACTTGTGAGAGCAAATGGGAAACAGTGTTTACTGTAGCACCTATAATGTTTACAACGTAAACAAGCTGCTCTAATACAGTTTAAATCAACTGAAGATGTTTGTGTTGACACATCAATTTATCACCGAAAGACTCAATGTAAAGATTTTCAATAAACGTCAGGGGAGCAGAAAAAGCAGAAGGAACATGTTTTTATTTCATTTGGCGCAAAACTTGAGTTTAATGCGAATCAATGCTAATAGATAGCAAAATACTGTTCCTGGTAAAACTGAGCTCATGCTACCTGTTGAACTCTACGACAGTAACAAAAGCAGCAAGTTAACTTTATAAAATTATGCCTGAGAACGAGTTTTATTGAGCTAATGCTAATGAGCAGTATGATGCTATTCTTGGCCAAATTGCATGAACACTAGGGAGTCGTGCAATGTGGCATGAGGCTAAACTGAACTAAAGAAAATAACTAGGGCAATGCTGTATCAAGCCAAAGTGAGCTAAAGCTAATTATCAATACAATGCTGTTTCTGGCACACAGTGCTAAAACTAAGAACCAATACGGGGCTGTATAGCAATAAATTAAGCTAACCCTCCTCCAAATAACCAGTACAATGCTGGATCTGGTTAAATTGAGCTAATAATACCCGATACCTGCTTCGCCCTCCTCATTCAGCACTATGCTATATTTGGCTAAGTTATGCTAATAGCACCAGGCTGAGGGACACAGATACGATGTGGCAGTGCTATAATTGCAGCCTTCGACCTGTCAGTCTCCACTCTGCAAATCAATAGTATTGTCTAAGATATTGCCCATCGTGCTCTGCAGTGATTGGTGGGTGGACACGGGGGGGTCTGGGAGTTGCTGAGACCTGGCAACTCCGAAAATACACATGAAGCCCCCGCACCTGATTTAGAGTCGCGGAATTATTTCGAAGGGTAAAAAGCACTTGCAAGAAGTCGCCTCAGTGTTAATGAGACCGATATGACAATTACCTTGAAGGGGAACTCATTAGTTCTGAGTGGAGGAGAAAAGAGGAGAACAAGATAGTGCTGAGCCCGATGGTTCAATATGCATGACATCAGCACGCTCCGCTCGCTTTCTTCAACCTGCTCTCATTTGCTTTTTCTTACATCCACCATTGTTTAGGAACCGCATTGTGACAGCCTCAGTTTTAAATATCCTCGTCTGCGATGCCCAGTTTTTTTTCTGGCACTGCTGTCCATGTTAATGACAATAGACAGTTAATTAAGGGGTCCTGTCTTTGGGGAAATGTATCCATCATCCTGTGAACCAATCGCAGCCCTGCAAAAAAGCGAGGCGAATCCAGGAAAGGATCGCTGTGGCTCGTATGTCTTGATTAGCTGAATATTGCTGCAGCAAGATTGGTGACTGCACGGGAAAAAATCATCCATCATGGATCATTGCTGATGGGAACTTTTTTTCATACAGTAATGGCAGCTGAAAATCAATAGTTCTTATAAGTGTTGAAGTCTTGGCCGACTGTTTGAACCAAGCCTTTACTTTCCCGAGCTCTTAATCTGAAAAAACAAATGTAAAAATTGGAAAAATGAATATTTATTTTACAGGAAAGAGAAAATCTGAGCTGGAAGTCCTCCACGTCCTTGAGAAATACTCGCCAAGTCACGCTGAGAATTATTTCAAGGAAAACTGCAGCAATTGTATCAAAGAAAACGTTGTCAATGCTATCATTTATCCATTATAGTGAAGCCAAGCAAACACTCACCTACACAAATATTAAAACATAAAATATATCCCACTTCCAAGTCTTCACTTGTAAAAACTCAAGACATTAAACCCCAAAATAAATAAATAAAATGCTTCAATAAAAGCCAAGTTTGGTCCAAGTGCTCTACAGCAATTACAGAGAAACACATTTCCAGATGCAGTAATTAATTTCTCCGACACCAGCAGCAGCGGATGCTAACTGCACCCCACCCCCTGTATTTTCTTTAGCATATATAACAGCCTGACTAGCATCATGATTATTAGGTGGTGTGAGCCGTTCCATTAAACGCACACTGTGTGTGCTGGTGGCCTAGTTATGCTAATTGAACTGTGATTTATTCTGACACTTATGCTCACAAATCATGTATTAGTAATTAAAAGAAACACACAGAAATTTCCTTGTTTTTAATTCTTTGTAGACGTTGGTGTCCGAGCCATATCTAAAGATGAAGGAGTGGTGGCGGGAGACGGTGGGGGGAGGGGGGTAAATCCCTGAGAAGTGCGCATGCTACATACTATTTACATATAAATGTATGTTACGCTCTCCAGAGTCTAAATAATTCAGACAGATTTGTTGAATTTTAACGTTGGCTTCAGGCTCTTATTTTTTCCTCCAGATTCCTGCAGAATATTTAAAGCAGGCAGGTACAGTCCCTTCACTTTGCATTGGTATGGGGCCAGCAGACCTTTTCCCCATTAGCTGATCTCCTTTTGATGTTAATTTATACGGCTGGATCCTCTTGTCTCCGCTGAGCCAAAGTAATGGATTTTGAACCGCCGATCAAAGAAACCCTGAGGAGTTTTTTTTTTTTTTATTTCTCGCCTTCTCGCATGTAATCCTTCTGCGTTTAAGCGGTCCGTGTTGAACAAACCGCCCGGACGAATTATAAACTCTCTGCTTTCGCTCACTTCTGCAGAAACTTCGGGCAAATATCACCGCCTCCCTGGATTCGATGTCAGGAGTGATACCGTGAGAGCCCGAGAGATACATGCTGTAGAAAATGTAAGATGGCATGTCTATATTGAAGGAAAAATGATCTCTACACTTCAACGGACACCTTCAGACGCCATTAAATATGCATCTACAGGCAGATGGTAAACTCGGACTCGTCTCAACCTCAACAGGACAGTTGATACTTGAGTCTACATGAGGTTTTAACCCTTTAATGCATCGCTCAGCATTCTGACAGCAGATAAGATGAGAAACTGAGATTTATTAGAACTTTACTTTACATTGACACCTCTCGCATGTATTTATTTATACTTGCATGTATGATTTTGTGTCATTTTTTTCATTGAAATCTAATCTTTCTTTTTAATTGTACTTTTGTTTTGAAACAGCCTTTTATGAATGGAATTTATCAACATTTTAATGGGTAGATTGGAGGGGGGGAACTTTTTGAGGACACCAAAATACACAATATATACAGTGAAAATCTTTAAGCTTGTTTTTAAAATTCTGCAACCAAAACAAAATGCTTTTCAAAATAAATAAAACAAGTAGACATTAAATTTTATCTACGATTTTTTTTATCTTTAAAAAATATATATATTTGGTTTAGAGAAAGTTCTCCGAAAGTTGGAGAAGTTCCTGGTTTTATTCTTGTTTGTTGAACTAAAGGAAGAAATAGGAAGCTGAAGTTTTGTAGCTGTATTGAGGTTGCTGCCATCACACACCCGTCATTCACGCCACCACATCGGCACGGCTCAGTCAGAAGGAACTTCACCTCCTATAGGACCCTAATGTTTTAATACCCCATTATGTTGTACGGCAATAATGAAGCAAAGCCAAATGTCCCTCAGCTCGGATCACAATCTAAATCATATTTTAATCAAGTGAGTGCCCGTTCCTCATAAACACTCGTGGTGAGCTGTGGGAGATTGACCTTGGCTGATGATGTGTCTGTCGATGCCTTTATTTATGCACCTCATCTCATGATCATGCGACAATAAACCCCCACCCAGCTTAACTTCAAGACTCTCTCATGTTCGAAGGGTTGCGGTTTCACCTGACAGGATGGTTTTATGAGCATGAGGAACCAAACCACATAAAATAGCTCCTCGTGGTGGATCAACGGTGGCATGTGGGGGGAGGGGGGGCAATAAATGGCCTATTACAGCTGCCCCAATCCAGGGAGTGAAAGTCGAGTGATAAATCAATTTCTTTGCTATAAATTGGATGCTCAAAATGTTTGTGTGCCAGATCGGTGGACATAATTAGGTGCTTTAAGAAGAAAAACAAGGTTTGGGCGCATTAATTCAGAAATGTCACCCTCAGGTTCAGCACAGTCCCAAACTTTTCCTTATAGTTAAAAAATAAAAAAAAAAGAAATCAAGCACAATTGTTAAAAAAACATCGCACATGTTGTGTTCACAGGACAATTTATGCCTCGAAAGGGTTGTAGGTGCGAAAATCTAAAATTACTCACGCAAACAACAAAAGGCCTTGTCCATTGCTACTTTGTTTGGGCCCCGCCCCGTTTATCCCAAACCATCTCTTTTTCATGATGCTGATGCCAAGTAAAACACACCGCAGGAATTTAATAAAGAGAGACAAGTAGTATAACTCAGGCAGATGTTCGATCCTACCAGTAAGGACATTAGCAAACAGTGAGCATTGAACATTTGGTCAAGTGCAGCATGCTGTCAGTTACAACTGCAGCTCACCAGTTAGCATTAGCTCTAACAGCATCCTATTGAGAACTAAGTAAACCACTAGCATTAGCCTAGTGAGACAGAGGAAACCGACAGCATTATCTTACTGAGCAAGATAATGCATCATCCCAGTCACTGAATACATAACAAGCATTAACATAACTTAGCCACACACCTAATTAGTGTTGCAATGCAGTCAGTAAAACAGAAAGGAAAATGCAACCATTTCGCGTAATTTTCGATCCAGCCAGAAGTTTGGTAAGTGAAACAGCTAGCATTAGCAAATTTTAACCAGATAAACCATCTGCAGTCAGTCGAGTGCAACATACCTGAGAAAATGGATTAAAATTCAGACTAATTTGAAACTGCTAAAATGACCCAAACATCATCAACTCGTTGCCCTCTCGCCGCCGAGCTTCGCTCACCATGAAGGATCACAGCTTTGACTCAGCGTTCCCAAAGTGTGGACACAGTAAAATGGAGATGAAACGGCTGAGCGCCGCCATCAAGGTGGTAATCACAAAAATAACAGCTGAGTGATAATCCATCAGCGCGCTGCCCGGCCGTTTTGGCACGCTTCCCTGTTCAAAAGGTCACAGTCAAAAGGTGTAAAAGGTCCCAGCTCAGTTAAATGCCTCTCAGATCGTCAGGGTCAGACGTGTTTCTGTGTGATTCTGCCACATGAAGGGTCTCGCTCTTGCTTCTTGGAGGCTTTTAAGCATCCATTGACTGAGCCCAGATCCGACTATAGCCTGGAGCAGTTTAACATTCAGCAGATTAATGAGAGAATCACGCATTTAAAAACCTGATTTTCAATCTGATAGCATATTCGTCAGGATGTGGTTCAAACTGACAAGACGCAGACAAGCAAAGGAGACAAACAATTGTGTTAACGGGACATTATTGTGTTTAACATTCATTCCCTGCAGAAGTTATGACAGCTTCTATTTAAAATGTGACGATTTCATACCGAGATCTGTTTCTACCTCCAAAAATACAAAATTCTCCATTATTGTCATTGAGTGAAACCCAATTTTTTAACCAAAAATGAAGCTGAATAAAGTTACTTTTGAAGTAGATTTTCCAATGTAAAACTAAAGAACCGTTTAGCCCTGAATCATAATAGTACACCAACAATGTGGTTTCTCCGTGGCTCTGCAGAGGGACGACAGGAGACTTCTTCTGCTATAAAATTCATATTCCTCCTCATGCGCTAACTGTTGCAAACCGTGCTCACCATCGAAACACACGAAGCCTGATAGCCGAGAGGAAGCACAGGGCTCAGTGCAGATCCTGCCACTGTTTTCCAGCCGGGCTAAAATGGAACGCCCTCGTGCTATTCATCATATGCTGCTCAATTATGAATGTCTGAAAAGTTGAACGTGCTGCAGTAATATATTTGCGGGCGGATAAGAGGAGAGCGAGCTGTGCTCAGAAAGCCAGAGCGAGCGGCGGCGGCAGTGCCATTAGGATGCAGAGGAGGGATTCAGTGGGAGCTCCACTCTCTCATGCTTCAAACAGAGCTGCCTTCACAATAAATACACAATCACACACTCGTCTTTACTGTATCTTGTCTCATTGATTCAACAGCTCTACAACCGTACTTTTTTTGTTTTTTTGCCTTCGGCTCAACGAGACTGCAGACTTCCTTTTCCTACTTCTGGTTCGCCATCATGAAACCAAACTAATGAATATACAAAAAATACGAAAATAAAAGCACTGTGTTGGTTCCAGGGTTATTCACGAAAGTGATTAATTTGAACTTTGTAACCCAGAATTTGCAGATATCAGAGCAGGCAAAGTTACAAAATACACTTTTATTTTCTTGGCTCAATATGACTATTTCCTCTCCTTTATTCTCTTGTCAATTTTGAATGAATGGTTGTAATTTGCGCACATCATTAAAATTTCCTTTCTTTAAATTAAAATTTTGGTAGAAATAAAGAAATGAATAAGTGAAGTGCAGCATACTGGTTCGCTGGCATGTGTGACTAATAATGTCCATAAAAGCCAGTTAATTCTCTTTTTGATGGTCCAATATAAGGCAGAAGTGGGAGGTGGTGGGTGGGGGGAAGATGGGAGGGGGGGTAACACTGCAGTCACTGTCCTTCTTGGAAGCCCGACCAGAAACAGTGAATCATCCGGAGCACATTGGAGCTCCAAGACTTAATTACTCGAGCTGTCTTTGTCTGAAGGAGCTCAACACGAGATCTAAAGCAGCCTCAGATGTGTCCAATCTGATCTTCTGACTGTGATGAGATTTCACTTCCTTTATGGCTCTAATTATTGAAATAAGATCTCCAACAGAGACGTCTACTGTACAGAAGTCCCACCCACACACACACACACACACACACACGCCACCTCTTTATCTCTGCGTTTGTACTCGAGTCTCTTTGTTCTGAGTTACAAGGCTTCATTTCTCTGGATCACGCCCAGTTTCAGACACGCGGGGACGGGCTCGGCCTCGGCTGCGGCACCGCACGTCCGCTGATGAATCGCTCCTTGCCGGTAACACTTTGTCCTACTTTCCAATGTGAATAATAGACAGAGACGTGCCGGTGCTGGGATGTGTACGGCTGCACCAGTCCTTGACCCGAGGTAGTAAACCTTGCCATTAGCTAAATCACGAGGTCTCGTTATCTACTATATGCATAATTAAAACCCTAAAAACTGCCTGCCTCCAACAGCTTTGTCCTTGGAGATGTAATATTTTAATAGATACTCAAAGGGCCAATCAGATCCTTACTCCCTGCTGACTAATATGGAAAAAGGCACTTTTTTCTAACTAATATAAAATTTAAAACCACTTATTGATACTTTAACTGCTGTTCCACCATTCGTATGAGTTGCTAAGGATCTGAAGTTTTGCCTTTGCCTGCATTCTCAACGTTGAATAACTTCACTTGAGCGAAGATCTTATAGCGTTCATACAACTGGGAACTCGGTTACCACATCTTGTGTTTTTCCTGCTTCCCAAATCAGTTTTAATGAAAGTTTAGTCCCTTTTTTCTAGTTTTGAACCTGGTCCCTGTCCCACTTTTGAACCCTGCAGTGTGTTTTTGTCCCTTTTCTGAAAAGTTATCAGTTTTTCCCACTTTATCGAAAGAAAGTTTCCAGTTTGATATTCCTCCCCTAAATTTCTCTCACTCAGAATTGGGATTTTTCCAATTTCCCAGCTGGAAAAAATTACGTTAATAGTTTTTTTAAATGTGACAGTCTTCAAATATGTGTTTCCCACTTCTCAAAATGTTGGACTTTGACATTGCATATTTACATCTTGCTACTTGGAAAAGTCGATTTTGCCAATTCCTCTCATGAAGGCACCATTGTAATCTTGTTTTATATTAGTGATCCTTTGTACTTTAGGCACAGCTGCATGAAAAAACAACATATTTTATCAAGCTAATTTAACTGAAGCTGACTAAAAAGTGTATCTGTGACTGATTATAATTGTAGATGGAGTTTACCACAGGCGATTGTAAAAACAGCTAGCAGCTTTGCCATCAGCCAACTCTATAATTTGTCAAACACATTTGGCAAAGACAGTGGAGAGATTTTTTGTCTCTTTTTTCAGAAGTTTTCCCCTCAATTACAATCCTGCCTGCACAAAAGCCCAAACAGTGAAAACTGTAAATATTAGCCTGTCGTCACAGCACAAACACTCCTCTGCTGTCGGGCCTCTTTTCTTCAACGCCTTCAGAGCTCATCCTACATAAAAGTCCATCTACCAAAGGAGCAATCTTTCTCCTTAATCGGGCCAAAAAACATATCTATTATTTAATAATTGATTAAATGCTGCTCTGATCAGTAAATAAATTTAGTCGAGGCGAGACTGAAAATTCATTATTCACAGACACAGTTGATGCATCAGTGATGCTCGGACTGAGATGGTAAATTACTTTGGTTTTTTTCCATATATATTTTTTCTCCGAGTATAAAGGACGTGGTGAGACATCGAATGAATTGTGGTGTGTTTACGCTTCAGTGTGGTCACCTTAAGAAAAATACACAATACAGCCCAGAGAGCAGCGAGGCTGCAAACATGGTCATTAGGAGGACTGAAAACGGAATCCTTGAAAAGAGCTGTAGTTTACTGTGCCGCACAACTGAGGCGTGCAAACCGGTGATTATGAACGACCTTAAAAGATTCACCTGTAAATATGTAATACACAAACAGGATTAACCTCTGCTGTGTATCTGCATGATGGGACAAACAGAGCACATACCAGAGATGAAGTCACTTTAATTTCATAACTGAAAGCTGTAACAACGTGTTGAAAAATGTAGAAAGAACAAACTAATTGGAACATAAAAGTGCTATCAAAAGTTAAAAGGAAACTAAATCTAATTTGCCAGGCAGACTTTAGGTATCATTTATAGATATACTTGCAATGAGAATTAATTTTCAAAACAATGAATTAAAACAACAAAAACAGATAAAAAAGTGAAACACTGAAATGACAAACTGAAAATATATTAAAAAACAAGATAAATGAAAGCTTGAATACTAAAAAAAATTAACTGTTAATACGAGGCATGGAAATAATGAAGGTAAAAAAAGACATACAAATAATATGCATAAAATATGCTATTGTTTTCAGAGCGATTGTTTAGACAGCAAGGAATCTACAAGAAATACTTAAATTTGATCAAAAAAAAATTGGTAAAAAAATGTTAAAAAAAATATAAGATGCAAATGTGAAACCAACTCAATAAATTGACAGATATGAGATACACTGAATAAAATATATATGTGTCATGAAATTAGTTGAAGGTGCACAACACAAAATGCTGATCAAATATCTGGTGAAAAAGATTTAGGGAAAAATATTTTTGACATAGTGTTTTCCTCTCCTATGTTTAGACACGTGTCGTCCTCAGATCCTCAGGCAGAGTGGAGAGCACAGGCAGTACTCGGGTACATTTATAAACCAAAAAATTATGTAAATAAGTGGAGCAGCTGTTCTACACCGGCCTTCTGGAGACTATTTATCGCCATCTTATTCCCTCTCTCAGCACTGCACTGAAAACAAACACATGATTTTTTTATTTATTTCATTACAATGCGGCGTAAGCACGTCTGCAGTACAGAGAAGTGTCACTGATATATGTGTAGCACAGCTGACTTAGCACTGCGGCTCCCAATAACATTTTCCACAGTGGAACAATTCAGGAAATTGATGGTATCAATATCAGACCTTATTTCTGTCACTTGCTTCCAAAACCAAGTCAATACGACGTCCTCCGGAGCAAACAGCGTGGGGACAAACGGAGTAATGAAACGGGGACAGACGTGTCACGTCTGCGTCCGTCTCCAAACACCCGTGACCTTCGTGACACCATCCTGTCCCAGATCTTTTTGGTGAGAGCCGGCGTTGGACGGAGATTACATTACGTTGGGGGTTTTTTTTCTCTTTTTTTCTCCTGCTTGTTGACATGTCGGACGGATTAATGGCGTTAGCCGTCAACAGGCGAGCCGGCCGAGCATGACTCAGCAGTGCCTCTGCATATGTGAGATTAACGTCCACACGCTTACTAAGAGAGACACAGCTTTCATTTTTATCATGCAGTAATTATCAGCAAGACACTTTCTGAATAATTTAACTGTTCAGGGAAAAGTTACACAACTTATTCTGAGTACCTTTACAATTACTTTTCCAACTTAAAATTTGTCATGTAGCAACAATGACAGTGGTCTGTCATGTTTTCAGTTTACTTGTTGAACAGTTTATTGTTTAATTTATTGTTTAATTGAAGGTACACTGTTAGATAAGGGTAATGTCTCTTTGCTCCATCAGGAGGCAGCAATGAGTTGGCTCAAAATACCACAAATATTTGTCTCTATTGATGAATTTGTCAGTTTTGTTTACTCATAATGTGCAACTTCTTTACACAGAACACAGGACATCGAACAGAGTTACTATCTACAGCAACTTGTGGTAGAAATTGGTATTACAAGGCTGACCAGATAGGAACGAGCTGGCAAGCAAACTTTCTTAGTCTTTATTCTGTCATGATGAGTTTTTGCAGGTCCTGTTTGATTAGATAATGGATAATTCACCCTTTGAGTTTCAGGCAGAGGCGAACACATTCAGACTGATTGCAATAGATTGAAAAGAGCGCAGAGAAAACGGACAAAATGTATAAATTCAGGCAACACACAAGAGAAAATCTTTGACCTGGGTGCTAAACAAGCAGCAGGTTAGTATCACCTTGATAAAAAAAGAAAGACCTAAAAATCAGAGACAAGTCGAGCAGATTTCAGTGGAGAAGCTCAATAAAATGTGTGTGTTCACGGGGTAATTGATGAAACGTTGTTCTCATCAGCACACAGGTCTGTTCAGGTCTGTCGTCTTCCACTGATTATCGGCACGAGCGGATTCAGTTCAGTTCCTTTCAGAAATCAACGAGCCGGTCGAGAGCGGGTTACCGTGGAGCAATCTGTCATTAAGGACTCGCCGAGTCCAGTGTGCAACGAAGAGTCGATAAGAATCGCGACAGATTAGGAAAAATAAAACAAAGAGAAGCTGAATATCAGCACATTATCTGATTTTTATATCTGCTCTAAAATAAGCAATCATCAACACAGTGTGAGTCCGACTCTTCCTTCAGCTCCAACGCCATTAACTTCCATTTTAACTTTATTTGTCTCCTGAGAACTATTGGTTTTTTTTGCAGCCATACCAAACAGCCGTTTACAGTTAATACAAGACAATAAAACAGTGAAAGGTCTACGCGGTGCTCATCAAATGCGGGGACTCCACTCCGTGCCCCCCGCGTAGTGCGGAGGCGCATTGGGATGAAGAGCTATTTATACCAAGGAAACATACGCAGTCTGACAGCTTTATCATCCACCTGCAGGGTTAAAATAAAGAGATTGATTGATAGTGACTCACCCGACCTTTCAGGTGTAGCTACTTTGTTCAGGTTCCACTCGAAGCTAAAGTGGAGAGTTACTCACACACGAAATGTGAAATGTTTGGCACTCTGACAGCTTCTAAATGAGCCAGTTTGTCTTCTAGAAAATCAAATTAAAGACCCCATGAGGTGAAAACACAACAAATCATCAATTATCTCTTAATCTGTGGCAAAAAAACAGCTAAAAATAGATACATATCTCTATTTTTAAATCCTTTTTACTTCCTTCATTTTTTCCCAAAAAATTCCAATTAAAACTCACAAAATACTTAAAAATTTGTCAGTTTTGTCCACTAACTACACATAAACCACAAATGAAAGGACTTATTCATGACGCGTTAATTCTTCCAAGCAGCAATTGCTCCATTGTGAGTGTCGAGTGGCTTCATGGGGTCCAAACTTTCTTGGCAGCACTCGGTGACTCCTGCTTGTCAGCGGCGCGACAGGGCCGTAGATAATGCTCCATCTTCTCGCACATTTTCTCTCCCTCCTAATATAACTTCACTTTGAAGTCCAGTCGAGGGATCAAGCAGAACATTTTAAGTAGTTAATCCCTCATTTCTACTCGCGCTCACGCGATCCGCTTAATATTTACCGCAGAGAGGTTTCTAATTGTCCTGCTTACCAGTTCAAACCTTAAAGTACCACACTGAGATTTTTCTGCGACCACTAGAGAGATATAGACAGAGGAAATTAAGGGACTGCTGTAAAATGTTTTCGAATGATATAATTAGCATCCCTTTGAAAAACTGAAATAGCATCTGCTTCTTTTTTTTCCAAGGTCATGGTGCGTAAGGTTAGGGAGTTTAATTAAATTTGCTGTCCATAAAGTTTTTGAGGAACATTATGCAAATACGATTTTAATTTTTGCCCACTGCGAGTGTCATCAAAGTGCTTGTCGAGGGGGGAAAGGAAGCGTCGGTCCTCTGTGATTTCTCTTAAATACGCTCGCTGGCGTACAATTGGAAAATAAAATAAAAATTGAAGTAGTTCCAGTTGATCACCACAACTGTGGAAACTCTTCCCACTGATATTACAAACTACTCTCCTGAAAATAAAGTCTTTAATGACTTAAACGGCCCACTGGACGGGAGAGGCAATCCTCCATTTGCTTTGCTCGTTAGCATTAATGTGAATACAGGTGGAAAAAACCCACTCTGAAGTGTATAAAAACATGTTTTATTGTTAAAACCCCAGTGCAAAGTCATACAAATAATACTTAAATTGACAATGCTCATGTGATGTTAGCATTAACAACATGGTCTATTATGTTGCAAATGTGAAACTGATGTTTAAGTCAATTAAAATGTAATACAGAAGAAGAATGTATGCAATAACATGAAAATGAAGGCTCAAGCTTTGCAACTGCTAAGTTGATGCAAATGCTAAAGCAAGGCTAAGGCTAATGCTACATTAAAATTCAAATTACAGAAGAGAGTACCAGCTTTCCTGCTGCGAATATGAACAACATTGCAAAGCATGCTGAGACTATCGGCAGTATGCAATAACCAGGGTTCAAACATTGCAGCTAATGCAATGCTAATGCTAATATTCCAATTAAATACAATGAAATCAATTGAAAAATAAAATTTCTTGAGTTTTTTTCAGATGATTTTAGGTTGAAAGGAGCAGCTTTTTAGTGGTGTTTAGGACATAACACACTGTAGATCAGAGCTATAATATCTCCTCTTTGGAAACTGTGAAATAAAGCCGTTTTGCATTGATTGGGTTGATTTCGAACCGCCACAGTATCATTTCCTCTCATCATCCCCGTCCTTTAGAAGCCAGATGTGCAGGCATATGCCTTGGAAGTGCTCACAAACTGCAGTCTTTAGTCAATTCAGAGCACAAGGAAGCTACTCAGGCCTGAAATTATACAGTTCAAAGGGCACCGACGGTGGTTACGCACTTAGAAAAATCAAATATTGGCAAAAGCTGCCACCCCGATTTAAAGAGAATTACACATCTGGGCAGGGAATTAAAAGTCAAAATGGAGACGCGTCGGCTCTGATGACGAGGACCTTGATCAAATATTGATTGTGTGGCACAGTAGGGAAGGTGAAACTGCAGAGAAATCCCAAATCCATACTGTTGGAATTTGTGAGACATGGGCCTCCATTATTTAATTATCATTTCCTCGAGCGAGATCAGCTCCCGAGTCGAGGCCTGTCGGCTTCTCTTGAAAAGAACCTGCCAGAGGAAGCGAGGACTTCAATTTGCTAATTTTTTTTTTACCCCTTCGCTTTTTCTTTCATTTCCGCATTACCGCTTCACCCTGAAAGCAGAGTCGATTCAATCCCTCCACAGTGAGGAACACAGAGCCGTTCCAGCATGAGTAATAGGCGCTGGTATTGGGATTTATCTCCGCAGACGCAGTGTAAAGAGTAAGAAAACGCCTCCTCCTGCAACTCCCAGACAAACCATTTAAGGACATTTGGAATCCATAAAAGGACATTTTGTTGTCTCTGAAGGTGGATGTTTGCATTTAGACATGTTACATGTTGAGAAGTGGGCTGAATTCACTCGTTTTAGTCAGTCTAGTAGAGTCCAGAGCCTTTTTTCACCCCACATCAAGCAGATAAATGCAGTCTTTGGACATTTTGCTTTGAGCAACGTGCATGACTAGTTAGTTTAACGATTAAACGCCCGCCCAGTCGGTTGACGGCACCAGATTTATTAGTCGGTTAAACTAATTAGTGTTTTGATGAAGCATTGTCTCTTTATTGACGCGCACGTCCACCTGCATCATGTTACTCCTGTCAACAGAAACGTTCTTTTTTAATCCTTGATTTTGCAAAACAATACAGAGAAGCCAAACATAGGAGCCTTCAAAATAAAAGCACTGGAAGATAAGGTTTCGATTAGATGGGAAATGGCTGAAGAATCGCACTGCCTCTATTTTCTAGAACAAGCGCTGATCGTCCCTCAAACCAACATGAAGAAAAAAAACAGAAAGGCAAACAACTACCCCGTTGCTATGGTTGCAAGGACGCCAAGCAACATAGTTCACATTATTTTCTGTCTGTGGTTCACTTGCAAGTGAGCCTAAGATCCAGGAATTCACTTATTTGGTTCTCGGTCAACTCAAATGAAGGGGACCAGACAGGTCTAGTGTGAAAGCGCACAAGATTGGGTGATTCAGTCCCGTTATGTCTGACGGCCTCCAGGGGGCGCACCATGCTTTTATGCTGAGGTCTGCTGGGATCGACGACCACTCTTTCTGACCTGAACGTAGATCAAGCGGATGAAGGAGACGCAAGATCAGGACACAGCAGAGGGGATCCAAAGTAAGATACCATCGAAAAAGGACCACGAAACATTTTTGTTCCTGATTTCAAATGAAATAATCCAAAACAATTCATCCCAACACTGTTTTTCAGGAGATTTCTATGATATTTCACGAACAGATGGACATTAAAGACGTTGTGCTCACACTTGGAAAAACATGATTAATGCTTCTTCTTATCAGCTCAACGTTTGTTCTTAACAAGTAGGAGACACAAAAAACATTAAACCAGCTGCTCACATTCACATCTTTTTTTCTTGTGTGAATGAGCGATGGGGCCCCCTGCCCACCCCACCATTTACATATTAAGTCTTCTCGCTGTGTCTCTGTTCGCCAGTATGTCAGAGAGATGCATCGACGGAAGGAAGCCTGAAGCCTGGCTCTCATGAGGCCTTCATTATGTGGGGACCTCAGGTAATTAATGAACTATGAACAACCTCTGTGGCTCCAGTTCTGCTATCAGATAATAACGATAAATATATTAAAGAGAAAATCTGTTTTAAAAAAAAGAGAAAAACACCAGTGCCCTGGATAGAGCGGCGCTATATTTGTCACTGAATGATTTAACACAACAAAACGCCACATTTGTCTTGCAAATATATTCACCAATATGTTGTTTTCTTTCAACGTGGCCTGAATCTTTCATTTTAAGTGAACCATGTCTGCAGCATGTGGACCGCTTCACAAACATCTCTGAATCCGAACAATTACGGAGCATTATTAACACTTATGTCTGTAGGATTAGCAGGATTTGGATTGAAACATCGGTGGGGGAAAAAAATGCTACAAATTCATTTGGCAGATGTTTCTTTTTATTTTTTTCTGCACGGTTCACAGCAGAGAAGCAGCCAGAAGTTAACAACCAGACTGAGTGCGAGTCTGATTGGATGTGAGTGCCAACAGAGGCATCACAAACTGATTGCTGTTGCTGCACACATGAACAAACTAGTTCAGTGTTCAATAATGTATAAATTAACCTCTCAAAAAAGGATTTTTTTGCCTTTAAATCTCTCCTTGTAAGAATAAGATGCTAACTGACAAGAAAGCTGCAATACTGGATAGCTTGTAATTTAAAATTTAATCTAAATAGAAAGATAATTAAATTGATAAGACATTCACAACATAGCAAGCTAGCAAAAAACTGGGATGATACAACAGCGAAAAACAACAAGATAGCTAGCTAAAGCAAGTTAGCTAAAAAACTGGATGGAAAAATGCTCCAAACTTTTATAGCTGGAGAACAAACATGAACAGCAAATTAACTTTTGTGTTGAACCTTGTTTGCCCAGTTTCACCAACTTAAGTTGTTCTATCTTTCCACGCTCACACGTTTGAAACCAACGGCCAAAAAGATGTCTCCGTCTTGGATACAGAAGTAATATGTAACTCCCAACAGAGTCCAGACTGGTCTTCCACCACGGAGGCGTTACCGCTGGCGGACGGCCGCTTATTGCGGGTTTATGAAATCTTCGTACCCAAAAGGCTGGATTGTGCGGTCCTGCACTTCCTGTGAACTGAGTCCTAAAAGAGTAAATGCATGAAGGGGATAAATAAGTAAACACACACTCAGCTTGATATTCTACGTCTTCTCCCACCAACCTTTTTATATTGTTGGGACCCGCTACAGACAAGGTGAAAAGATATCTACCCTTCAAGACTTCAAAAGTGCATTTGATATCCCACGCTGGACATTTGGCGAATAAATAAAAGATGGGAGTGATTTCATTATTTAAAAAAATGAACGGATGTGTCTTCTCTCACACGAAGGCAACAGGAAGTGGAGCCACGGCGAGAAAAACTGGCGCAAAACCGACTTCCTTTCTTCTTTCACAGCTCCAGTGAGAGAGAAGTAATGCATTTGTTCAGCCGCGACTTTGGAAGCGATCAAAGAGAGACTCGCAACGACTCTTTTCTAACCCCGCTCAGGTGTGACGTCCACAGCTCACAGTATTTCCTACAGGTTTGGACATACAGTGAAAGTCTGACTCGTCAAGGGATCAGATAAGCAGCGATAAACTAGAATATTTGTAAACAAATGAACACAACACCAGTTGTTTAGTTCACTAATGAGCAAATTACAATATAGATTTAAGAGATCACAACTGTCAGTCGAAATTTTGATCCAAAAGAAAGAAATATGACACACGCAGTGAAAGGAAAAAGACAGAAAAGAGAGGAAAAAAATGTGAACTTGTGACAAAAAAGTATTAAAAAACTCAGTATTCTTTTTAGCTTGAGATGATTTCCAGTACTGATACTGCGGCGTAGTCTCTGCTTGGTAATGGCAGCACTTCTTCCTATTTCTGGGCTCCACGTGTGACTCCGCTGGTCGTTCGCCCTCCTTAAACTCGTTGCATTAGCACAGTTGCTTCCGCGAGCTTTGAGCGCCATGGCGCTGACACGTTCTGGCCCTCCTGACAGAGCGCAATTAGCCGGCGCGAGGTTGAACAGCTTGTGGCCGAAGGCTGCCAACAGCACTCCTCTCGTCGCGCGCCCGCAGCAAAGGAGCCTATTTGATAATAGAGCCGCCGCCACCGCCACACATCACCATGCGTCAGCTCCAATAATGACCGGACCTCTCGCTGTGCGGGCTGGACCTTTTCATGACAGGTCACACAAAAGTTCGCGTTTCAATACTGCAAAAAATGACAACCATTCTTCACCCTCCACTCTGAGACGCAGAGCAACGCTGAATAATACGCCCCCAGCAGAGGCGGAGAGTATTCACAGCAAACCAATTTCTTTGGTCAGATGTGGCTCCGTTTTAGAGAGGAAACATTCAGATTAACATCGTTGAATCACTGCGAGTGTTCGACCAGGAACCCGCATTATGTGGCTGTTGACATTAGTGAGCCACGCCAGCAGCACATTAAACGCAGAGCATCTGAAAAACTTGACTTCCTTTAGTGAAAAAGAGAAAATTGAAAATGCCCTCACATGTGAGGAGATCACAGGCTGTTATTGCCTCAAAGAGGCCGAGTCTTATTCCCACAGCTTGTTCTCCTCCTTACTATGATGCATGAGTGTGCGTCAGGAAAGAAAAGAACCACACAGCCGAGGACCATTTCAAATGCTATTCCCGCTATTAGCCATTCAAAGGCGCCGGCGAGTCCCCGTCGCCCCTGGTAGAGATTACCCAAAATAAAAACGCTGGCATTTTTAGCGAGCGCCCCCTCCATCAGCAATAAAACATTTTTTCCCCATTTCCCGGCAGAAATTACATAAACGAGGAATTTGCCTTGATTTAATTTACCACACATGTTGACCACTGATAAATTGAGTATGCCTAATGGATTGGACAACTCGTGTATCTCCGATCTGCTGAAATGACACAGTTGTGAGCACGCCACATGATGCACAAAGTTATTTTTAGGGATGTTTTTATAGTCACAAGATGCAGCGAGCAAAGCTTTGATTTTAAAGGCCGTTTTTTAGATGGTCGCAGCCTGAAATGACAGAATTTGTGAAGCTTTTCCTCTGTGTTTTGTGCTGCTGAAAAACAGAAGTTGCTAACTTAAGTCTGCAAACTAAATTTGGCCGAAGATGCAAATAATGATTCTAAAGGGACCAGTTCGAGTTGGGGGAATCAAATGGAAAAAATTGTAAAGGACTTTTCGAGGTTTGAATTTCAGTTGAATTCCCAGCAGGACTGAACGATGAGCTCCAAGCAGGCCAATTGTCGTTACGAGCTGTCCTAATGAAATACAGCTGCAGTTGATGTAGTCGCATCCAAGATATTCAGAGTTGCTTATCATTTATAGCGAAAACAACTCCTGATAGAGAAGGTGAGTGAAGTCATTTGCTTGTATTGGCATCATAATTTTTAAATAATCGGTGCCTCCTGCTCTCTTTATCTACCTCCCGTCTAGCGATTGAGTTTGTGTGTGTGTGTGTGTGTGTGTGTGTGTGTGTGTGTGTGTGTGTGTGTGTGTGTTTTCCAAACCAATCCAGCCAAATATTAATTCAAGCCCCCTGCTTGCCAAAAATGGTGGATGCAGCAGAGCTACAACAGCATCACTCTGGCTTTAATGACATAGTGCCAAATGAATTAGACTGACAGCAATTTATTGACCCAATTTTAACGTGTGTGCATACGCTTGTGCGCGTTTGTGTGTGTGTGTGTGTGTGTGTGTGTGTGTGTGTGTGTGTGTGTGTGTGTGTGTGTGTGTGTGTGTGTG
>JAUESF010000002.1:2429904-2457342 GCA_032274765.1 Malacoctenus tetranemus | reverse complement strand
TGTGTGTGTGTGTGTGTGTGTGTGTGTGTGTGTGTGTGTGTGTGTGTGTGTGTGTGTGTGTGTGTGTGTGACACAGAAACTGCTGGAATCATCCTCCTCAATAACAAATTAGGCTCAGTGTGCTAAGTGCTGCAGAGCAACCTCATACGTTAGCAACACCCCAGCTATTCTAGAAGCATGCGCGAAGCTCATTAGCTTCACTTGGTAGGAATAAATAAGCAGACATTGTGGAAGCTTGTTAGTCAGAGACGCAGCACAGACACATAATATCCTGCCACAATAAAATGTCTAAAACTAACCAACTTCTATTGATTTGTTCCCAAAAAAAACCCACAAAAAAGT
The DNA here is from genome assembly GCA_032274765.1 of Malacoctenus tetranemus. Taxonomy (NCBI): domain Eukaryota; kingdom Metazoa; phylum Chordata; class Actinopteri; order Blenniiformes; family Labrisomidae; genus Malacoctenus; species Malacoctenus tetranemus. Next base: position 2,457,000 of record JAUESF010000002.1, on the reverse strand, counting down.
TAATTGAAAAAACTTATTCAAGGTATAAAAGGTGCATTTTAATTAAACTGGTATCATGTTGAATTTACTAAGCAAACACAATTGTCTGGTGTTTCAGAACAAAGCACTTTCTCGCTGCCAGCTACACACAAACCACATTCACAGACAACACCATGGCTGCCATGATACACTCACCATGTGTTTTTGTTGACATGCTATAATACCACTAAACACAAGAGAAATTCAGCCGAAATATGCATCTGTTGATCGGCCATACCGAGGGAATGCAGCCCATGATGAACCTGTGAAGGCTGGGGGAGAGCGAGAGAGAGAGAGCGAGAGAGAGAGAGAGACAGAGACAGAGAGAGAGAGAGAGAGAGAGAGAGAGAGAGAGAGAGAGAGAGAGAGGGAGCCGGAATGATCTAAATTTGTGCTGTGGACCAACAGGAAAGCCGTTTCTCTGGCATCTTTCTTCCCTCCGAGATTACACGTCTCTCGTTCTCATCACAACATCCAAGTTGGCTCGCCACCATTAATGGGACGGACGGTGCTCGTTGCTTATCCCAATAACATCGGACCGGACGCGGAAAACAAACCGCTGTGCAGCTGTGTCGTCCACATCGGCGCCAATTTCTGAATTTCATGACCCCCCAAATAGAACATGATGGGTCTAAAAAAAACAACTTTTGTTTGTGGGAGAGAGCGTCTCTGCAGAGGTCCCGCCCCTTTCTCCTTCATTAACCAATGACTGCAGAGCGAAGCTGGCAACAGATCAGGTTTCCTACTTATTTACAGGTTGAACGTTGTGATTGTGGCGCAATTTATTCATTTCTGACCAGTCTGAATTAGCATAATTCCACTAGATATTTATACAGGATGCTAATGCTTGTTTTTCTGGGTTGTACAATACATGGTGAGTCTTAGGAGATCATTACGTCCATCAGTCACTTTTTGATTATTATGTCATATCTGGTGACAGGATGCAAAAACAAAAAATGATCTGTTTAGTTGCTACTTGGTTTGTGTGAAATTTCGTTTAGATTTTTTTCTATGAGACAAGTGAAGTAGCGCCCCCTAATGTTGGTCCGTAGTTGGTGCTAGTGGTCCTTGACTTGGCTGAGGGTCATCGCGACATCACAGCACAGGTACACGGCGAGAGCATTCTCTGTGAGTACAGTAAACACGACACAGGATCCTTTTCCACGGCTCCACACTGGTGGTACAATTACACCGCCTGAGTGAACAGCCTGAATTTTCTCCACAGGCTCCAGCGTGGGGCTGTGGGCTGCGTTCAGGTGGACAGCATGAAAAGGTAATATAGTGTAGCCGCAGAGCCTGCGGTGAGCTCGGGCCGTTTCTGCACCACGAGCCCCCCCGGCTCGCTCAATATAAAAAAAACCTCCACCTCTGCAGACTGGAGCCCGTACACCGCCTCATCCCTCCATCGCTGTATTTAATGCTGGTCCTTCCTTCCCACTCTCACTTCAAACCTGTGCCAAAACGCTCGCCTGACGACAAATCCCTCAGCGTTTTTTTGTTGTTTTTTCTTTCTGCAACTAACTCTGCAGCAGCGCCGTTAGCTCGCGTCTGATTACTGACCAAATGATCCTCTAACTTTTGAGCCCGCTTCCACTGATTTTTGCAATAAATATGAACTGTTTTTAGTTACAAGATTGGTTACACACACATTTTGCACACCCACACACACACAAAGCACTTTGATTCCCAAGATACTGAAAAAGCTCAGCAATCACAGGATTGACGCATCAAATCAGCATCTGATATAAAAAGTGGAGTCTGTCTGCGTGTTCGTTCCTCGCGCCTTTTCGACGGTTCTCGCTCGACTCTTGGCATGAGGACAAGTTATGTATCTCGAGGAGCGTTGAGCAAGTTTATTTCTAAAAATGAATATGGACGATTGATGGAGTTTGACTGTCATTTCAAACTCACAAATACCAGTCAGGCAGAGCAACAACAGACTTCAACTACAGTGATGTCTCAATGGTTCTTCCTCACTCTGAAGTGTGCTGATCACCGACTTTTAAGGGCATCATAATGGGTTTCAAGACTTTTATTTTGTAGACTTTAACTGTGTCTCTAAGTGCAGTTCACAGGGGTTAAGCTGCGTGTGTTCCTCCACCTGTTTGGTCAATAATTTTCCGACTATAAAAAAAAATGAGTTCCACTTGCAGTAACTTAAACCCTGGTAGGGAATCATTTGTCTGCTGTTTATTACCTCGCTTTTTATCTTCATCTGGAGGAAGAAGGCATCGGGGGAAGCGCACACCGGCCTCTCTCACATTTTTAATCTCTTTCATTAGCTCGGCATTACAGCTTGGAGAAAACTGATTAGATATCTCGCCGTGAGCGCCCGCGCCCACAGTTGTTAATAGCAACCTGGATTGCAGGGGCATTATTGTACCAGCGAGTGTTTGGCTCGCTGCGCACAAGCAACTCTCTGTGAAAACACATGGCTGTTTTAATTACCGCTCCATTCAGATCAATGCGGCGTCAGCGCTGTGATCAGTATGCTGCGTTTTTCCTCAGAAAACTCTCCGCGTCTTGATTGTTGAAGAGCCTGTTTGTATGAGCGCGCTGAATGAAACATTATTCTGCTCTGATTTAGCACTTCGGATCACGACGGGTTCTCACAATCAAATGCGACTAACCAGCAACAGATCGGCTCCATCAGACACATGCAGCAACTGTTTCACTCATTTCCAACTGTTCGTTACAAGTTCTATATGCTGCTTGTTAATCGTCGCTTTACTGTGAAGGCAAAACTTTTGGTTGCACAACATGCTAAGTTTCAAATCGCTCATAACTTCTGTCATTTATGAAAACGGCAACAGAGCGGCTGTGTCCCAAATTGTTAGTGTCTCGTGGACACGCTTCAACTCAAGTGCAAAGCAACAAGACATCGCACGTAAGTTAACATTAACATTCGCCTGTGTCCACGTTGTCATTAGCATTGGCAGCCTGGAATAAAGGCTCGCTTCAAGGCTGGCTGCAGAAAGTCTCTCAATGATGATTCTTCCTGGTGTTCTTTCAAAATAAAGCACTAAAGCTAAATCCAAGCATGTTTCTGTGCCCAAAGCTAACCGAGTAATGACGTAGTCACAAAAACTGCCAACAAGTTTTTCCTGTTGCAGTGCCAACAAAGGTTTCATTTACCAAACGCTGTGGGAGGGAAACGAATTTAATTTAATTTCGGTTCAGAAAAGTTGAAAACGGCACAACATCTGCTTAGAAGCTCCAGTTGTTGATACTAATTTTCAAAAGAGCAGCAGTTTATTAATCTCTATCGTAAACAGAAATGTGGTTTTCCAGCACCTGCCTTTTATCTCTGCTTGGTAGTAACGGCAGTGAGTCAGCGACTGAGGGGGAGGACGTGGACCGAGAGGCTCCAGATGCCCTCTTCTGGCCCCAGACCTCCCCCAGGACAGGGCTCGTCTCGACTTGAGCTGCATGATCCGGCGAGAGGCGGCCCGGTGATTCCATTAGCTTAGCCTCTAATAAGAAACTACACCTGGGTCCTTGTTGTCCTCAAACGTGCCCTGATCCCTCAGCCACCCCCCTCCCAGCCCTGCCAAGCTTCAGAAGAAGACAGAATAAAAAAAGTAAAAAGAACTAAAAGAAATGGTTTCATTCCAGAGAAATTGTTTGAAGCCTTCAAAAGTCGAAGCTCACTGGAAGTTTATCAAAACACTATGAATGGGATTCATCCCGAGTTTACTTCCATTCATAAACTGCAAAGTTGAGCCATATGTAATTAAACAACACATTTCACACACCAAGCCACTAATTTGTTTGATTTGCACTATATTTTTCATATTAGCAGTGCTGTATTAACACTTTTTTGCCCTTTCCCATTGTTGACTTCCCATCATGAATCAGAATTGCTCTGTAGTGAAAATTTAAAAGAGAAATGAAGCGTTGGACTCCACTGGTGGCCAATTAAACCTAACAGAAAGATCAGATGCAATTAATTCTGAATTATTACACAGCATTAATTTTTTAACAATGTAAATATTCCCCAAGCTTATTAACAATTCACAGACATAATATATTTCACTGCTGGGCTCATTTGATTTAGTTTTATTAGTAAGTAAGTAATATTTCAAGTCGTTAACTAAGTCTATCGTTGCTGACCAGCATTCACACAGCTATTCTTTACAACATTTCTTCCTCCATTGTGTGGTCACACATTTTTACTTTTAGTATGTCGCATTTGTCTTATTTTACTTCAGTTAAATGCCTTGAAAGTTATGAGTAGAAGTATGATAAACAGGTATTTTTAAGCCTTTAGACTAAGTAGGAACCTTTAGCTCATTGTGCTTTCCGTCACAAATAATGCTTGAAATTGACCAGCCTGTAATATTGTATTATGGCCAGAGGTGTTGATGTCACCGTCAATTTGTTTGAAACACATAACAAAACTATCGTTTGATGTCAAAAAATTTTACACTAGTCTTTTATAATAGTGTAATTCGTTACAATCTATTGTGAAAAAAGTTTTCCAGTGTCTAAAACCACCATACAAGTAGTATATTCGCATAAAATAAACATTAACTCACACACATGTCCACAATGATGGATTACTATTGTAGCTGATGCACTCATTGTGTATAGGTGATGTTTTGTGTATATTTAAAGCGAAACCATGGTTTTCTGTGAACCCTGTTGGTATCATGGCTCCTCTGTCCTCAGAGACTGTGGGCCACTTGTGTGTGCTGTACTTACAGTACACAGTGGGTCAGTCTGAAGCGCCCTGATTGACGCCTGACTCCAAGCATCCGTTCCACCTCTTGCTTAGCAAAGCTTGTTCCAAGAGGATTAAAAATGGAGTCCTCTAGGGCCATGCCATGCCATCTGGACAGCGTTGATCTGGGAGCAGGGTTGTCAGCCAGGACTGCTGAGTGCAGGAGATGCTGCATAACTACATTCAAATGCACCATTCAGCTTTTCGCAGCCATATCAAACAGGAAAATCCTCCCTTTTCCAACCACACCGTCTCCATGTTTGGCTTTCAATCGCCAACATGAGGAGTAAAGAAACCTTATCTATGTCTGCTATCGATTTACAAGTTGATTTATTCGCAGTTTCTTCTGATTATTCACCAAGTCGTTGTCTTTTATTGAATTCATACTGTTTTTGTCACCTATTTTCTGCACATTTTGCTCCAATTTTAGCTGTAAAACATCATTATTTTCAGTCTAATAACTACAAAATTACAAAGACCAACATAACACACTTCGCAGTACGAGTGAGGGTAGAATTGGTGGTCATCATTACATTTGATTTCAATTCCTTTATAAATTATAAAAGGTAAATAACTATGATAAAATTTTATTCTGCAACATCCAGACGTATAAAAAATTCCAGTAATTATGTTTTGTTCATTTGGCTGCAGAAAATTAAAAAATTTAACAATGCCAATTTGAAAAAACCAGTAATTGTAGCCCTTATTATTCATGCTATCTGCGGTCACAATAGACGCCACTAAAGTTAAAGTGTCTTTACTCTTGAATTCTCTTTATTTTGAAGGCCATTGATATTTTCACAGCCAGCTTCTGCTCTGTGTGAAAGAGAGAGGAAGAAGATAATTGTATCTGGCACAAGAGATTGTTATTGTAGTGCTAGTTAAAAGCAGGTTTTCAAATCTCTACAATAAAAAGTAATTTTCTATCAAACAAAAGGGAAAAAAGATTATTAATTTAGCATCATAGTACGAGTCTTGTCCATCTTCGAGACAGTCCAGTTGAAATACGGCGATGACTGAATGCTAACGCCTCTCTAACCTTTCCCATAGACTGATGTGCGCCACCTTTTGATTCACCCCTTCGTACTGCGGTCTCATTTTAAAGGTTAAAGTGGGCAGTAGCTCCACAATAAGAAAGGCAGAGGCTAAATGACATCCATCTCGGGCACAATCATAAGAAGCAACAAGCACCGCATGCACACTGAATTTAGGTCACAGACATCGTCGACGACTTCCTGACTTCAGACAAAGCCGGAAAAGTTTTGATGTTGGGATGATGTTTCATTTTCTTTTTCTTTTTTCATCTTGCTCTGCTGGGACTCGGAGGTTTTCGTTATGAACCCTTTCACTTTGAGAGGTTATGGGTATTAGCAGGAAGCAGCTGATGCCTCCTTTTCCCAAATGGACTGCCCCAACCTTCAAACTGCCCTCAGGCCATTTCCTCCTTTTCAACGGACTCCATTGCTTCCTTCATACAATCCACTATCTCACATTAGAGAGCCAGCTTACGAGTAACCTTCTAATCTCCTTAATCCTCATATTTACCGGCACCGAAACCTGCTCATTAAAGAGTGCTCACATAAATATCAATATACGACTATTTGAGGATTAAATCTCACCTTATTGCTTGTGTGGTTTCTTTTATTTATGTTATTGTTTAACCTTGAAAAACACAGCAAACCCTTAATGAATTCCCTACTAAAAGACGTTTAAGCACTCCCCTGTGAATACCTTGAAAATATTCCCTCTATGGGCGCTGTTTTCTTGGAAAGTGCTTCAAACGGACACCTTTAAGTTGAGCTGGAACTCAAATGAGCTTCCTGCCTCCTTGTTAAATTGTATATAAGCGTTGTGGCCTTCATTTAAAGGTAAAAAACAGAGAATTTTCACGTTAAATTGGTACCTAAAGCCAAAAAACTGCAGCACAGAAGCACCACCTGTGTTTTTCTGACTATAGCCCCCAAAGGGAATATCAAGAAGACAACAGTGCTTGCATTAACGATTGCCAATTTAAACAATACCATTAGCATAACGCAGTAATTATCAGCTATCTGCTGGGAACCCACAACACCACAATTGGCCTGCAACAATACATAGGCAAACAATAGAAAGACACGCTAGGAGACAGACAAATAAATCTTTATACATTGATTTTTATAACAAAATACTTGATGAAACTGTGATAAATTATGTGTTTTCTTTACTCCACCCCAAGAGACAATAAATAGGATTCATAAAATGCCAATGTTGTACTCTGGGTGGCAGTAGAGAGCTACTGTTCCTCCAGGTTTCAGCGTCTTACAATTCACAAGTGTAAAATGACTCATGACACCCTCTTGTGGTATAAAGTTAAACTACAACACTGATGAGGAAATCCTGTTGATTTGTTGACTTGGGCCCATTATATATATATATATATTTGCTTGTTGCTGTTGGGCTAAAAATTTCATCAAAATTGTAAAAAATAAATAAATAAATAAATAAATAAATAAATAAATCAATAAATAAATAAATAAATAAAATTATATAAATTATGGATGAAAAATTTGAAAAAAAAACTGTGAACCCATTTTGCCGACACTGAGAATGATAAATGGCATTTACATCAGGTTGTTTGTATCGTGAGCAGGTCGTCAATCACAACGGCTAAAAATTTCCCGGTTACGTGGAATGGTGACCACCTATATTGTGTCGCAGGTAGGAGAGTAAGTTTGTTTACTCGCCGTCCTCTTTGCCCTGTGGCGGCTCAGCTGTCAGTCAATCGGCGCCACCGTTTACCCCAAACCAATCTGCCTTTCTTAGAAGAGATTAATTAACTCGCTCCTGGCCTCCAATGCAGGACACACTGCAGTCAGACCTCCAAAGGATCCGGACAGAAAGGGGGCGTCTTTCTGATTAAAATATCCCTGCTGACCAGCAGACACGCACCGCCGGCTCTGAATGAGCGTGTGTGCGTGTGCGTGTGTGTGCGCGCGCCACTGGGGAGGTTTAGGTGGGGGTGCATGCTCGTTGGCTCTAATCTGCTTGATGATGAAGATCCCCCCAGTGCTCATGGGACCTGACTGAGAGGAGGAGGGGGGAGGGGGAGTGAGGGGGGATTGGTGGCAGGGTGCAGGGGTTGGTGGAGGTGGTGCGCTACTGTCTTACGCCAATGCAATCACGACTGTCGCTCGCCACTGAAGACTCTCTCTCGCTTTCTCTCTCTCTCCACTCACACACACTTCCTCACGCACACACGCGAGCGTCTTTCCCTCACTTGGCTGCTCGCTCGCTCGCGCTCACCGGCTCACTCGTCATTCCGTAAGAACCACACGGACGGACGGACGCACACGCCACTCTGGTTCCCGCTCCTGCGTTTTTCTCTTTCCCTCCCCCGAGCTGCCGTTTCCAGCGTCTGCTCTCAAAGTGTCCGCGCAGAAATACAAGAGAAGAAGAAGAAGAGCGAGAGACAGAGAGAGAGACAGAGAGAGAGAGAGAACGGGATGATGAGAGGAAAGAGGGAAGCGGAGTGAGAGAGGGAATTAAAAAGGAGCGCGAGCTTAAAGGTGGACGGACAGTTTGATTCAGTGACCATTTGGATTAAACTGGCTGCGTTCTCGCTCCAAAGTTCACACCAAAGGTGAGTGCAGCTTTTTCCGCCTCTCCTCCAGTAGTTGTTGTGCATTTTATCGCTTGTTGACGGTGAGCAGATTTGATGAAGTTGCTCACATTACTCCCTCGGTGCAACACTTCTTCTCCAGCAGCTGGTTGAGTGTGATGAAATGTGGATCGCGGCGGTGCCCTTGACACTGTTGTCAGCGCTGTTGAAGTCCAAAGAGAGACTCGGGCTGCTGCTCCTGCCGCTGGATCCAGAATTCAGCAAGTGTCAATTATCTGCACTTCCCTGTGAAACGCGCTGACCTCATTTGTAGGTGATTCCAGACGATCTGCATGTGAAAAAGATGATGTATGGAGAGTGCTCGAGCGTCGCATGTCAAGTGCTTTCAAGTTGAGCTTCCACCAAACTATGAGAATTCAATCTTCTCCTTGTGCAGATGTGATAAAAAAAAAAGAAGCGAAAGGGATTTGTCAGCCCGTGGCGTGAAACAGATGTGTCGCATGTGTTCACACAGTGTCTTGCAAAAGTGTTTCCATCGGAGAGTTTCAGGAGCGCACAAACGTCTGATGGCTCAATCGCAGGCTGGGGGATTATTTGCCTTTTTGTTTGCACACTGTGCACATCAGCATCATTACTCGTGGCCGGCACCATCCTTGTGGCGTGGAGAGAGAGATTAGAGGGAAGAATCTGAGTGGATATCTAAACAGGCTTTGACAGGATCTGATTTGCTGCGACTCGTCGGGATCACAGATGCAAACCTTAAACCCCCCCTTTTCCACAGCAGCAGATGCTTACTGGGATGAGCCACAAAAGAGGAGGAGAGAGGGGAGGTGGTGGTGGTGGGGGTACATACACACACAAACACACACACATACACACACAAACACACACACACACACACACACACAGATGCATCCTCGAGCCACGCTGATCTACATCTGCACTGGACTCCTGATTGTTACATCAGCAGTCCCTCTGCACGTTGTAATTGCTTCTAATTTGCACATTAAATGTATGGAGATTGTCAGCACAGGCCAAATCTTTCTGGACTTTCAAGGAAGCACTGAGCATGATTAGAACACGGGCCAACTGCAAGCGTTACAACCGCGATATGGAAACTGTTATAAATAAACAAACCAGCATATGATATTAATGTCGTCACGCTTTGGGAATGGTATTTTCAAACTCGAGGTCTGTTTAACTCAGCTCTAATTCACACCGAGCTCTCGTGTGTCTGCAGTTAACTTTGTTTTCTGCGGTCATTTTCTTTTGATTTGTGTGCTTTTCTGTGAGTAACTTTCAACATGACGTAATGTGTAACAAATGAAGTGAAATAAGACAATGTTGTTCGTTGCCTTTAAAAACCACTCCAACAAAAGAAAACTAGTGAACATGCATCTTATTTTGCTTTGTAGACGTCACCTTGTTTATTTTCGTACATTTATTTCTTATACAGTTTAGGACTATTAATTTGCACTTGTGTGATTGGCCCATATGACAAATATCTTAAAATTTGTTGTGACAATTTCGTTGTGCACCGAGCGATATGCAGTTTCTAGTGAAACGTGTGAATTGGAAATATCTCTGTCTTTTCCGGCATCACGGCGCTCACAAAACTCGCTCTGCCTCTCCGCGGTAGGGGCGGGAATAACCTCAGTCAGGCTCCATCCGATTGGCCGAGTTTGTTGTCACGCAGTGCATGAAAACTCGCTTCTCGGTAGTTCAGTCGGTCTTACTTTGCCTGGGAAACTTGTGATGGAAATAACCGCGGCGGATCGCTCGCTTCCCATTCTCAGCATGCATGCGATGTTATTTCAGGAAATGCCTTGTGAATTCCTGCACAGCTTTTCAAAGTCATCCTCACTCCACTTACCGATTAGATAAAGAAATAAGCCCCCTCTTGCCTCCCTCCACTTTAAGCTAATGTAACTCGCCATAGTGTCAGAAGGCTGAGGAGTCCTCTTATCAGCATTCAGCTGGAAACACCTGCTTGGGAATAATCAAATTACGCTCCGAGGAGTCCGGAGGAGAGAAAAGAGGAGAGAGGAGCTGGATGGACCCTTTCGAGTACACAGAGGCTACTGTGCAGAAAAATGAGCATTCAGGGCAGGCAGCCACCGACCACTCAGGTATTATAACTGCATTAGACGGGATAAATGAAGAGACATGCGGTGTATTAACTGATGACAGCGATTCTGACTGACTCCGCCGCGTATTATGATGATAATTTCACGTAACTGGCAACAGAGTGAGCAAGAAGTGTGCACGCTGAACCCGTAAAGTCACTTTTTGTAAAATACATTAGGTGTAATGAAGGCTCGCACATTTAACTGGAGTCAGGAGGAGGTGAAAGTGCGCCAAAGACGAGCAGCAGTGTCCCATCAAACTGTCTCACAGCGCCTTTCTCCACTCACAGCCAAGTTGTTGTTGACCAATTAAATCATTTAGTCACTTAATATTTCATACAAACTCGATTTATCTCACCAGAAAATTGCACTAACGCTCCAAAACTTTCAAACAATTTTGGGTGTCGGCTTTTCTATGATTGATGTGCGTCGGGCCGCGAGAACTTCTGCCTGAATTATTAAAGATGTTTATTCTATGAGCTTTAAATGTTTGTGCAGCTGCCAGAAGAAATCGGAAGTTATAAACACAATGATCCCCTATTTACTGAGATTAAAGAGGAATTATTGTTGAACCGAGGTAATAATTTTGGCAAAAAAACACTCCAAGCAAACATTGTCTTGCCAAAAAGAAGACATGAAAAATCTTTAATTTTTCTTGCTCGTTAAAAACAAACTATAATTTGGTCAATAAATATGCGAGTAAAATGTCTTTGAGAAGTGGAAACAACAATAAAATTAAATGAATATCTTTCTCTCAAGATTTCAGTTCAATTCCCTGGAAATTAAATTTAAATATTCATTTGGAGGCTGCAGCCAGAATCAAAGCCATCATATTTCTCAGCTCCTCGTGTCCTGATGGAAACATCAGCCTCAGTCAGACCACGTGCACGACAGGATGTACAGTCAAGCCGCTCTTGCAAGCGTCTGCATGTAAATTTAATGGAGAGACTTGAGTGCATTGTGGTGAATTACAGCATGCATCCGCTAAGCTGTCATCATACCTTGGCATCTGCGGTTGTGTTTGATTAGGGTGAGCTGTTATTTATGGCCCGTCGGCGGCCTTTTACCGTAAGCGCGAGCGCTGCGATCACTCATACGGATATGCCGCCTATCACCGCGTTTTTAACCGAGTGTCCATCAAGAGGCTTCGGGGGCTTAAGCGGAATCAATACTGGAGATTATTTGGAGTCTCCAGACTCTCTTCACCCCGGGCTCTTCAATCTCCGCCCCCCATTCAGTGGACTCATTTTGACATCGTTCGGCTCTAAATGAGGTGTGTCCGAGTGTCTTGCCCGTGAGAGATTTCTGCACCGCTGGAGCGCCAGGAGACGTGATAAGCAACGCTGTCAGAAACTTGCTTCTTCGGAGTTTTGGCGTGCTAATGAGACACGGGACTTTGATTGTTCTGTCTGCAGTTCAATCTCGGCCCAAACTGTCGCTCAAAGAACGAAGGAAGAATCAAGGACACAATGTGTAGTTTGATGATTTACCTAAAAACAAGACGATTTTCGATGTCGTGTCACATTTCAAACCCACAACTCTTTTTGTAGTGTGAAATACCCTCCCCTCAGCATAAACAGTGACACTCCTGCTGTGAACTCTAAACTCACACTGCAGAAATAGTTTTCAATACCTGAGGACTCTGTTGAAAGGGAATAGTAGCAGGCTTTTACTTTGAAAAGGAAGAACTCTGAAACTGAAACACCTGTGATTTATTGTGTTCCTGCATTTCATTGCTGCTTTCCAGAATTATGCTGATGCACACTCGCTATAGAGGAAGACATTTGTGTATGGCAGAAAAGGGCTGAGAAAACATCCTATATTTAAGGAAATTAGCCGAACTGGGGGACTCACATCCCTAAATAACTCTCTTTTGAGGTAAAAATGGATTAGCAGGTACAAAGTAGGTCTCTACTTTGATTTACTTGCTTGTTAGGGCAACTTCATTTACTGCATTCTCTGGTATAAGTCTCATTTTTCATCTGGCAGCAGCTTTAAGCGTTGCAATATTTGACTCAAACAATCACAGTTTATTCAACTTAGAAAGAGATAAACACAGAATTTGGCAAAATAATAAATAGAATTTATATGGTTGTGTTATGTGTCGAGTGGCAATTCCCCTCACGGCGAGCGACACCATCGCCAGACCCCACTAACCCCGCCCCCCCGTCGACCTCTGAGGCCGCGCTCTCCGCGGCTCTCAGACAATCACCAGCAAGAGTCCTAAACATCTCGAATTAAAGTCTGGCCGTGATGGATGACTCTCAATCTGCAGGAGATATTGCGCGGGCTTCTGCTCTGAATGATGGGCGACTCCTCTTCACTCCACTTAGCAATTATTTATATGGATTTGTCTGTGTTCGTTTGTCAGACTCAAAGACGTGGCGCTTCGTAAACTGTGAGGTAGAAAACACCCCGCAGAGGTAAAAAAAAGAGAGACAAACCTCACAGCTTCTGCAGCCCGCTGATGCCGAAGCTTTTTCTGGAAAGCAAACGGGATGCAACCATCCCTGTGGTATACGCGGGTTTTGTCTGAAGCGAGCGGCAGAAGAAAAAATAGCAGTGGGAAAGGAAGCGGTTACCTGACAGCGCCTGCTCATAACAAGGACACAACTGTAGGGTCCAATGAAAACACAGCGCTGTGAGCTCAGCGTGTTGTTCTGAGCCAGATAAAAGGTGAGGCGTGCCGTGGGAATCCACCGCTTCCAACCAGTTTCAACATTGATTATCACTCGTATCCGAGTGGCTCGAAATGGACTGTAAAGAAGACGAGGGAAACCTGCTTATATCGACGCGCTTTCACTCTTGTTTGAACATTTTTTGATTTGCAACTACTTCCATGAAGTCAGTCCATTGGCTAATTCACAGAGAGGGAAACTCACATCACCGAGTGACAAATTTTGGTTGACATCAGAGTTTCACAATAAAGGTCTTGTAAACAGAGGCAGTGATCTGTGGTTTAGTGGAGACCCCTCAGACTACCTCTAACAAAGAATTCTGACCAATTGTTAAAAATCGTGACTTCCAGGAAGATGCCCTCTGATTTTTTCCAACTGAAACTCTTTCACGCCCCCTGGAGGACACCCACCACACACACGAAAAACCGCCGTTTGACTGTATATGCAAAGTTTTTCAAATGTACCAAAAAGAGGTCCTGGGAGGCGCTCACATTACTGAATGCACCGGAGCGAATCTTACCGCAGATCGTCGGCCAGCAGCCGCCACGAATGGTCACAGCCACAGAAACACCACCAGGGGCCCTCGCATGGGCGCCAACACAGGCGGATGATGGAAGGAGTCCCGTTGCCAAATTGTTTGCTCAACTAATTTATAAAGCTTGCTCTTTGTTGGGTTGAGTAACAGATTCTCATCCCTCAGCAGGCAGTTATTTACGTAATCAGCCTCCTTTGCATCTGTGATGAAACGCCTTCGATTGGACACACGTTTTATTCATCAGCGATACATCCAAACAATAAACAGTCATCAACCGACTGGACTCGAGTCCATAACCTTAAACACAACCTCAGCGGGCCCCCCGACGGCAACTTGGGAAAGATTTCCTGTCACCCAGGTGAATGACTATTAGTTTACTGACCCTAGAGGTAGAAGGAGATTGTAATGATTTCTTAGAGAGGGTGCTGGGGGCCCTTTCATTACAATGGTATGAGCGTGGGTGTGTGTGTGTGCGTGTGTGTGTGTGTGTGTGGGGGGGGGGTGTTGATCTGTAGTAGTGCAAGTCCAGCGCAATGATCAAATCTCACTTCTGGCATCAATTTTACATCAAAAAATACAAAATTAACGGCCTTAGGAGGTCAAGAAATTAAAAGAAGAAGTTGATTTCAATGTGAGCAGAGGTCTTCATAAAACATTGTTAATCCCGTGTGTGATGGGCAGTTTATCTGGTAATCTCCTGGTTTTGATAAAATGACTGCTGAGATGCGACGCTATTTTTAGACAGATTATCACTTAATCTCTTTCTAATTTTGTTTTAATGTCACTCGTGTTTTTTCCTCACAACCGGGAACAAATATCTCTCAGGTCGACACGTCTGCGTTTGTTACCCTGATGTTTAATTAAAAACAACACCTGTTTGTTTCCTTAATGGGATTATTTTCATGGTTTCTGGAAATACGTCCAGAGTTAACAACACAGATTTATTTCAACCTTGACTGAAGAGAAAATGCAAGAAACATTGAGTTGGATAGATTATTCTTTTGAGATGACGTTCATCGATCTATTTTTCAAAAATAACCCAATAATAATAATAATTTCCCTTTTGAATGGTGTCAGACGACGAAGCTGACTCAGTCAGTTTCACCTAATTTAGTAGAAAGGTACGTTTTAGATGCATAAATTAACAGTTTGACAGACATTCGATGGCTCGAATGGTAAATTGTGATGTGACAGATACTGCTAGCCTCCTTATTCGAATGTTCTGCCTCAAGAAATGCTGCCATGTAATGTTCAAAATTCACAGAACAGGAGAGGGATCCTCCACTTGGATGAATTAAGAAAAACATTTAAATTTCAACCAAAGGTAATGTTTCCTGTCATCTTTAATATTTCGGTTGCAAGTCACAGCACCACTTACAGGCCTGGAATGTAAACTGCGGGACTTCTCAATGGTTTTGTTGATACAATGTTGAATCTATTTTTGTCTCCATGCAGCTAAAAATGACTTGAAATCCACAATCTGAGGGATGTGAAAGCAGCATTTGTGCAGTTAGTTGGTAAAATCACCGCCAACCCGCCTCTTTCGTTTGTTTTTTTTCCCGAGAAGCCTCTGCAATTAATTCTGCCCTCTACTGTACGCCACATGAAATTTTCAATTTGATTCATCCACGTCGGGACTCATCTTCGTTTCATTAAAGGAAAATGTGCTCCCTAAATGACATCATTTCCCAGTGCGGTGCAGCGCCGCCTCTTCAGCGCAGGACCTCTCACAAAAGATAACATTTCACATTCTGCTTAACGCACCCGAGCAAGTCGCGCTCCCCCCAGCATATAGACGCCAATGAATGCAACCGGTGCAGCATGAACCTTTTAGTCTATTTACCTCAGTCTGTTTAGTTATTCCATCACTGGATCTTATCTCGTCTGGGACAAAAACAAAGTTGAACTGCGAATCTACGAGTGTTCTGGCACCAGGAAGGACACGTTTGTGCACACGAGGTGGCTTGTGGAGGTTGTTCAGGTTGGATCTGAAATATTTACCTGTGAAAGTGGGCTCCTCGCGGCTTCTCCTCCTCTTATCATTATCATGGCAGAGGGGAAAATTACATCATGACTTACTGAAGGAGAACAGAGGCTGAGCCAGCAGCAGCAGAAGACGTTTGATACCAAGTCAGTGGCACAAATCCATGAAATATCACCCGCTCATTTATATTAACATCACACCCTGTTGACGCTCCAGTCAGACTGACAGTCATGTGAGCTGTGCTGCATCCCACAGGACGTTTAAAAGCTAAAATATGTTTTCCTGTGGCAAATAACAGTGTTTTACATCATTCAAAAATGCAGCATGAAGACGGGAGATGTTGCTGTTGAAATGCAAAATGTATCTCAGTCACTTTTTATTAGTGAGAGTGAAAGGACATTTGTAAAATCACTGTTCATCTAAATCTATAACAACACCGATGACTCAAACTGCAAACACCAACCTAAGAGCGAAAATTTATTTTAAAAAAAAATGCACCAAAAAAAAAAAGTAAAATGTAAAATCCAATGAAAAGAATATGGTTCATTCAAAACTGGTCAGTTGGATAAAAAATGGTGAAATAAGAGTGTATAGAAAGTGTCAGAAAAAAAGTGTTTTTACTTCTATTTTCAACATAATTTGACAAACAACAACAGTGAATATTAAATATTTATCATATGTGTTCAATGATTTTCCTACGTCAGCGAATATAAAACGTTAGTTTGATTGAATGCTGGCATGTCTAAGACTCACTTGTGAAATTTGGGGTTCAAATAAATCAGGGTTGTTGTTCTGGCCAGCAAGCAGCCTGAAGCGTGAGGAAAACCAAACGCTCTCCTCTCTGCATTCATTCACGCTTATCTTTCAGCCAAACGCCTCAGTGGAAAAAGTCACAGAGGAGATGGAGAGACGCTGTCGTCTGTTTCTTCGTTTGCCATCCACATAAGTGCAGATCGGATATTAAATTACCGTCGGTCCCTTTTTTTTCTCCCCTCCTGTGGACCTAAATCACCGCGACTCCAAAGGACGTCCTTTTTCTTTTTTTTGGTTGGGGGGGTTTTCGGCTTAACGGCTTACCATTTCCAAACAGGTTTCGGCCCTTCCGCCTTATATAAACCACGAACCCAGGGAGTGATAAAGCGTTGCACTTCCTCCATTAAATAGAATAAGAAATCATCCTGACAGACCCTAGATCTTGGCCTGGGAGAGTCTTTCCTTATGAGAGAGACTTTCTCAAGGTCAGCATGAGCGAGACTTTCTTCAGCAGCAACTGTGATGAATAGGAGCTGCTGTATAGAAAGGGGGAGGGGAGGGGAGGAGGGGGGTGAGGAGGATGGAGATTCAGGGGGGTTAATGTATTGTGTTTACGTGTTAGAGGAAGCTGCAGAGAGTTTATGTGCCTCCAAGTTGTCACCGAGATGAAAAACAGCGAGCAGTGGATTCATTTTTTTAATGCTCACGTCGTCAGATTTACAGATACGTTTTACGAGTTTTATGTGGTTAAGTTACATTTAGAGGGTAAATTCCAGTTATACCCAGGATATATGAAGGACTGTTGGATGTTATGTAGGATCTCAATTAAAAATGATGGGAAAATGGGTTTTTTCAACAAAAAAAGATGGAAAAATCCGCGTACCTGCCATTTGTTACACATAAACTGAAGTATTCCAAAAAATTTGGGGAGCAATTTTGATCTTTAGGTCATCGAAAAACAATGGCATATTTTCCCTAATTTATTGAACTTAGAAATCAATAGAAATAATAATAATAAGCTAATTTGATTTCAGATTGTTGAATAAGTCCTGAAACTGCACAATTCCAAAAGAAATACAAAAAAATTTATTCAAATATCCTTGTAAAACCACTTTATATATGCATTTTATCAACCACTAAATGCTTTTTAAAAAATAAAAACATTACATTTTTTTATGTATTACTTTTATTAACTGCTTTTATCAGACCGGTAAAAATCTGAGTGAAAAAATAAATGCTAATTTGTGGCCTTCACTGATTCTTAGTGTCGATTCAATTTAAACTGAATTATTTAATCCTGTATGTTGACAGCCGATAATTAAGCACAATTACTACTGTACTCATCTGATAACTAATTAGGTCATAGTTGACATTAACATCCTCGCAGTCATGTTATATTCATTATGTGGGGGGGCAGAGACAGAGGGAGAGAGAGGGAGAGAGAGAGAGGGAGAGAGAGAGAGACAGAGAGAGAGAGAGAGAGAGAGAGAGAAAGAGACAGAGACAGAGAGAGAGAGAGAGAGAAAGTCAAGTAATGTCATAAAAAGAGAGATTAAATGAGATGATCCATGAATAGAGATGTGATCAGGTCGACCTTGACCTTTGGATATAAGCCAGTTCAGGTCATACGTGATTGCGAGTATACATGTATGTGTGAATGTGACAGCATTCACCTCCGGTTTACAGCCGTATCAAAGGTTGGACTGAGTTGTGCTGCAGCTCCAGTCATTTATAAGTAAACTTTTCAGGTAAAGTGAGAGTTTAGGTTAGCAGGAGGTCACACGGTATAAAAGTAGCAGACTGGAATAAAATAATATATATTTAAAAGCAACAAAAAACATTGTTTGCTTTGTTTACGAACTGGCGCTGAAAGCCTTCGAGAGTCTTGTTCAGCGCGGCGAAATGGGCAGAGGAAAGAGGTGTTTACACAGTGTGAATCCAGGGCGTGTTTTTTTTACACCTCCAAGTGCACCGAGTGCCAACTCTGGCAAAGATAAATAAAATATTAGCACAATATTACACATTACAAGGATGCGGGGCAGGGATGCGACTCGAGCGGGCTTCACAGGAGACGAGGAAAAGGCAGCGAAACGGTGTTTGGAGGACAGAAACTGAGAGGAAGTGGAACGAGAGTCTGCATGGTGACAATCAAAGGCTCTGCAAAGTCCAAGAGAGCAGATGAGACTGTGGCAGACGCATCAAACGGCCCCTCCTGCCTCCAAACGGCGGCTGGATCTGACGCCAACATGAGCGGCGCTCCAGCTCTGTCCCAGCAAACAGGGCGGCACATTTTAAGCCATTTTTTTGTTATCGGCCATCACATTTCAGGGAGCAGTGAGCGGGAAGCGTTGGCGTGTTCGACCGGACTCAGGTGGAGTGACGTCTTTTGTTTTTGAGCTTTCGTGCTTTTGTTGCGGTATCATGTGTTCGCCTTTATGCTGAACAACCTTCTTTGTTCTGGATTGGAGCTGATATTGTGGTTTTATTTCATGCAGAGGGAGTTTTAATTTGCAAATTTGGCGGCATCCTCTGGTCATCAGGTCGACAGAGAGACAGTGCATGTTTTATTCAGATTTACTGAAGTTACTTTTAGAGGGGAAAAGTTGGAAGTTTAGGAGCATCTCAATATATTGAACGCAATGTGTAAGTAAATCTAATCACTTGGTTACAAGGACAGCAGTCTCAGACACCCAGACTTCCTTGGACACTTCCTTGAGGAGCAACTCTACTCTGAGCTCCTCTTGTGTGATGGAGTTCCTCCCACTTTCTCTCTATTTTAGTAAAAAAAACAACATTATAACTTTCAGCCTCTGAAAGTTGATGTTATTTCATGTATTCAAAGCCGAAACAAAATATATCAGCACTTCACCGGGAGACTGTGTCAAACGTCTCAAGTTTGTGTGTTTTCATTCCTCCGTCTGGGCCGAACAATGAGTCAGACAAGGTCCCACCGCAAATAAAATTCAAAATAAAAGCTGTGGAGGCTCGGGGCTTTGTGTCTGACAGCGGTGACCCAGCCTGCTGAGTCCTCCTGATGAGCAGGAGCTTCACTGTGTACAACAATGTGCTCAGTCACCCTTCCTGCGAGCGTGAAGGCCTTCACCTCACAAAGGCTCGTTTCACAGAGTCCACACAGACTGACACATCCATCATCTGGCCTCCAAACACCCTTACATCGCTCCTTCTCCGTAAACATCTTAACTTAAAATTGGAGTTTTTGATACATTAACTTGCAAGGACAAAAAGCTTTAAGGGGCTGATGTGATATACAGAGCTGAATCACCTGTGTGTAAGGTGAGGGGATACATTCACAGAGGAAAGCTTGTTAAAAAACACCATCACTGAGGCGTTCATCCTATTAACCCAGTTTAATCTGCAGGAAATTCTTGGCAGTTTCGCGGCCACAAAGGAAGTGAAACCGCCAAACGTCTCCCTAATCAAGGTTGTCCTCAGTTTGACATTGGACGAGTGGCAGAGTGGGTTTTTTTCGGCGTCATTAGCTGCTGCTGCCATTATTCAGGTGTGTAGACGGCCAAAGCTCACACAAACACACACACAGACACACACTATCTGAGAGGGAAAACAGCGTCTTAGCTTCCAGCCTTGATGTCAGTGCTCACTGCTCGTGAGAATCAATTACAGTAGAGGTGAGCGTAACGGAGAGTCTTCAGTAATTTACAGGGTTTTTTTTCCGCACAGTAAATAATGACTGAAGTGATTTTCAGTTTATTGATGTCAGGCTGTAAGATGTATTTACAGTATATTACAGCACCGTTACGCTGCGATTGAGGTCTCTACGACTGAGAAAACATTCATTTATTCCTCGCTCACACTGCTGCAGGTCATGACGGGTGAGTTTGGCTTCCTCGTCCGTACAGACGCGTCTTCTTCCGCTCTGAAACGCTGGTTGTTTGTTTCCGGCAGAAACATCGTCTCCTTCTCATAAATGAAAGCCTGAACAAGTTAAAGTGATGTATGAGTAGAAAGCAGAGTCGGATTCCAGTCGCGCTCATCGGACCAAATCATCTCGGTTTGTTAGTCAAGCAACAGATAGTCCAATTTCACTGTTTGCATGCATTAGAAAAATTTGATTTCAGCCTCCTCTCAACCTGCTAGTTCATACTTGCATGTTCAACTTGATTAAAACCAACAAAAATCTGATTTCGAGTCAGTGTTTGCGCGTGCAAAGTCTGGAGAAAGTGTTGAACGTGTCACTCAAATATTTGCAGAGTCAACAATCGTGTCGACTCTCCTGCTTTTTGGCCGCGTTCCTGCACCACGTCGACTTGTGTAATCGCTGTTTTGCCAGATTTCTTTTGACTGCCGAGGCACTTTGCCATCGGCACACAAACTCTCAGTCCATAATGGATGCACGGCACAACAACTGGGGGATCGGTGGTGAAACGACACAGGGCCGTGATCACGCTCGAGGAACAAAGCGCGGATCGTAAACGAGGATTTACAACGATGAAAAATAAGTGAATTGAGAGCAATTAAAAAAAGTCGCGATTTGTCTGAGCCGGGGTTTGACGTCGAGTATCAGGATTTACTGGATTTATTTCACTCTCGCAGCGAAACAATTTGCTTTCCGCCATTAAAGGAATATAATTAAGGCATTGTGCAGATGTTTGCGGATGAGTGATGGTTATCTCTGCACTCGATGGGAGCGATAACGCCGAGGAAAAAAAAGAACGAAAAAGACAAATAAGTGGGACATGTGACTCATTCAGGAGACACGGGGATAATCGGTTATCTTATCACACGAGCACGAATTACATAATTAACAGTCGCCCCAGGGAAATCATGATTTGATGGTTGAGGCTGCGGAGGAAAGCAGCGTCGTCACGTCAGACGGATGATGCCTCACAGCAGCTGCTCATCAACCCTTAATCAATTTCTTCCCTCCATCTTAAAAAAAAAAAAAAACTCCCACCAAGACTCGGTTGCGCGTTTTTTTTTCAACCACTCTCACCGCAGTCGGTTAGCGAGGTGGAATGGGGAGACTTGATTTATTTTCCACAATTTTACGGATGTAATTTCCACTCATTAATAGCGAACCAAAACACAACTTGTGCACAAGCTGGTGGGGAGGAGGCAGATTTATATTAATGCTCTATTTCACACCGAAACCTGAGTGTGATTAGACTCAGAGATTGCAAATGTGTCCTAAGATTAAAGCAGATCCACTGAATTATGGCGGCGCATGTTGTGGAGTGGCGTGAAGAGCGCCGCCCGTCTTCTGTGCACGCTGCAGCAGATTTACACGGAGAGAACATGCAAACTACAGGTGGTGAGAGAAGAAATCCAAGAAGATTTGAAGCTGTAATGGTAAAAATTTAGGTAGTTTGAAGCAGCAAGATTGCACTTCTCACGGACATGAATCCCCCAGCAGTTCATGCAGCAACAAATCCAACATGTGAAAACACCCAACTCTAAATTCTGAGCCAAAATCTCCACAATGACGATTCTAATAAGTAGAAAACACTTAAATATTGTTTCTGTTGCTTAAAATTGATCAATCAGTGATGCAACAGTACCTATACTGTAGTATGATTCTGCAGTACTCTCTCTACCCCGATTCCCCCTTCAGCACTTGTACTGAAGTATGATTCTGCAGTACTTTCTCTACTCCACCACCCAGTCAGCTCAGGACACCCTTACCTAAGCTCCCCGAGTCGGATGAAGCTGGTGCAGGAGATGAATGGACGGATGGTAAAGTTCAGTTTTAAAGTCACTGCAGCTCACAGAGACGTGGATGTTTTGTATTTCCAGGCAGCGACTTTCCTATTTTTAGGGGGAATTCACATTAACCTGCTCCAGTTTGAACACGTGGCGAACGCTTTTCAGAGTCGACTGTAACTGAATAATGTAGAGGAGATGAAATGTGGTATGTGAAGTTATTCATAAGCCTTTTATAGCCATTGTCAGCATTAGACTCCATCTATTCAATATTTCAATAGAGGCTTGCCGGGGAATAAAGTACAAATAGAGAGAAAGCGAGTGAGAAAGTTGCTCCCGTTGGGACTTTTAGGGGCCACACAGACCAGAGATATTACGCTATCTGAAATACTGACTAATCCTTTCTCTGGCAGTCGAGTACAAGAAAAGGTTTCTATTTCTAAAAGTTAATAAACGCGCTTCCGTAAATAGTCTCTTTTTCTTGGTTGAATGCGAGAGTTTCCATAATATTGCCTTCTTACCTCAACGAGGAACGGCGCATTTATAAGTGAAGGAAACAAAGTGACACCGACAAAAATGCGCTGGATCCAACGCTGAACAAGACACCCCTAATACATGATGCTAAAAACAACAGAAAATCCCTGACTGCATGCTGAGCTTTAGAGTCGTGAGTTTTCTTCTGTTATCAAATTCAAATTTCATTCCTTAGGATCTTCTGAACAAAGAAAGTAAAAACAGGAACACGTTTGCTCATCACTACATGAATGCAGGTTTACTTTGTTGCTTGGGGCCAATCTGTCCCCGTCTGTCATGAAGGCCTCGCGCGACGTCCTCGCCACCACTTTGGTATGCCGAAGCATCACGCACCATTGACCCGGCGAGGCAGAGCCATTACAGAAAAGACTAATTCTTAATCTAGGATATTGCTTTCTCATTACTCGGCCTCCCTCTGGCCCCCTGCGTGATAACTGTTTGATTAAGGCACTTATGTCACTTGAGAGGCTGAGAGAGCGAGAGCCCACCTTTTAATATTACCTGGCTGACTGATTATGCCAGCACTGCTCCGGGCTAATAACGCTGAACCACGACGCCTGATTACAGATGCTGATGGGGCCCTCGGTGATGGCGTCCCGAGTAGCCTTCTGAATTCCTAAATATTAATCAATAAACAGCGCTAATTAATTTTCACCACGACTACAAACTGGATCTCAGAGACAATTTGGCTTTTAAATAGCGAACACGACAACACTCTCTAGCTGTTTTGTCATCTCGGATGCAATGTTGGTCCCAACTTGGGCGAGAGCTGGAAAAGTTTTGACTTTTCAGTTAAAATCTGATCTTCATTTTTGAACTGAATGCCTGATATGAACTAGTCACATGTGTGCAGTGTTTTACCTGTGAGTGTGTGCTGCTAAGTGTGAGTGCAAAAGTGAAAAATAATGTTATTTTAAACTACCACTAATACTACTACTATTTTAAACACTCATCAGTGGCAAAACAGTAGCAATGACAACGAGCTTTAAATATAGACACAGAAAATCATAACATGTTTAGTGATCGAATACTTTCAGATAAAACAAGTTTAAAAAGTACTTCTAAATCTGTAAATTCGACAGGTTTTATCCCTCAGGATGCTTTTTCTTCTGGGCATGCTCAGAGTGGGTCAAGTGACCTCTATCTTGTTCCTGATTGGAGGACTCAGAAGAGGTAACTCCACTCCAGTCTTCCCTCTGAAAAACTTAGTGCTGCAAACAGACTGAAGCACTGACAGACCACTTTAGTTTGGAAAAAAAAACGCCTTGTCAAACCTTCAACAAAGCTCTGATTAAACACTGAGGTAAGGCTGTCGCTGTCACTTTAATTAAGTGCAGCAAAAACAGCAGCGCTTAAGTAGCTTTCGGCCCGCCTCACAGGTCAGACCACTCTGCTTTAATAGTGACGCTCAGCTGAGGAGTACATTAGATTATGTGTGATTTGAGATGGAGAAAGGAGGCTTGGCAGCTCGAAACCAAAGGGATCCCAGGAAGGAGGAGATTATCAGACAGGCGCTAAATCAGAAAACAAACAAATAGAAACACCTTCCTAATTGAAAGCACAACACTCGTCCCAGCGCTCTCTGTCAGCTCAGTGTCTCACATCGTTCCCGGTTAATCGGAGCCAGATGACAACGTGCGAATAAATGAGTCGGCAACAACAACAACAAAAAAGGTAATCCTGCAGAACAGCCGCCTCAAAGTCAAGTGGTTCCTCTCCTATTTGCACAAAAAGGTATCACAGGTTAAAGTGGAAGTCTTTCTTCCCTCCGCCGGCACTTATCTGAGAGTAATATCGCCCAGCAGTGCGGAGTGCAATGCTGCAAACATCAATAGCTTGCAGTGCAAATTGCTAAAGGGGAGGAAGATGAGATTCCATGAGGCGTATCGTTTATATCACATCGCGCGGTCACTGAGGGCTGCCGAAGGCAAAACTCCTCCACACCGTCTCCTTCCTCTTTTCCTTTCTTTTTTTAAGCCCTCAATTCCTCTGATCTTCATTCATTAATTAGGTAATTATTGCACTAAATTTCCAGTGTGTAATGTGCAGAATGGCCCATTAGTTTGAGAGGATGTGATTGGACCGCTGGGTTTCAAACGCAGTCAATGAGAAGCTGTAAGGAAGTGTTTGTGTTGTTCAACCCTGAAACACAATAAACAGTATCACCGATGTCAACTTAGAGGGACGTTTTCGGCAAGAATACTGAACGTCTGTTTTCTACACATTTGCACTCAAATACATATTGAACCGCGTGAGTAAGACTGTTTTTGGAGAGTAAACAATTGTACAAAAGAGTTAATACACTAATTTTGGGAGGCCTAAATCGATCAGGGAGCAAATCTGCTTTTATTCAAAAGTCCTTTTATTTTGAAGGGGCTCACAGACATTAAAGGGAAAAGAATAAAATTGCATGTGACTTTAATGTCTATTAAGGCTACTTAGTTTGTGATAATGTGATTGTAACACTTAAAGGGGATTGGTTTGTATTACTGTTTTGTACAAAACAATGTCTCGCTAAGTTGAGCCTCCTGATGTTCGCCATTCGTCAGTTTGATCTATTTATTTGTGGTTTGAGACCAATTAAGGAATACCAATGTGTCACAAGGAATCGGAGGCATCAGGATGTAAAACAAAGCCTCATTAAAAAACTGCAACCTTTGTAAACACCTGTTCACATGTGTAAGACAACATAGCAAAGGTTTACCTGCTTGTAGGCTTCAGAGCTGCTGTGAATGGACGACTGGTTTTCTAACACTTGTGAGGGTCAATGAGAAATATTCATGACATGTTCATCGCCTCATTTGTCATCTTGAGTACACACGCTCGCCATGCTATTACACACACACACACACACACACACACACACACACACACACACACACACACACACACACACACACACAGGTAAACATTACTTCAGCTTGCATTTAAACACAAGGCTGAGGCCCATTTGCATCTTCAATGTGATGATCATAACTATACATCAGTAAGTCCTAATGCCTCTGTGAGTTTATCTTTACACTGGTAATGAGACTCAGCCTAATGTGACTCTTTGTGTGTAATAACCCAGAACACCATGAAAACTACACATACATTTGTTTCTTCTGGTTTTATGTTGCAGCACTGCTGAGAAGATAATGTACATGAAGGAAATACTTTCAAAAAAATGTCAAAAAGAAGCAGAAGGACTGGATGAAATAGTGAGAGTTGAGGGTTGACTGGAGGCCACAGCAGGGTAACCCGCTCTGTGCTTCAAACACCCCCCTCCTCTTCTTCCCCTCCGTCCTCTCCGTTGACAGAGACGGGAGAGCGGAGAGTTCAACTGCATCATTTTAGGTTCACTGACTTGGCAAAACCCACCGTTTAATGAAATTAGGTGCAGAGTGCTTCGTCGGGAGGTTTCATTTCAAGGACAGAACTCCGGTAAAGGAGAAAGAAGCCAGGCGGTGCCACTGATAGCTTCCATCTTCTTTCCTCTTTAAATATAGGAAAGAAATTAACTTTAGCTGTAGCGTATAGGGGTAAATAGGACAGGATGTAAATGGACACATCAGTATAAAATACATTGATGTCAGAGGACACTGTCCGAGTGAACCTTTACAGGATTATGTCTTTTAACTAGTTGTCTGTTCATGTGGCTCTGATGCAACTCAGCCAATCAGAAAACTCAGGACTAAAAGAACTATAGGCAGTTTTCACACTGCCGTATCAGAAATACCACCAGAAACCAGTAGGAGGCAGTGTGTTTCCGAGAAATAACATCTTTATCCTCCATCCTCTCTCAATTTCCTACATAATGCAGGATAAAAGAGCTTATAATGGAGAAAATATCCTAACTCCTGACAGGAAACATCAGTAAACATCTGTTTTACGACGCTAAAAGTCTGCAGGTTAAATTGCAACTGAATGAGAGACCCAACTGACAAGGCTCCTGAAGCATCCGATAAACGAGTCTGTTTCAATCGCCTAGCATTAGCCAACATAATGTTTACGCCTCATGTTCAATCCTGCAAATACGCATCCCTAACGTAGCAAGCTAGCATAAATAAAAGGCCTCAGGCTGCGTTTGCAGACTTTATCTTGGCGTTAGAAGGTAAAAGTGATGAGTTGGCATCAGTACTCAACTGGATCGTAATGCGAAACAAGGAGTAGAATAGGATTTTAATTGACAGAGGTGGTAACAGAAGTGTGCGGTGCATCTAACAAAGCTCCCAATGACATAATAAAACGCAAACGGCCTTAAAAGATCTGCTTTTTGGGACTTGGATGTGGTCAATGAGGTATGATGCAAACATTTTACTGCGCGTTACACTCATTCCACGCATCACTCGATCGCATACTGTACACACTGAAATGTTTTAAAGACCATAATTGCAGTCTCAGCACTTTTTGGCTGACACACACACACACACACACACACACACACACACACACACACACACACACACACACACACACACACACACAC
>JAUESF010000002.1:2402914-2429804 GCA_032274765.1 Malacoctenus tetranemus | reverse complement strand
ACACACACACACACACACACACACACACACACACACACACACACACACACACACACACACACACACACACACCTGCCAGAAAAACCCCATCACGAATCAAATCAGGTTTGCAGACAAACTGTGTGGCAAGAATGGAGGTCAATGGAAGTTATAGAGTTCAGAAAATCTAAATGCTCAAAAAACAAAATTTCCTTGTCAATACAACCAACAAAATGTGTTTTTTAAAGATTTATAAAGAAAATGCCCGATTACAGCTTCCGTTTCATCTAATTTCATTCTTTTTCTGTGAGTCTTTGTAGTTCAAGCTTTTCTCCCACACTGTATTCGAGTATTTGCACAAGGGCTGAAAGGGAGAAGGACATTAATCCAGTGAGTACGTTTGATAGCGGTCGTAGAGGCGAGATGCTGAAAGCAGACTACTTAGTCAGTGTGCTGTATTTAGCCATCTCAGTGTGTTTGAGGACAAAGAAAGGCTTCCAATTGCTTTCTTTTAATGGTTAAGTGCGCATCCCATAAACACAGACAATAAGGCATCAGTGTGGTTCCATTCACAGAGCCAGAGCCGCTGAAAGACACACAAACATCACGGACGGAGCCGGAGGAAGAAACGACCAGATTAGATGCTTTCAGTCGGGCATCACTCCCAAAACACGCAATGCTAATGCGACACTATTAATGTTTCACAGCGATTCTGTCATTGTGTCGACGTGCACAATCAGGGAAAACCCTGACAGTAGGAACAAAGAGTCCGTTCAGCCTGATTGTTTTGTGTCTATCACCACCAACTAAAGAGAAGCTACAAGTTCAGTCGCCAGCGAACATCTTCAAATTGATTTTTCGCTTGATTATTTTAGTTGGAACAGGCAGTTACTTCAGTTTTCATCCATGTTTATCGGACTTTTGAGGCTTTTGTGAGCTTCCACAACTCACTGCTAAAAGGCACTATGTTAATTTAAATGTTAAACCTCCATTTGCATTTCTAAACGCTGCACAGATGCCATGGAATCATCAAACGATTGGATTTCTCCATCTGCTCAGAGGACGAGTAGCTCCCGCACCTCGCCATCTCCACAGTTAGCATCATTCTCATGCTTTATTTTCTCCGAAAACTGTCCATTGTCTCTTGAACATTGAATTCCCCTGTTACCCTTTGGGAGGGGAGACAGAGGCACCCCTTCTGCCCCTTCAAGACTGACCAGGACTACCATTAGCGCAATGGAGTCTGGTGTTTTAGTGCCTAACTTGTTTGAAACTCTATCCGGCTTTCTGAGGGAGATGTAAAGAAGCTTCAATTTTACAAAAAATAAAACAACACTCGACAACAACCAGCCTAAACATCCCTTCCTCCCCCCACCCCAAAAGAAACATAATTTCCTTTCACATGAAGTGTTGCATATTCTTTCCCAGGGCTGTTTAAGTCCTTGGTGAGTACCCAACAAACAGGAATCTGAAAGCTGTTTATTACTTTCAGAGCAAAAGTACACAATAGAACATGTGACGTTGAGCAAAATAGGTTTTCTGCTGGCGGGCAACACAAAGAAACTTGATAATTCCTGCAAAATATGAAAGGAAAAATAAAACCTTGCTCTGCAGATGTTGTGTCGGCCAAGGCTTGAATGGGTGCTAACAAGAGCGATTGTTGAGAGGACGTCGTCTCTTAAATCCGCAACAAGGAGGCTGAAAATTTTAGGAATAGCATTTTTCTATTCATGGTTTGTATGTTTTATTGGGAAGCTAGTTTTCCTGATTGTGGGAGTCCTTCAAAAAGAGTAGAGGCTTCCTAGAATCCCATTTAAAGTTCTTGAACATCTCTCAGTAGACGCTGGTGGCTGATGGATAGACTGATGGACACTGTTTTGAATATTTATCATGATCACGTCAAAACCAACAAAATGTAGATGGGTCGTGCCTCTAAAGTTTTTATAATATCTGCGCATTTCCATGTTTCCAAAGGCACAAGAGCAGAACCAGAAGTTTTATATTTTGTAGGTACATTTTCTGTTCTAAGTATAAGTCGGCACAATTTTAAGCTACGTTTGGCATTTTTAAAGTCATTGTGTTTGGGATATCAAATAGAGAACAAAGAGACACAGTAACACATTATAAATGCTCACATCACATGCAACTTTGAGGCCTCTTTAGATCCGACAGTTTCATTCTTAATTTTGACCTTTCAGTCACTTTAAGTGAAGTTTGCGCTCATTTGTTCCCGAATGCGACTCAGCTGTTTTTGTTTTAAGTCGGATAAATCCATTACCATGAATACCACTGCACATCTTTTCATACAGACTCGCCCTGAGTGTTTAACTTTACAATTTTATTCAAAATACAACCACATTAGTCTCTCTTTTTTCTTTTTTTTTTTTACAGAACAAGATTCATCACCGTGGTTTTTCTATTACCACAGTAATCTAAATGCAAATTTTAACTGTCCCTTTTTTCCACCAGGATGATGCTCCTGGCACAGCGTGTGCTCCAGAATTGAGACGTGCTTCCCCCGTTTCCCTCCTTTCTGCCTCGCTCACACAGAAATGTAACCGGCGATGAAGACTGCTTATCGCGTAGACGTATCGCGCGAAAGGAAAACGTGTCACTAATTGAACAAAAATAGTGACACCGTTCCCGTTCTCGAGCTCTGAAGGAGGAGGATAGCGTTTGAACGGGTCCACCGGGAGGACGGGTTGGCAGATATATGTAAAAATAAACTAAATCATATCAGCGTGAGATATAGATTCCTAATGGTGCACATCAATAATGCAGATTTCAATTTTAATCAAATAATTGTGTCAAAACCGAGTCGTTTTATGTGCCGTGTTTAAATCGAATCCTCTGGGAATGTGCTGTGTTTTTTATTTAGACTCTACCTGTTTATTTCCTGACTGAAGGTGTCACTTTCACACACACTGTACACACACGTGCGCTGCACACTGCCGTCCTGGATGCACTGATATGGATTGGTGGCAATGAAAGGCTTCATCATTCCTGCCTTCCTTCCTGCCCCGTCATCAATTCTCCCCGCCTGGATCTGCCGCTGAGTGACACCCGGTGAGCCGTCGCCTCTCCCCCTATCTCCCGCCCTGCCTCGCCACTGTAAATACATCCACGGTGCAGGGCGCCGAACGTGCCTGTCCTCGTGTAACTTCATACCGACGTGCCGGTGGCCTGATACCAATAATCTTCCTCCTCTGCCGCTCGTCGCTAGCTCTGCTGCTGCTTGCTTGTACTCCATCATGGCGGTCAGGGACGCTCGCTGTGGCCTTTTTCCCATCATCTCCTATTCATTAGAGTGGAGCCGGTGTAATATCAGGACCCACATCAGTCATCTCTTGACTCCATGTGTTAATGTCAGCTCACATTTATCAGATAAAGAGCCACAGGAAATGATCAACAAAGCTTTAAACATGTAAACACCAAGATTTACAACCATGAAGGATTTAACTAGGTGATAATTTCGTTGTTGCTCATCCCACAAATGCATGTTGCTTATGAGGCAGTCTGAAGGCTTTATCAGGTTGAAAATCATTAGACTTGAAGCACTTTGCAAACCTCCTCAAAAGTGACCATTACCTTTACTACTCAAATCTTTTACACACCAGAGTCTCTTAAAGGGGCAGCACTCTTGTAATGCTGTCTTCGATCAGGGGGTCGCTGTATGAACACCAACTTTTAATCACTTGTTCCTTGTACCACCCCTCAAGAGGAGATTTCCTGCAACACTACCAAAAACATGACCTCCTGATGAATAAGATGGAAACATTGGATTGGTTCTGGATGATATTCCTCTCAAAATTATATTTTTTGTGTTGTTTATTTCCATTTTTGTGGGCAGCCACTGCTGTCAAATAATTTTAGTGAAGTTTACTTTTCAATTTCGAGTGCCCAAAAAAATGTTGATGCCAGAAAACATCATTATTTTTTGCAACTTTTACTTTCTACATAATGATTTTCACACTGAAGAAAAAGCATTTTGTGAAATATAACTTAAAATCCTGACCAAACAATCCAGTTGCTGAGGGTATTTTACCACACATCCCATAAAGTGCTGATTTTTATATTCATGAGTGCCTCATTGTTTGTCAACAGTGCAAACGAAGAGAGCTTTATTTATTTTCCTGCTCCTCTCCATCCTCCCTAAAAGTGACGGCTCCCTCAGCAGCATCAGAGCCACTTAATTAAGCACCAGCAACCCTCCACACATGCTTCTTTTTTTTCTTGTTATTTTTTTAAGAGCTGTCTCGAATAATCAAATAATAAGGCGCTCATCGGGTGAGAAATCCCCCCGCCGACTGCAGTCATTAACCATGGAAGGAAAAACGTAAACAGCAAAAGGCAGGAAAACACAACGGCACGTGAATTGAAAGGAAAAATTACTAGATATCAACTTTATTTTACTCAGACTTGAAGTTGTTGTTGAAGCCAACAGGGTAACGCGTTTGCGAGCCAACTATTACGACATAAGGTCCAATAAAAGACAGTTTAAAGAAAGGGAAGGATTGTGAGCCCTGTTTCAGTGTTCAAAAGTTTTCAATATAAACCTACCAGCAACAACATTAAGCCCACATGTCTAGTTTCATGTCGGAAGACTCTAAACCAGCCTTCTCCCCCACCTGCATCAATAAAACTTGCACCCAGGAGAAAAACTGTTCACCTCCAATAACAGGGGCTGTAATAGAGAGATAACCAGTGGTCATAATATTGTGGCTGACTCATATCAGCGGGTTCCTTCTCAACAAAGACTTGCTGAGAAACGTGTGTTATCTCTCCGCTGCATCAACACGATAAGTACAACAGACGTGGCGGCTGATGGGAAGACCATTATTGGATGAAAAACCTTTTAATCTGCATGTTGAGCGCAAGATGTGACATTAAAGCAGCCGCCTGTAACAGCTGTGCTCTTAAAAACGGTGACAAGCTGAAGTAAAACACGAAAAGAAAAGGAGGTGGAAACATTCAATCTCAGACAGACACGGGCACCTTCGAAACTGCCACAGAAGTAAGTTACCATTATAGAGGATTACAGGAAGTGTTCGGTCCTGATCTCTCTCTCCCTCCCTCTCTCCCGCTCCCTCTCCTCCGGCTCGCTCATTCATATCTAATTTATTGCCATCTGCTCGGCCTGGGTGTAAATCCGAACGCAGACCGACTTGTTCGCCCAAGCTTTATCTGTTAACATTTAGCAATGTCTAATTAAGCAAAAACGGAGCTTGAACGGGCGCGCCAGCTGAAAAAAATGCTGTGGCCAGATAATAGCAGTCATAACGGTTTGGGATATGTGTCTGTCACAGCAAGCAAATACACTTATTAGATCAGTGTAATTAGAAGACAGCAGCTGTAATAAGCAGAAGCTGCTCAGCTGTGATTAAAGAGGCCAACTCGCAGTGCATTCTTTTTTTTTTCCTGGCAAAGTTTCAGCCGAGCATTCGGCTCCCGAAGGTCACAAAAGGTAAAAAATGTTCCGTCACCAATGAAATATGAAGTGTGTGGAAAAAAGAGCTAATCTGATGAAGGCAACACTAATTACCTGTACGTCGACTCAGCAGAAAGATGTAACTGTCACAGCATCATAGAATAACAGAGTTGAAGAACCGAGGTGTTCATCTGTTACAGAGAAATAATGAGTGGATGAATGATAAGTTGGATAAAAATAAAAGATGAGGGCTGGACGGATAAAAGATGATGAATTAAATGACTGGTGGGTAGAAAGTCGTATAACGAGCATAGTGGTAGAATGGAGAACAAATATATATTCCATTTTCTTTGTACATGAAGATCTTTTTTATATTCAATTTATTCTTACATTAGACAGAACCACAGCCCATGAATTAACTTCAGAAATAATGACACTAAATAATGACTGACCAGGTCCTGAAATAATCTAAAAATCAAAATATATGCATTCTTTATTGTAATTTGTCTTATGCGCCTAAAAGATTCTAGAAGTTCGACCACTTGTTATTGATGCCGTCCGCCCTATCACAATCCAAGATGCCAACCCTAACCTTGTCTGTCGAGCGTCGGCATTGCCGCCGGCAAAAAATTTAATGACCCACTGAGCAACCCAACAACAGGATTCAAAATTCAGCCCCGCAGTGTTTCCTCCTTTAGTTCAAACGTGAGCAGCGGGGGCCGAGGCGCTGACTGCGTTTGCACCGAATAACCTGTAGTAACAGGAAGCGCGAGAGATTCCCCCTACTGTCAGTATGACTTGTGGGCTCGTTGTCATGCTGCGAGCTGACAGGTCTCCTCTGTCACACCTTTTATTTCATTCGAGACTCATTCGCCCGAGATTAGAGAGCAGCAGCGGTTCAGGAACCTGGCCATCGGTGTTTCCCTGTACCACCTTCAGGGGTATTTATTTGTTTTTTTCTTAAAAGTCTCTCAGATTATACGATGGGTTTGTTTTTTTTGGAGCTTCTGCATGCAAAATCCAAATCCTCTCATGACTTTTCTATGCGCTTTGCTTCTAATCATGAGCTTTCATCGGTGTGATATCTGTTGCATCACAGGTTTTCTTGGCAGCGTTCACACAGGGGGGAGCTGAGTCAGTGTGGCGCTGCTTTATTGCCTCAGGCCAGTTTTGTCTCTACAGTTAAGCCTTCCATATCTTCAGGGGGGGAAAAGTTCAGCTAGGAACACAGACGCAACCTTCGTTCAGTGGGACACGTAGCTAATTTATTTTTCATCACTGAATTATATCCAAGGTGATAACGCCGTCGCAGAGAGGACTCGCCGAGACGAGGAGTTCCTAAATGGACAAAATTGAACTGGGCAGAAGAAAGTGCGTCTTTCTGAGTCTGTAATCTAGTTTGTTTTTCTAGGGTGGCGAGAAAAGTCAGAGTACTGCGAGAGCAGGTAATGGAGGGTTACAACAAGATCTCAGAGAAGGAAAGGTATCATTAGGACATACCAACGAGCAGGTATTCAACAAAGTCGAGTTTTCCTCTCCAAATGACGAGAAGCAGCCAAACAGAACTTTAGGATGCCAATTCTGACAGTCCTTAAAAGGAGATATCACATATTTTGTAACTTTTTATGGGGCTTCAGTAATTATTCAGTAATTGAACCAAGTTTGCCAAAGTGCAAAGTGCAATATTACCATACAGTTTTATTCCTCATTAAGACGCTGCTAATTCGCAGTTTGCATTCACGTTAGGAACCATCTCACCCCTAATTTCAACCTAATTTTTTATGCACAGGATACGGTTCATTCAGATCTACACTTAGTGTCCCCTCTGCGCAGTGAGTGGCACACGGCCGCCACTGAAATTACACGGTTTATTAATATTCACGATGGAGCGTAATCAAATTGCACTTCCTACCCTGTGAGCTGCTCACTGGGGTCAAAATGAAACAAAGCGGACCACTCCAGCGGCTCCAGTGCCTAATTTAATCTCCTACAGTAGCAACACTGTTACTGGGAAAACACTATTTTTTTACAGTTTGATAGCTTGACAGACAGAACCACTTTCGGTATTGAAAATGGTGAAATATGAGTACTTTTTGGAATAAAGAGAACCACATAGCAATATAGCGACTGAATGCTTTCATAGTAATATAAAATAAGAGTCTTACACTTGAGTTTTATGCTTTTTTTTAGCCTTTAGCATCAAATCAAGGCTAAATGTAAGAGATATTGAATAGCTAATTCAGCGAGGATGTGCTTTGATTTCAGTTGGGTTGAAAAGAAAAAAGGACGAGGCTCTAATGGACGGAACTGACAGTTCACTCATAAGAGAAAAGCTTCAATGAAAGCGTCTCAGTCGCAGGGGTCAAACACTGGTTGTTGCCTTGCATGTTTTAGTTCTGTCTTCTTGTATGACAGCGGTTGCACTGTGCAACAGAGGTGCTTTGGAGCTGCCTTGGGGCAACAGGGCTGTTTCATTTCATCTCAGTAGCTGCCTGTCTTTCACCGCTCCAGAATGGGATCGGGCACGTCTCCCGACTCTGAATATTTGTATCTGTCAAAACTTCTGATGTCAAAAACATGATGAAAGATAGCCGAGCGATGGTTTATCAGGAAACGGAGAAGTTAAGGGTTCAAAAAAAATAAGGCTTGTTTTGATAATTCAGTGTTTGTGAAAGTGCTACACTAGAAATATGATAAAATCAGTCAAATCTGGAGTTTGACAAGATGACAGTGAATTGGGCTTGTGTTAGATTCTTATTTCTTTGTCTCATGTTGTGAAGAAAAATGACAACCGGAGTTCCTCAAAGCTCATGTCTTGGGCCCCTTCTGTTTTTTATGCTTCTATTCATCAACTACAAAAAAACTTTTTAGGATGTCTCGAAAACCTGGAATATACTGTGAATACTGTACAAAGTACCACAAAGTACCTTAGGTGCAGATTGTTAGACAAGTTAATTCAATAGCAACTCCAGATTACAACACTCTTATGTACGAAATAATTATATTGTAGTCATCGAATTATTTTCATTTTGATGAAGCAAGGATAAGAATTAATGGCTTTATACCTTTGTTTTAAGCAAGCAATCTTATTTGTCTTCACTTTCTGAAGGAAATCAGATTGCTTTTGTTATGGAAGAGGAACTTCTAAGTTTTTAGCTATTTTCCATTTGCTATTGATGTGAAACAGGAAACCAACTGAGAGCTTGTCTGTGGTAGCGATGTGTCAGGGTGAAAATACAGGAATGATGGAGTGACATAAAAAAAGGAGGGTGGAAGGGAAAAAAATGTTGACATCTGTTGTATTTCTTGCAGCGACACACCTAACCTTGTCGCATTTGGTTTTATTGCCGGTCTTGGCTGTCTGGCAGTCACCTGTCAGGGTGCTCTCCTGTATAAACTCAGGGCTGAAACTCGATTGAAAAACCTACCCAGAGACCTTTCAACACTCCTTCCAACGCTGGAGGTCTTTGTACAGGCAACGGCTCACTTCTTTTGAACATTTGCAGAATCCGGGATTAATGAAAATCTTTGTCCTGTACCTTGAAGCAACAGTAACATTACCAGTGAAGGAAATCTTAGAAAACAACTCGCCTTTGCAAGCATAAAAGGCCATTTTTATGATTATCCTGTGCTGTATGGACAGGTTGGCAGCACTATTTATGTGGGTGTGGCATAAGCCTTATTTACAGCCCTTCTTCTGTATTTGTACCCAATTAATGAGCTTCTGATCTTTACATTGGAGGTGGTCATGTGCTTACATGACCAAAAAAAGGAGGCAACATCTGTTGTGACTTGGTTTTGACGGCACATACAAGATAAAATTGCAGTTATCAATTTACATGCAGAATTTGTTAAACAACAGTGCTGCACAAGCAAGCTACTGGTTCAGACACCTTAAACGACTGCAGCAGCTTTATTCCAGTCGATTACTGGACCATCTTCGACGATGGAGCGGCAACAACGTTCATGAGGGCATAAAAGATGCTGCAACTGGTCGCCATGCAGAAATATTTCAAACTTCCCTAAAAAAAAAACTTCCACAGTAAAACAAAACACCACTGCTTCA
This sequence comes from Malacoctenus tetranemus, assembly GCA_032274765.1. Taxonomy (NCBI): domain Eukaryota; kingdom Metazoa; phylum Chordata; class Actinopteri; order Blenniiformes; family Labrisomidae; genus Malacoctenus; species Malacoctenus tetranemus. The sequence continues at coordinate 2,420,331 of JAUESF010000002.1, read as the reverse complement.
CTCGAATTCTGGGGTTTTGCCGATGTGGCGCTTTAGTGAGCATCAACGCTCATTCATCACCCAAATCGTCTTGGCAACGGGAGAAGCGGCTATTTGTCACTATTAAAACAATGTGTGTTTGGCCGACTGTCTTGGTCCTCTAATGAACTCTGTGAGAGATAGAGGTCGCCTTCGCTGGTCCACGTCTACAGTTCAATAAACACACTACCGGCATTCAATAGCAGTATTATCTCCTTTAAATCACTGGGGTTATTCATGACTCAGTCTCTTTTCTCTTCAAGGCAGCTCATTTAAAGTGGGAATAAACTTCCTGCAGCACGAGCTTGCAAGGCCTCACCTGCTTTCAATCGCTAAATCTGTGAAACCAATGTGCACGTTTTTATAAGCTCAGCCACATGATCATGTTTTAACACCAATTCAACACAGCTTGCAAAAAGTAAGCCAGTTTATATGGCTTCATCTTGGCAATGAGTTAAGCTAACTCTACAGGCTAAGGAGCTACTCTTGCTAAGGTTGAGTTAATATTCTTGGTAGCAATTTGCACTGCTGCCAAACAACAAGAGAACCCCATTTCGAGTGCTGCCCTGTGCAGAGTTTCCCTCCGTTTTCACATAAGTGTGTTTTTGTTATTGGTGACTGAGGTGTTTGTGGTGTGAGTCGCTCTGAGTTCGCCCTGTGATGGACTGGTAGCATCCCACCTGTCGCCCAGAGTCTACTGCAGCTGCTCGCTAACGCCAATACAGAAGATGGAAGAAAGACCGATAACATTTCCTATCCAATCCAGCGCATCCAGATGTGATACAAGTTCATGTAAAATAACAGTCTTTACTGCTTGTTCTTTGAGAGAAATGTGATGTAATATAATCCAAAATTAAGAAAACTGTGTATTTCTCAACATATTCCGTTTTGCATAGGAACAGCATGTATTTTTTTTCAGTTTTACATAAAGCAACACATTCTTCAGACAAAGTGACAACATGCTCTCCCCTAAGGTGCACTGTATGAAACTGTATGTATTCACCCAGCAAAGCCTTCACTTTCTCATTACGCTGGCTGTGCTATAACCTACGCATGAGATGTTCTTTGATAATTTAGCCTGACTGGCCAGCTGTGTTGCTACTCCCATTTTCATTACATTGCTTCCACCTACACTTCTCTCCTCCCACTCTCCTCTCCCTGGAGGGCTTCGCTGATATTACCGTCTTCTCCTGCCTCAGCCGTGCAAAAACAATGTCTGTGCAGACGTTTCTCCTCTTCTCCCCCTACCCCACACGACTGGCTCCTTTCTCCTCTCCACAAATTTTTCCTCTCATCAGACAGGACTGCGGTTCAATTAAGGTCGCCCGCTTGATCATTACCGCGATGGTGCCGCACATGAGAGGAGGAGGACTTCATTGTTATTCCCATTTACATACTGAAAACAACGTTGTCTCGCACGACGATCCAGCAGCTCCTTTGATTTATGCGCTCAGACACAAAAGTCCTTCTCATCGGCTTGTTGTTGTCTTGGTTTTTTTCATTCATTTTAATTGCGGATATTTGTTGATTGTTGCCCCAGCACACGAGCTGTTTGTTCGTGGGAGATTCTTTCCACTCAATTACTTGAGACAAACAATAATGAAGAGGCAAATGACAACACTGTGGAAAAGTAGTTAAAACATATATTGGAGGAGTAATTATTTCTTGTCCAGCGCTGGGAAAAAAATCGAGGGCGAGCTTGTGAATTGAAGTCATTAAAGAAGCGTTAACTGTAGAGGAGATTTACTCATTAAAATAAGTACTTCAGTGCAACAAACGACAGTGAATGCAAAATAATTGAAGTGATTTACACATGGACTCAAGGACAGTGTACTGCCTATATTTCACTTTTTTTATTGAGTAACAAAAGTTGCTGTCTGTTTGGACTCGTATGAAATCAATATATGTCGAAACTCTTAATGGGTATTACATGTCAACCTTTTCCCACATACAAAGAGGTGACATCTTCACGAATGCAGACCTTAACTTCTGTCCTGTACTAGACTTGTATTTTCACAATAAACTGGTTTGGTTTCAATCATACTGCCAAGCTTTAACGCTGCAAGTCTGAGAAGTAACAGAGGTAATTATTTTGGTCATGCATTTAATGATATGACACATTGTTCTGACTTTAAGGCTCACCACAGCAAATCCTTCAATTGTTTACATTGTCGGATTGGATGGTTTTACTGCTGGATGCCCTTCCTGCTACAGCTGGGAATCAAACCCATGTCCTCAGGATTGAGGAGTCAAATTTCAACCCAACATATTCGTCTCCCAGTGTTGCAGGGATACAAAGCGTCAGGTCTTGACTTCATCAGTCTTCACATCTAGTGATTTTCCGTAGCTGCATCCTGTTCAAATAAGAGACAGCGCGTAGACAGCCGTGTGTTTTAATCTCTCTGAAGCTCCATGCTGTCTCTGGTCCCTGCGGTGGAAATGCAACACAAGGAACCATTTCCTTCAAACATTTCCCTCGTCCTGAGGAAAGTTCCTGTAGTGAAAATGGGGCGGCTTGTGTCTCGGAATGACAATCACGGCGGCTCTGAAACACAGCAACTCTCTTATGAACGAATACACGAAACAACTCGATCAGATGACTCATTGCTCCCCTCCTTTTCCTGAAGTCGGCGCCTTTGTTTGTCATGTTTATGGCAGCCTTGACGAGTAATAACTTTCAGTGGGAGTTTCTGGTGGGTGGTAATCTGCAGCGGGCACATCAGCTCGCCCATATGCTCTTTGATTATTGCAGGTGACGTGCGAGGAACGCTGTCAAGCCCGCTGCGTGGCGTTTATCTGAAGTAGACACGTGGGTCAAGGCTTGCAACCGGAGCCCGACATATGCTAATGAAGTCCCCCTCATAAAATATGCATGGAGGGCCCTCCCAGGATGGTCCGATGGCAGCGCGGGCGTGATTTTGCAGGAATTATGGGAACAGTCATTTTCCATTATGTGGGAGCTAAATGAGGAGCGACCTGCAGGAGAGGCATGTCTGACCCGTGTCACGGCGGTTCCTGCCAATTTTGTGGCGGGGAACTCGGCGAGATCAGTTTTGACTTTTAAGATACTGGTGGTGACAGAAAGAATAAATGGATCCGGGTGCGAGACGTAACCTTGTTGGAGTAATCTCCTCTCTGAAGTCTGTATAATTAATCAAAAGCAATGATGTCAATGAGGGCTCCCGTTGTGAAATTAGAGGCGCACTCGTCTTCCATTACTGTACAACCCAGACGTGCGTTAAGGATGGCGAGCGAGGAACAATAAACCAGGTGTGGAAACCATTAGCTCCATTCTTCATCCCAACCATTCGTGGGTTCTCTTCTCTTGTTTTCAACGCAATTAAGTGTCGTGTTACAAGGCCGGCGCTGAATGCTTGAGCGTCGACGACGCTAGTCAGGCGTTGTAAATAGGTGTGGGCATTAATAGTGAAGTTGTTGTTCTCCAAGTAATGAATGAGGTTCAGCAAATGAGGTCTGTTATGCAATATTTCATTCTGTACCGTGTGATGAAGTACTGTTCGAATCCAGTACAACAAAGCTCACCTGTGAGCGATTAAAACAGGTAAAATGATGCGTGAATCTTAAGCCTAAATATATCAAGAAGCTTCAGCTTTTCACAGATGTGCCAGTACACAGTTATGATAAGAAAATACTCAGAATTTGTTTGTGGTTTGTTGAAGAATAATGGGAAAATTGAAGGACACAACAAGGCTGCCCAAAATCCCAGAAAAGGATAGCAGGCATGTCAACAATCATTCTGAACTACTCTCAAATGAATTTGTATGTCACCAAAAAATTTAGACCATCTATAAACACCTCTAAAGACAAAGAACATTTCCAACCGTTCTCGAAAAGAAAAGCCAAAAGCCGGTGACTCACCAGATTAATAACACTGGAAACTGCCTGAGAAAGTGCCAAGAAAATTCCCACAAGCCTGGAAAACCGACATTCTGACTGGTCTTCAAACACTCCTCAGATCACGCAAAGAAAAAGGCCGTGTGTCACATCACATGTTATCATATTCATGGAGACGCCACTGGATGCATACATGTGTCAATATGTCACTTTAAGTGCATGAAATTCATCATTGATTACTCAGAGGTACCAGAAGACAAAGCATTTTTTGTGTTGTATCGAAGCATCTCGGTCAGCGCGAGCAAAGAACTAAAGTTCGGTACCCAGCTCTGCCTAATTGCCTTTCTGCCACTTTGACTGAATTATTTGAGGAAAGAAACAATGGAAGTGTGCAAATATTCAATTATTTGGCTGTCAGCTGAATTATACATAACTTATCTCCTCTATGGTGGTGCTTTCACAGAACACGCGCCTGTCAAACGACAAGCTGCAGCGACGGGCTCGATCTCCTGTGGCCACTGGCTGTCAAACAGCACTCTTCAACGCCGCAGCGTCTGAGAGAAAGCAACGCAGGGAAATCACTGCAAGCGCGCTGCTTGGCACTGACGTTTTATACAGCGCTCGTGTCAATTTGATATATGAACCGCCAATGCATCGAGCGTTATTCTCACACGGCCAACCCGCAATACGTTCCTTTTTTACATGAGATTTGCTCGAAACAGGGGTTCATCTCGAGACGTTCGACGAGTTCGGTGAAACGAAGCATGAAGCTCATCAGCAACCTGCTCATTAACGTGTCATTAAATAATACATGACTTTCAACCTCTACGGGCAATCAAGGAAGTGTGCGTGTGTCTGGTGGCCTGTAATTGACAGCAAAAATAAAGTCGCCGTTTCTCGACAGAGACGAGTAATCGCGCTAATTACGGCATGAATCCACCAGAACTGCCTGGTGGAGAGGTAATCTATCACCAGGCAAATAATTACAACTGTTATTTTTGTACTTGAGAATGAAAGTAACAGCATTTATCACCAAGCACTTAAAGCGATAGCAGCTGGAAGGCAACTGAGAAAAAACACTAAGCGTGACAAAAACTGTGTATCGCCTTCCTGTCACATTTAACTTCCCTGTGAACATGGCGCCACATTAGAAAAAGTTTACGGTGACATGAAACAGCTAAAAGCACAGTAGTATATAAGCCAGGCCTATAAGAGGCATTGTAACCTGCCACCATATCAGAGAACAATGTAAACAACTCACACACAGCCAAAGAACATGAAGTTTGAGGGGAGATTTGGACTTTTTGAACAAAGTTTTCAAGCAGGAATCAGGATCAGTTCATAAAAAACCTCCAGAAGTAAGATGTCTAAAAGTTTGTCTGTTTCCTTTAGGTGATGAGCTCCACACACATCTGAGTGGGAAACTGACAGATCCAGGAAAGCTGCCCCGCCAAAGGCCCCCGCCTCACCCGTTCTCCCCCTCCCTCCCTCACACTTTGACCACCGGCATCACGACTCTGTTCACCGTGGCTCGGCTCTCCTGGCTGGAATTTAACTCACGGACCGGAACCCCACAGACCGCCAATGCTAACAAGGAACTGCCTGCTGCTGTTCCTGTGGATTCTCGTCGACGCGGGTTCGGTCTCCTCCTTACGCCCACCTTCGCCGCCACTGGGACGGGGCCGGCCGGGGAGGGAGCACGCTAGGAGCTCGGTGGGCCCGCTGAGGAATGGGGCGGCTGGATTTCAGCGGGTCAAGAGGGGCTGGGTGTGGAACCAGTTCTTTGTGCTGGAGGAGTACATGGGGTCAGATCCGCAGTACGTGGGCAAGGTAAGAAACTGCAGTTATTTATGGTGCAGCAGAAGTCATAAATCACATAGTAAGGAGCTCGCAAGAAATTGAATTGGTGGTAAATGGAGGGAGCCAAAGAACGTGAGGGAGATAAAATGCAGGGAAGGGAACAAAAAAAAGAGCAGGAAGTTTAAAAATGTGAATCTTTTAAGTTGGTATAATAAACAATAACTTACAGCAACAAAGTTGTTCCTGCATCTTAACAATCTGCCAGCAAATTGGAAAAAAACATTTGATCTGGAAATCTGTGAATAAAATTTATATGAATACTTTCAGTATTCCTCCTGTTCTAAACTTTCAGTTTAGAACAGGAGGATGAGCTCAAAACGCTGGGACAGAAACTTTAATGAAAAAACTTATTTTTGGCTTTTTTTATGTGTCGATGAAATTAAAGAACATAAATATGATAAATTGGTGAGTGAGATTTACGAAAACAGAAATGTATCCGTTGGATGGATGAACAGGGCCTACACAGAGAACTGCCATATGGCTTCATTCATGCCCAGGTAGGCATCCAATCAAGCATAACTGAACCTTTACAATCCTAATGCATAACAACTGAACAATTTCACCTGCTATATCTGAGGCCACTTGCTGCCAGCAGCAGTTCTTTTCCTCTGGAGCCTTTAATCTAATAATGCTCTTGTTGTAAAACTGCCCTTTCTATTGTTGGTATAAACAGTGGAAGGCTTGATAGTGGAGGTGGGGGAGGGGGCGGTGGGCGAAAAACTATACATGCTAATGGAGCTGTGTCACATTTCTCTGTTAGAGCGGCCAGACACACATGACATTGAAGCGGCGAGAGAATCGATGGTGTGGTGGAGATAAATTTAAATTACAGCCCCAGTAAAGCTGTCAGAACATCAGCGTTATGAGCTCGGGAAGATGCTGACAGCAATAAAAAGACAGCACAGATCCAATAGCCAGTGCTGAATCCAGCACGAGGTAACACATCATATCACACTCGCTTCTCATCAAAACCACGGCCATCTCTCTTTTTGGCGCGGGATTTCTCCCTTTTTTTCCCCACTGCCGTGGCTTAAGACAAGCAAACTCTGTTGGGGTTTAAGGCTAAAGTTGTAATTTGGCACTCCTAGCTTACATAGGATAATAGTAAGACTGACTTATCTGCCCCAGTGCCACCGCAATCAGTCTTGACAAGCCTCTGCTGTTTGTGGAAGCCTGTGAGGCTAAAGTGACGAAGGGAGGTGGGGTGAGGAGGCGTGAGGAGGGGAGGGGGGGCAAGATGCTGTCTGCTGCCCTACTAAGTCACTTAATCCTGAGCTGCTGCACTGCCTCGAAATAATTGACTGATTCTTCAGCATATGAAAAGCATTTAGAGGTCCTTGGACTTCTGTCGGGACAAAGGAAAACAACAGGATTTGGTCTCCTAACGATGCTAAAAGTTGAACCAAGGAGACGGTCCAGCTGACGAGCATTTATCAAGCGGCAACGCAGAGGCCCCGAGGTATCCGTGCTGCGTTTCCAAGGTGCATAAACGGACCGTAATGGACCGTGAGTCTGCAATGAATGCCTGTTCGCTAATACATCAATGCCTTATTGTGGTAATGTATTCACTCCGCAGTGTAAACATGATTTCCATTCAGTGACCTGCAGAGCAGCGAGGCTATGGATGCTCCAGAGACTCCGGTCCCACCCCCCTCCCCCCTGCTCGCAGCAGAAGTTCCCATCTGACCCAATTGAAGGAGTAATTATCTGACAGCAGCCTTTAAAGGAGAGGCTGCAAACCTGGAGAGAGGAAGCTAAAAAGTCTCTCAGGGAAGGGCAGAAAGAAAAACTGCAGGAATTTCAACTTGAAGCGCCCTCTACTGGCAGCACGAAACTCGAACAAAACAACGAAGAATTGCAATGCATTTCTTTGGGGCATTTTTAAAGAAATAAAAGCAGTTTTTGTATTGGGGCTGAACAAAGAGAATAACAGCTCAATTGTTATAAATGTCAGTGAAAACTCAGTCGTAGCTTCAAGGTTTTGCTTCAAGTTTTGAGTCAATAGAAAAAGTTTTTTTTTAACCTTTCTAAGAGAAAATGTTCAAATATGTGTTTTTTGTTTTGTTTCTATTTTCTGTGCTCGGCCAGAAAAAGACACAGTCAGCAGAAAGAATAAAAACAAACAATTGCAAGAGATAATTAGTCCCAGACATTGAAAACATAGTTCCCACTAATAACAAGATGTGGAAGTTTTGTCACTGCAAGTTTTGCAGATGTAGCTGGAGACGAGAAGAACAGAAGGAAGGACGGAGACTGATGACGGAGCAGACGGTCTGCACCGGTGTTACGGTTCACCTGGTCCACCTATTAACCAGCATCTCGCGCCTGAATGCACAGGCGGAAACAGCGAGATAACATTTAGGCGTCCTTGTCAACGTCTTTTATATTAAAATGTCAACACTCTGAGTCTCTGACTTCCGCTGGCAAAGGAACAACGAGGGACGTTGTTAAGATCGATCGCTGCTTCGTAAACATAATTAACAAATGTTACTTTCTAGCTTTTCGTCTCTGAGCAATAAAAGTTTAAAGGCACCTGGTTATTACAAACCAAGAAATTCAAGCATCTCGGGTGTTTCTACTATGTTGCCTGAGGCAGAAACAATTCAAAAATACATTTTAATAAATCAAACAAAGTCATCAACAGAAACTGGAGTGTGTGTACCATATTGGTCTGACTGAAAGCTGATTAAAGTCTTGATCATTTTGGTGTTTGTGAACTAATTAGTTGAAAGTGGAAGTAAACGTTATAGCAATATGAGAACAAACACAACTTGTGGTAGTCATAGAAGTCTCAACAGCAGAACTAGAAGTTCTTCTTATCAGTGGGACACTTTCCCTTGGTGCATCACAGAATGGTGAAGATATATTTTTAAAATTACAGTCTGGAGTACCTTACTGTTCTCCCCTTAATGACACATCAAGACTGGCGGAAATAACTCAGCAACTATTATGAACGAACAATTGCAAAACACAAAAACTGACACAACTCAAATCCATGGTTTAGTACATGGCTTAAACACAAAAAAAAACCACACTTAAACACACACATTTGAAATGGAGAAAATAACTAAATGTGACTTGGGTCGAAAAGTTTCCCTCCCAAAATGTTGTGAGTGCATTCTCATTAGCGTCGGCGCGCTTTGATGGAGCTGCTAATAATTTTGTACGTCGTGTGGGTACCTACTTGAGGGAAGACGAGTCGGACGAAACCCGGACAAAAACGGCCAACGCTGTCTCCATGGCGACGTAACGGTCCCTCCGGACTAGCGGCGCAGCTCGCAAGTCCTCGCCCTCATGACGACGTCGGTCCCTCGGTGGCTCTGCAGCTCCTCTTGGCGCCGTTAGTCTAGCTTTAGTTTTAGCTCTGCTAGCTAGCTCAGCCGAACCCGCTCGGACCTGGCGCGGCACAAGATGCAGCCAAGCGCAGGAGAGTGGAACTCCCTCACTCACAAAGTGTCCTTTCCCGTACCCAGTCCACCAAACGCGAACTTAAACCGGGTACCGCAAAAAATATACAGTCCTGACGAAATTTCTGCTCCGTGCTCTGCGCTCGAAAGCGTCCTTCCCTCCGCCTTCGCTCTCCCGTAAGTGAATAAACAACGTCGTGAACTTCAAAGGTAATCAGAAATAATTACATTTTTGCTTAATGTATGAACAAGATTCCCAAAACATCTCCTGAAATAATTGGAATTTATGCCATTCTAGTCTGTTATTTATTTTGAACAATTTGTTTTATATTTATTGTTACTTTGACAAATGGATCTTTCCCCAGTGTTTAATCATGAACTACAGCAAAAAAACAAAAAACAAACACTTGATTTTTATCAGGGTGTTGCATCAGTAAAGTACAAAAAGTAGCAGAAGTAGGAGCAGAAGAGTAACAAAACCAAGCAAGCAAGAAAAAGTGGTTTAAAAAAAACATGGGCGTAAGAAGAAAGGGACAAATGTTTGTTCTGTGGCTGTAACTGCTCATCTTAATGTCTATAAGTAACCCGCTGTGGGTCACATTAGACTTCTAGCATCACATGCGTACATAAAACATGTTCTGATGCTCTGACAGCACTTTGTTTCCTGTGAAGGTTGTTTCTTTAACTCTCACTCGTGTAAAAGAAGGAGGAAGACAAAGACACGATTCATCTTCGCCTGTTGTCTGCTCTGTTTTGGATTAATGAGTCTGAGGGATCCGCTCAGGTCTGCACCTCCAAGACAAGAGTTCGAATGCATGCTCACATGCCAGTCTGAGAACACAAACAGTAAAAGCAATATTCAAACGGATGCAACTGACTCTATTGTTCATATTTATGTCAGACTTTATATATTCTACGAGCCTGCAGGCTCTGAAACGTGACGAGAATGCGAGAAACACGAACAGAGAGCAGCGACTTACACTACTTACTTAATTACCCTCTTTGCTCCCTGAGGTGCAAATAAGGTCATGACAAGAATCAGTGTGGTCTCCCGCACTCCTGCGAGCACTGAAGTCGCTTAGGGCTCCTTGCTCAAGGGCACCTGAACCACTGCTGCTGTTCAGACAAGCGGTTATTTAAATTTTCACATCCAGATGTCAGCGCTCGAACGATTCCTCTGTGACAAAACTGCTGTTTAGAGTGACTTGAATTCACTTTGGAAATGGCACAATGGAGGCAGCGACGCTGTGCTCAGCGAGCGGCATGAATAACGAAAGGGCCCATCAAACCAGAGAGTTTAAAAAGGTTTCCAACCGCATTAACCTTTCATTCCTATTGAGAACTTGCAAAGCATGTGGAGACTGCAACTTTTAATGTGTTAATTTTGATTGATTAATCGCAAAATCGAAAAATAATGCACTCAACTGTTTAACTAGATTTTCATTACCTCTGAGTCAAATCAATTTGAATTTAAAAATTGGCTTCATATATTGTAACTACTGAGGTCTTGCAATTTTTTTTACGTTGAAACTAAAAAAGTCAAGAATCACAGCAAAGCCACTGAAAAGTATCAGCTTTTGTGAAGGAAATCAAACGTAATGAGTGTAAAAATAACGTTTTCTATTAGATTCTCTATGTACGAAATATGTCAGGTACCTAGTGCTGTTCACACAGAATAATTATCAAAGAAGTGAATAAATCTCAGGTTTTCCGTAACAAACGCTGAATTTCTAATAAAATGAGAGCGCGTCTCCTAACAGGCTGCACAGCAGCGTTAATAAAACCCTTACAATACCCGTCTCTGCCTTTTAAACAGAAACTTGGGAGAATCTCCTGTTGACAGCAACATTATTGCAATTTAGCAAAGAAAGCCTGGAGGGTTTAACGGGGTTAATGTAACAACCCCGTGCACTCACAATTAGATAATGCTGAGGCCCTTTTTCCTGTGCTGAGCAGTGATTATCTGCAGGAAAAATCTGCCATTAATGGTGTGGCTGTATATCAAGCCAAGCTGCTTCCTCTCACCCTCTATTAAACTCTCCACTGAGCGCTGCAGCTTTTCATTTCTCCCTCCTAACAACAGGATCTTCCAAAAAATATTCTGATAAATTGCCGTTTGATTTATTCTTGTTCCAAAAGAATTAGAATATTGTGGCTTCCATCCACATAAAGGAAATGTCATTTTTGATGAATATTTAATACAACAAGTCTCAGCACAGGTGCAATCAAAGACAACAAAACTGCTGGATTTTTCAAACTGGATGCTTCAATTATATATGAATGACATAGCATACAGTGTAGCCAGTGAAAGCAGAGCTTCAATTCATAAACAAAACAAACACGATTCGTGGATCAGGGAGCTGAAAAGAGAGAATATTTCTGAAGGACTGGACCCACATACGAAGACGAATCCACCTCGAGATTTTCATGAATCAAATAAATAAATAAATATATAAAACCACACATCAAAAGAAACTGCACACTGTTTGCCTCCCGCACAAACAAACACTGTTTCTTTTCTATACGAGTCCTGCAAACATAACAGCCAGGCGACGTGTTTCTCAAAGGATACCGAACAAATTATACACTCGGTACAGGCGGAAAAAAAAAACACAGATAGGGAATTGCTTCCAAGTCAGCTGCGACTGAGGTTCACAGAGCAAATATTTTACCTCACACAGGACATAAGGTTACAAAGGAACTTAATTACTTTTGATAGTCACACTTGAAGACCTTAAGAAGAAAAGAATATACAGAGAAAGGACAAAAGCATCCAGACGCCCACTTATTTCAATGCATGACGATTAATACGTGATTTAGCTTGTATTGTTCTTGAAGGTATTTCCACAAGACTTTGTGGGAAATTGTTGTCGTTTATTGCTCAGAGCTTTCATGATGTCAAGAAAACAAAGACGATGCCTCCGTTCACCCAAAACCTGCTCGATGGGGTTGTCAGGCGACTTTGGCAGTCAGATGCATTTGTGAGATGGCAAGACAACTGGCGTGACCTCGACCCCATTGAGCGCCTCTTGGATGAACTGGAATGGAGATTACAAACTGGTGGAGGGGGTCAAATTAACCCCTGCTTGGAAGGCCACACAGGGTTCCAATTGTCCTGGGGGTATAAAATGGCCAAGCGTAGAATGTACCTTGAGTGAATTATGGACCAGGGTGTCCTACAGTCTGGAGCATCAGGACTTCTTTTCCAAGTGTATGTATTTGAATCATATGTCCCTGTGTTGTTTATTCTGTTTATTGTTTTTAATTTTATCCAAAGGTCATATATATGATTAATATGATTGCTAGTCTCTTTGGAATGAAGTATTTTTCAATAATTTTGACCTTAAAGTTGTGCAATTTAGTTTTATTTGTTATTTGAACAGCTGACACAGCATGCTGTGAAAAGTCATCATCTTTAAGGCCAAAATAGCATTATTACCAAGAATAAAGGCAGAGAATCACTCCAAACTAACCTGCCTCTGGACTGTGTGGTGCGAGTTTAGAGATAATCGAGTGAGCTTCAGTTTCGATTCGATGGTGAAAATCTTTTATTGTGTTTGGACAGAATGTGAGAGAATTCATGGGTCGGAAATGTCAACGCTTCTGTAGATTCAGCAATTTCAAGTAAATACCTTTTTTTTTATGCATCGATTCCATCGGTGTTTTCGCAGAAGTCATAAGGCTGCAGGTTTGCATGCAGTGTCACGCTCCGCGGTGCCGTTTCACACACGTGCAGACAAAAGGTCACTTATTTACATATAAGTCAATAAGCCACTTTTGCGAGAAAGGGCAGCCCTGTTTCTCCAACAACTTGTTTATCCCTCCTCTGCTTCCTGGCTGACAAGGAGTGACCATCCTTCCCCTTTATTGATGGCTCTTCCCGCACGGTCCCACCCCACACCTGGCTGAGATTTATCACCCATGTGGAGCCCTGCAATTTAATCTTTCAATGAGGACCTATAAGAAGGACATAAAAACCTTTTCAACAAGACTTACACACGGGGGCACACAAAGAGTGATCCCATCAGCTGACCGTATGAAATTTACAAGCCTTGCTCGCCTGTTCCACACTGTTAAACATAGTTCAGGTTAAATGCCCCTCGAATTTCAGCCGTAAAGTGAAAGATCTCCAAAGGCAAGCGAAGTCTGTTTACATGCGACGATGGAGATGGCAAGCGCAGCTGTAAAAAGGGGCTTTCAGTGCAACTGGCTGCAGCAGCTGATTAACATCGACTCCGAAAAAAATCACAGGCTCCATAACGTGATTGCTTTGCACGGAGCGGCGCAGATGTCCGTGCAGTGACCTCCAGCTCCAACATTCAGAGTCCGAACGTTTCCCCGTAACATCCATAAAGCATGTCCAAAGTGACCACTGATCATCTGGTATCACGCCGATTACAAGCACTTATCACAGCTAATGTATGACCAGAAACTGGGTGATTATTTCATTTTTCACAAACCTGGTGTGATATAAATCTTACATCTCAATTTTTTAATAAGCTACATTTCTTAAAGTTTCAGCTGCACATAAATCCGCACATGAATTGTAGTTTGTTTTCATTTAATCAATATGTTAACATACAGGATGTCTGAATGCGGTCAGTCAGTCATTTATCATCACTCTAGATCACCAGAAGAACGTTTCACCACCAAATGTTAATCACTTCTTCGTTGTTTGACCTCTAACCCACACCGCAATTTTCATTCAAACTGGTTAAAAACTTTTGAGTTATTCTGTTTTCAATCAGACGAACCAATAAACAGTGATGAAAACATGACCTCCTTGGTGAAGATAATCAAATAAATGTACTTTCAAAAATATTCTAAGAATGTTTCTATCTAATATTGTTAAAAGATTTCTTGTGAAAAGTTGAACTAATCCAAAAGTGCAAAAAAATAAACCAACAACATTTAAAATTTTAAAATTTTGGATTTACATTTTTTGAGAGGTGTCTGAATTCTGGAGATGAAAAATGAAAAATGTTTATGCTGCCTGAGCTCCTTGAATTCATTCAGAGATGTGCTGCCTGTTGTAATTCACCGTCAAAGGCAGAGTAATTTGAAAGGATTGCTGGTGTGGAGATTATGCATGAAGTGTGTCGGCGGCTGAGCTGCTCGTTAGAACATATTAAGAGCTGGAGAGCATTTACAATTGTAATGTACGTCGGTGATGAATGCTGCAGGAAATTGTGAAAAGAACAGCTAAAATAAAAGCTAATGATGCCATTCATCTGTCCTGCCAATGTAATATTTTTCATATTTCATCCCGGTGGGTAATGGACACCCCCCCTCCTCTGCCCCCGCAACCCCCCTTCCCCTGGATCATATTTCCAAAGGTTGAGCTAATGCCCCCAATCAGTATCACTTACCTCCATTGGTGCATTGACATTGATGGGTGATATCGTTCTGATTCTGGGTAGAAAATTGCATTCTGTATGTTGTATCAATACGGCTGTATTGTTTAATCAAGTGTGATATGAGAAAAGGGAATCAAGGCTTAACCCTGGTCGCTGGGATCAATAACACTCATGTTCGTTAATGTGATGTGTCAGACAAAAGTTTTACACCATGCGGCTCAAAAATCTGAAGATAACCGCAAACCAAAACAGACGTTTTTGTGAAGAAGCTGCTATAGTTGTCCATTTGCAATACAAACAATGTAATTCCAGCTAAATAGTTTCCTGATGAAGTCAAAATAGACTTGCAGTGACAGCTAAATGTAGGCTGACGACAAAAACTTTATTTTTTTCAAACTTCTCACTGAATAAAGGTCCAGCAGCAGCGTGAACACATTTGTTGTTGACGCTGTTGGGCTTTAGAAGCGTCAAAAATAATACAACAGGAGGCTTTTACTTTGAAATTAGAAGTGAGGTCGGCAGGTCATTACATGTGAGCCTGCATGCTTCTGGCATGAGGCCGATCGTATTGTGTTGTTATGCATTCACACCTATACCTGTCAGTTTTGCCCTTACTCTCGCTCACACATGTGTTTGCCGCGGTTGCATATCAGCACATATAGCCTCCCATGTATGTGTGAGTTTCTTTCCCGCTCCATCCCCATTACCTGACTGAGGCGTGACACAACCCAGATAGGGAGCTCCAAGCTGTCAGCAGCAAAGAAATGGCTGGCGAGCCAATATCGATCAGCTATAATAAGCTCGCACTATTTGACACAGTGTTTTTTCCTCTCCGTCAGCTGCACACGCACCGATGCTGCAGTGGTCCGCGTACCCACGCGCACGTCCGTCGCCGTGGTACAGTGCTGGCCTGACAACACGCAAAAGCCACAAGCCACCTATGATACGTCAACATGCCACCGCGCTGCCACTATAAGCCGTCACACTGAAAGCTGGTGGGACGGTGGTTGAACGGCTGTTGGACTGAACGGTGGCTTCGGACTCAATAATGAAGAGCAGCATAAAAATAAATCCTCGACAGCAGCGGGCGATGGACACACACAGGCACTGATACTGAACTACACACAGGCAGGTCTCATAGACAGAAAGAATATTTTTTGGTTTTGCTCAAACATTTATAAAGATATGAATTGATACTGCAATAATATGCCATGAAAAATGTGCAATATTTACTATTAAAGTGATTAGAATGGACGTGCAATATTTCAGCATCAGTTCAGCTGTTGGGAAATATCAATAGCAAACACATTGAGCGACATAATCCAGACAGACTGTTGCTTTCAAATAACAACAAAGACCAAATGTGTTTTATATTTTGTTACGGATTTGTAGATGCGTTCGCTACCGCACGTTCAATAACAACGCTGGCTCGCCTTCAGCACACAGTTGCGGCTTCCACATACGTCCCTGCAAGGAGCTGCACATAATCCTGGTCACAGAAATCCAATTACAGCATTTTCTACAGAGGTTGGTTACGTCCTCCACCGAAATCACTCAAATTAATCAATATGCGGTCTTACTGCATAGCCAATGAAGGCTCACGTGCAGCCGATCCTGCTGGGGGGAACTCGACCTGCTCCTTCGTATGAGCCGCGAGTCCCACTTGAGGCCCTGCAGACACACTTCTAAAAGGTGTGTGACGACTGCACAGACAGTGAGATGAGCTGTCAGGCCCCCCCTCATCACCAGCAGTTGGTGAGTTGCTCCAGTCGATACAGCTACATTGCACTGATGATTAACGGGGGATGAGCAATGGGCTTGCCACTTCTTATTTTGACAACACGGCTGATGCACCGGCTCACTGGCTTCACCGTTCCAGACAGGTCAGGACGACCCGCTGCTTATTGCGAGCTCACAGTCAGTCAAAACACACACAATTTACCAAAATAAGCCAAAGCAGGTGGTTTTTTTTACAGTCCTGTGGGGCTTTTCACTGGAGTGGACCAAACAGGAACTTCATAACCAGGCACTAAAACGTAATAAAACCTTTATGTAGGAATTATTTTCATTTTGAGAAAATTGACTGATCATGTACAGATGTAAAAACAGGAACTTTAAGCCCCCAAAATAGGCAAGGGTCACGAGAACTTGAAAATACAACTTTGAGGAAAATCTGAGACGCCACAAAATGTTGATGCACTGGAGGATCTTTAACAACCTGAACTGTTCCCATGCATGCACTGTAAACACAAAATCCATCAACACAAACCTTAGCAAGAGTCCTAAAAACGTAATGAGAGGAATTTGTCAAGCATAAAATGCAGACCGTGAATTCCACCCAATCAAAAAAGTGTGATTATTGGCTGTAAATCGTAAAAAATAAGAGATGAGGATGAGCTCAAGTCTTCGTCGGTTCGTCAGTTTTTAATGTTGGAAGTTTTTTTGCGACATCAAACACAAGAAGTTCAAAAGCTGCCAGTGACCTCACCACAAATCCCAAAATACCAAATGTACAGAAGAGAAGCAAGTCATTTTGAATTTGTGACTTCAGGAGGTAAATTCCTTCTCTAGCTAAAATGTACTTTGGACAAGTTTATCACACCAGCTCACAAGCTGCATTGTCTCAGTAGATCTACACACGTAAATGTAGAACAGGACTTAATGTGAATCCACAAAAAAAACACCTAATTTACCAAATTCATCTGAAGTCTGAACAACTCTACAGCAGAAATCTGACAGTTTGTCAGTTTTTTCCACCTCGGAAAAGAAAAAAACTGAATCATGAATAAAAATGTAATTAATCCAGCAGACGGTGCAAGTTTGAATATAACAAGAGTTTTATTCCACTTACACACACACACACACACACACACACACACACACACACACACACACACACACACACACACACACACACACA
>JAUESF010000002.1:2386327-2400930 GCA_032274765.1 Malacoctenus tetranemus | reverse complement strand
CACACACACACACACACACACACACACACACACACACACACACACACACACACACACACACACACACACAGCATTTCTTTTTTTAGCCACGTCAACTGTGAGTGCCAGCGTTTCACTAATTATCAGGGAAGATGGAGTGAAAGGACATTATCACCACACTAAGAGTGCACATCATCAGCCTGTCACCGCGAGCCGGCCCCTCAGTCATTAAGCACATGTTGATTTGCTTAAGGTTATTAGTAACACAACCGCCAGCGGGCCGCACACACTGCGTCTGCTCATCTGCTCGCTGAGTTCTCCTGCGAGGTGGAACGAGAATGATCCGGCGATACTTTCTAGACGAAGGTTCTGGTTCGGTCTCGTCTTCAGAGACCGATGAGTGTTTTGTGGTCTGAACAAAGCCGGCGCCTGCCTCCTTCATAATGAATCTTTTCATATAATTGATTACCATTGTGAGCGTAATGGAATTTTTAATTAATATCAGTCAACTTTCACTTATAATTAATGGAATCAACGTGCCTCTTTTTTACATTTGCATTTCTTTCACATCTCTAATTGTGCGACTCAGAGTGAACGTGAAGGTACATCTCCCGGGTGCACTATTGAATAAACTGCATAAGTGTGTCATTTTTTTAAAATTCAAATACACACAAGAGACTTTTTTTTTTTACCCTCAAGTCAAAAGACAATCAAATGCAAACTCCTTATTATGTATAAATACAATGCACTGCATAAAGAGTGAACCCAACAGAGCAGAACACACAATTCAAGTATTTTCTGTAGATGATTATAAAACCTGCGGAGCCTGCTAGAAATAAAAAGAACGGCTATTCAAGTTCACAATGTATTGATTGTGTGAAGGCTAAATAACCTTGACAGCAATCAGGGTTATTGTTCAAAAGGTCCTCATTCACTGCAGCTCATGTGATCGAAAATACAACAAATACTAAAACAGGCTCATGCAATTGAAAGCTAGCAACCAGCAACTGAAGCTAACAATTTTGGAGAGAGTGATGAAAACGAGGAGAAAATGTGTATTCAGCTCCAAAACATATTGGTAATAAAGTGGTTGTTTTAAAGAGGTTATTGGGGGCATGAAGGAGGAACGGACATAAACACGGTCGCAACAAGCTAACGTTTGACTTTCTCTCCTCGCTTATCCTTTGCTATTTTGCTTCTTTCCCTCTTCCCTTTAACAGTTTGTTGCTATACAACTTGTGGTTGTCATTGGGATTTTTCTCAGTTCGTATTTGCTTGCTTCGCTTTGCTGGCAAAAGACTGCAGGTTCTGACGCAGATGTGCATCTGTTGCTACACCAACGCACAAGCAAAAGCAGCAGCAATTTCTGCAATGAAACTGGAATTAAAATGCTTTTTAGCAGCGGTGTAATTACATCTGTCCAGTGGGATTAGGCTGCATAAAAGTGTGCGAAATTATTCCGAGGATTATCTGGTTCCAGTGATGCTGCAGGTCATGTTACAAAAAGATTACCAGATTACAAAATGATACACTGGCAACAAAACAAAAAATTGTTATTCTTGCTGTAAGTGTCTGAAAAACACAAAGTGTAAGTAGACACAGCGTTCTATCAAAGACTGCACAAATCTGGGAGCACAACTTTCCTGGGAGCACCCGAGGGCAACAAGACTCAAACCACAGTGCTGACGGTGGAAAAATACCCACAACAAACCGCTTCCTTTCATTTGGCTCAAGGAAATGCAATCAGCCGCCTTCTGGATCGTCTACACTCGTGAAAAAACAATCCAATAGTGAAGGATATAGATTTTTCAGGTTGAAAGTTTTATGCACAAATGCTTGGAAGGGCTCATGTCCATCTAAATAGCTGTTTGAGTCAGGGATTTTCTAAGTGTAGGAAGATGAGTGCCCCCTGGCAGAGCACATTACACAAAACACATCACACGCTGAAATCGTCATGTTGCACATGTTTTGTGCTTAGGGGCGGTTCTAGGGCGGTCCAGGGTGGGCCAGTGCTTCCTGACAGCAAACTTTCCATCGCTGTGGCTCTGTGCCGATTAATAATTGCTGACCCACATTTGCATTCAAGAGACTTGCAACGTCTCACAGAGATGAATTATTATAACCATCGCAGGCGGCAAGTGTTTCCCCAAGTCTGAAAAGATAAGCCCAAAGATGTAAAGTCCACAGCTAAGAGGGAATAATGAGAATCACTTTGGCCACAAAAAAGACACGACTTCCATGCAACAAGTGGGATGAAAGCAAAACACACAGAACTTTGAAGCCCAAATACTCACAACAACGCGGCTTCGCTATATGAGCCAAACAGAAGCTTCAGCAAAATGTCATTTTGCAGCCATACTCACAAAATACAAGATGGGAAAGTTGCACAATGCACAAAATAGCAGCAAAAAAAAAGAGAGACTACAACTAAAAAGGCAAAAGAACAGAAATAAAACAAAGGTTTGGACTGCAACGGGTCCATCTAACCAAGTGTGTGTCTGTGTGTGTGTGTCTGCATAGATGTATAAACAAAACCATATCTGACATGGAAATGACAGTTTAGTTTGCTATTCTTAGATTCGATTACATTAGATCATATACATTACATTACGTTAGATCCCCAAAGATGAAAAGAGCCTCAATCATTAACCGTGCTTTTTATTTTACAGTGTTGCACACAATGCAGGATTTAATATGACCAAAATAAGTCCAAAAGTAGTATAAAAAAGGACACTTAAAAAAAACATCAGTCTGAATATTTATCATAAAAAACATTAGGAAACCTTTGGGGGTGAATAAAACTGCTCAAGCATGACTGGTAAGAAGTTTCCACCTTAGTTATTATTTAGAAAATGTTGGAAATTCTCCACATACACAGATTAAACACATTCTTTTTCGAAGTTTTGATCATAGATAAGAATAGAGGACAAAATACAAGGCTGAAAACCTCCTAAATCCGGATTTTAATGCATTTATGGTTTCATAACACCATCGTTTGTCACAATTTGTCTCTCTACTAGTTCGGCTCTGCACATAAAAGAAAGATAAGCTTTTTTAGCACAATACACAACATAAACAAAATGTTTTCCTGCTTAAATTTAATGGTTAGTTGCCTCTGTTTATTTGTGATGAAGGACAAATAGACTCGCACTCTGTTGAATTGTCAGACATTCTCGTTTGAGGAGGATAAACACATTGTTTACATTATTTATACAGACAATAAATAATCTTCTTCTCACATTTTATGCTCATTTTCTGAGAATATTACCCGGGGTAGAGTCACACACTAAAAATAATTCCCATTCATTTGAATAGCGATGAATAATGCACCGTGGGTGACAACATTATAATGCCATGCTATGCTTGTGTGAACTTGGCAATTTGCACTGAATCACCAATTACCCCCCGTGTGTTTGTGCATCTGTCTGTGTGACTCGGGCTGTTTTGAACCGTATCGTACAGACAATTTATACCTCATGTGTCATATTTCCTCCCGTCTCTGCGGTCGGTCGTGACATTGAAGGTTTATGAGGAAATAGTGCAAAAGGATAGTTTTAAATGTCTGTCAGTGGGAGAGAGAAAGACGAGACTGACAGACTCCAGAACAAGTGAAATGAAGGAAAAATGAGGTGTTATGGTGTGATTCCAATTGTTTACTCAACAGGTACCGAACTAATAGGGGAGTGGTTTCGTCTTCAGTCTCTGTGGTTGGTGACAAAGTGTTTAAATGTCAGCCAATTTAGAAAAATGTCATTCCACTTGATCAAAAATAAAAGAACACAAGATGCTGTTTCGTCTCCTTCACCAACAAACAGTGTTTTAAAATCTGAGTACAAAAGTCACTTAGTTTACATACTTAATTTACTTAACGCAAAATGTTTTTGAAAGTTTGTGCTTGATTTGCTGAGCCTGGTAGTTTCCACTTATGTTGATCATTAAAACGTAGCACTAGAATTAACCATCTCTGTTGTCCGAATGCTCACCATTTCACTAAACTCCTGTTAACTAGAGGATAATCATTTATTCTTTACTGTCTTCCTGACAACAACGCAGAAGAGAGCTAGCATTACCATTAATCTACCTGTGAGCATTGATTGAGGCTGTGGTCTTGCCAGTAACTACTTCGCTTGACTCCTGTTTAAGGACAGATGAGCATTTTTCAATGCTGAACGAACTCAGTGTTCCTGACAGCAACATGAAAGACGGCTAACTGTCAAATCAACCTGCAGCTATAGTACCAACGGTTTGCATTAACAGCCTTTAATCAGCTTTCTTGAGCTGTCTGCTGCTGTTTCCATGTTAGTTGCTGCCTCTTCTAAAGAATCGCTGTTCATGCTTCCCAATTAGGGGAATTTTCCCCACAAATGCACCCATTTACTAACTGTAATGAAGTACTAATTTTACGCAACTTCGTATGTGTAAATGCGTGGAAAATAAATTGGCAATAAGAGGACGAGATTCAGAGTGGACTCGTCAAATGAAGTCGGCCCCAGTGGCTCTCCAAAAAGGCAAATTACAGGTGACTCAGTGCAAGCTATCAGGGAGCTTTTTGACAGTGGGGAGAAATTAATCCCCTCTGGCCCGAGCCAGCTGGGGTAACTTCGTCAGGCTGGCTGGATCACACGCGTCTGCCTGGCTGCCTAAAATATCTCCTCTTGTCTCCTGGTATAAAAACGTTGGTGGGCATTTTATGCCAGGCCATAAGCAGGCAACGATCCGTGCCCACATACTGTAATGATCACATTGCATTAGGGCCTTTAAATATTTAAAGGGCTTTGAATTCTTTGACTGCGGCAAGGTAAACATAACTGTATCAATAGGCTCTCCAGCAGCCAGCCCAGGGTTTGTTTGTCTTGTTCTTGGGTCTATATTAACAAAGATGTTCTCTGGCTGGATTTGAGATATTGTTGCAATTGTGCAGCCGCCGCTGTAGTCACAAACCCTTCTGTGTCAGGTGAAAGCAGAAACGAAAGGGGAGCCCGGTGTGAAAAACAGGTATTTATCTCGGGTTCCTTACGCTCCCGTCTCCTCGCTCTCCCTCGAAGAGTAGATTTTTGAGTCATGCTTGAATGGAAATGGGTCCGCGATGTAGAAGAGTTATCACTGCAGCATAATTGCACAGAGAGAATACATTATTTATGAGAGATTTAGCCTCATTAATCTGTGAAATGTTCTGAAAGCGCGATCATTTTATTTTTTTTCTCATGACGGGGTGTTTTTTTGGAGGTTCTTTTGCAGGGGGAATGAATTCGCTCTCTGATGCGCAGTCAGTTTCCTTCACTGTCTTTGCGAAGTAGTCTTCCCTGACAGCTCTTCCCCAGTGCTTTCAATGAATCATTATCTGTGCCAATGTTTGCACTCAACCTGTCGTTTCTTCCTCCTCTTCCTCCTCCTCTCTCCCCTTTTGTCTTGCAGCTGCACACTGACCTCGATCAGGGGGACAGTGCGGTGAAGTACACTCTCTCGGGGGAAGGGGCCGGCTCCATTTTCACAATTGACCAAACGACGGGGGACATCCATGCCTTAAGGAGTCTTGACAGGGAGGAGAAGCCTTACTACACCCTGCGCGCCCAGGCTGTCGACATCAACACCGATCGGCCCCTCGAGCCCGAGTCCGAATTCGTAATCAAGGTCCAAGACATCAATGACAATGAGCCAAAGTTCCTGGAGGGTCCGTACACAGCCAGTGTTCCTGAGATGTCACCAGTAGGTAAGTGACCAGGCCACCATTAACCAAAGAAAAGAACCTGTCGATACTTTCTTTAATTGCTGCAAAACTTTGTGCAAACCAGAGTTAATTTTAAGCAGAGTCGCGGGTACGACCGGAGGGAGTAAACCTGCTCCGCCCCCCACCCTCCAACAGATTCTGACATTTCAGAGTGCCATTTATTTTTGGTGTGCCCCTCAGTATATTTCACAGCTTTGTCTTTACACATTCCCCCCAAGGGAGAATAGATCAAGGTAATTCACCGGGAGAATGGTTCCTCTTGATGTGCATTGCAATGAAGCCCTCAAAACTCCCAAATCAGCAGTCTCTAGAGGACGGGGAAGAAAGCAGCAACAACACAACATCGCCCCAGTGAACGCTCTAAATCAGAAGACACACTGTTTACTGCAGAAGAAGAAGAAACGTGTTTTCAAGTATATCAAAAAGACGCCGAGTGTGAGGATGGAAACAAAGTGCAGGCATGAGTCTATAAACGCCACCCACAGATGATCAATTGCCTTGGCGACACAACTAATTAGGTTTACCTTGGATAACCTCATATTGGCTGCTTGTACCACAAATAAAGCACTGTTTCTTCATCTGGTAGCTCCCAATGATTCGGTTTTAACCACTGTTCTTGTAGCAAGTCTATAATCACTTTTCCTACTTGGTTTTCCAATCTAGAGAGGGATCGTTCAAAGTTCTATTGCCATCAGGCAAACTACTAGGGACTCTATTGGCTCTCTGGAAAACATTTGGTGTAATTTGAGTTAACCTGCTTGCAGTAGTATTGATAGTAGTAAAAGTATTTGTCGAGTGTTGGATGTGTGGCGTACCTCAAGGTTCCATCCTGGGTCCCCGGCTTTTCTGTTCAACTGACTTTAATGGCCGAACCTTCAACAGTCACAGGTGGAAAACATCAATCATAAAGAGATGAGCTGAACACCTGCAGCTTTTATCTTCAGCCGGAGTGTAAAGCAGTGAAACAAAAGTGAGTTATGAAGCCAAAATATCCCCTGACAGCATCAGGGTTACTTTCATGGCTCCCTCGAGAGACACTGGAGACATTCTGCATCTGTTTTTCACAGGCGAGTCCTCTTGCTCTGATGAGTAAAAATGTGCGTCATGTGTTAATTTGGTGGACAGCCACTTCAACTGATAAGGGATTACTCAGCTAATTGTGCATAGCAGACATAATGACAATGGAAATAATTGTAGCCTGGATGGCTGTGAAACTTTTGAGGACAAGGCTTAATCTGAATTCATGATAATCAGACAGTTGGGTGTCTGAAGAAAACAGCCAAGTGTCCCAGAGGACACGTTGAGTTTAAGGTGACTAAGATCGCCTTAAACGCATGAAGTCACTTCAGCAGTGTTGAGTAAAGTAGCCTCAAGTCAACTTCTTCTCTGCAGAGGATTTTTTTACTACCTCCTGTACAAACAATGCGACAAAATGCAACAGTTGTACAACAGCATCCAACGAGCAGCACTCAGATCGATATGTACGCCAGCAGGACTCCAGTAATCAATGGGTCATTAACTGCAACATCCCTTTTGTTGTCTCCGTAAGGCCAAAACAAAAAACCTACAGAGACTAAATAATGCTGAGCGTAAATATGCAATAATTGTTGGGCGAAGACAACAAATCTATGCGCAAACATGGGAAACTCGCTTGTTGCAATTAAAGTATCCCGAATGCGTTTAGCAAAATGTCACAGTATTTCAGAGAGCTGCTTGGAAAGAATGTAATTACAGGAACAACATCTCCAAGTCTCAATATGTTGGTTCATCTGCTTGTTAACTAACTTGTTGTATCATTACTGTTCATATTTTCTTCTAATATACTTTTTTGCATCCATGTTTTCTCAGTCAGTGATAATGAAACAAAAATCCAAATAATCAGACCTATTAAAACCAAAATATGCATATAAAATGCTAGAGTTAACACCCATTAACTTAAAAATCAGTGTGTATATGGAGAAAGAGCAAAATGTTTTCTATTTGTCTCCTCACAAAAGCTCCAGGAATCGAACCAGCACCTCCTTCCCGTGAGGCAACAGTCCCGACCACTGTTCACCTGCCCCCCCTATAAAACTGAATCTTTTCAGCAAGTGTTTTGAACAAAACTGAAATAAAAAGATTGTTTCAAACTGTTTATTATTCATCGATTTGAATATTCCTGATAAAACGGCCACCGTCTCTTCCTCCAGTTATTAGTCGGGTTTCCTGTGCTGCCCGGAAGGTGTCAGCTTAAGGTGCTTTTGAGCTTTCATGACATCTCTGCCTCCACAGCTGTGGATTTCCTCCCTGTGGATGAACATAAAAAAGTTGTCAGCGTGTTATCTCATCTATTAGCACAATACAATCCTCCACCGCCGGCGTCTAACCAGACATGTGTGACATTGTTGGGGTTCGGGCGGATTGAGGCGCTAATCTCTCTCACCTAATGTTTTAATACCATTGTAACATCTGCTCGGACTGAGAAGCCCTGTTTAATATACAGGGAGTTCTCTTTTATTGTAAGCGACCGGGAGCTTAACGGAAATTAAAAGGACGGTGTAAACGGCGTCCCTCTGGTCAGCGGCTCACACTGAGCATCCCACACACACACACACACACACACCCTGGCAGGGTAATCTTGCAGAGCGTTGTCTTGAAGCTTTCCAGATGAGGCTGCGTGATTGATGCCTGGACATATGTGCACAAAGCTGTCAGGCTGTGAAGGCATCATTGTCAGCCTGTCTGGAAGTTGCCTCTTTAAAGCACCTGCCCATCTGGTCCGAGACACACCGGGCGTGTGTTTGTGAAGTCATAAAATAGTCGTCCTGACGAGGCGAGTTTTATTTTGTCCCCAAAAACTTTTTTTTTTTTTGAAACGGAATCTGTTCAATATTAACACATGTGTCAAGAGCTTTGTGTGTGAGTGTGAAATAGTGTTTTTATTGTCAGTTAGCTGAAGGGGAGATGACAAAGCGCCAACAAATATCACTGACATCCTTATATTCTTCCCGCAATGTTTTATGTTTTTTTGTTTTGTTTTCTCAAGTGTTGCATCGCACAACGAGGGGTCACACAAGAGCTCCTTTTGTTTCAGCATTCGTTGCTTACATCCGTATGCTTCTCAAGGAGACAGTAAAGAGATGCTTCTCTCACAAAAACACTTGTTTTATTTGTGATTTTCTAGCTTTTTTTTTTTTTTTTTTTTTTTACAAGCAATTCAGCATACCATGTATTTGTTTACCTATGTTTACTTTCCAAGAGAACAGCAGAAAACTGTTAGCTGGAAGAACTAATTCCCTCGCCGACTCACTGACTGACTGCAATCTTGTTCTACGATGCTCATTTGTACCTGCGGCTCCCTCGGTTGTGATTCATCACTTGCTCGGTGCGTCAGGCGAGGACTGTTTAGTGAAGTGATGAACTTCAAGGAGTCTGGATGTTCCCGTCTCTTGGGGAAACTGTTTAATTCAAAGTCAATATGTCTTCCCACGCTTCTGCCCCCCCCCCACAGGGACGTATGTGACGCAAGTAACAGCCACGGATGCAGACGACCCTACCTATGGGAACAGTGCCAGAGTTGTGTATAGCATCCTTCATGGGCAGCCGTACTTTTCTGTGGACCCCAAAACTGGTAAATCTTTCTCGTCTTTATCTTTAAAGCTGTTAGGTGGCAGCAGCGAGTCACAATCTCTCAGAGTTTCAGCCTTTTTTAAGACAAAACCTTCACCTGTTCATACAAATACAGTCCTGAATGCAGGACAAGACGTAGTTTCACTTACTGCACCATCTTGTGGTACAATGTGGTATTACAAGGCTGGATTGCGCTTCACTTTGCTCGATTTCTCTGTAGCAGTTTCTAAATTTGTATATTTTACTTTTAAATTAAAGCATTGAATGTCGCGTCTTTAAAGAAGCAAGGTACTCGTGTCAGAGAATAGGAATCCCTGCTTTATGTGTACTTTGCAATCTCACTGAGGCAATCTTGTGAAATAAGGTTATCTAGGTCATTAGTCTTGACAGAGATGATTGAGCGTCTCCTCATCAGTATGCACAACACAAGGCGAGCCAGCGCAGGCATATATCAAAAGAATAAAACAAGCCTCAGAACTGACCCCCAGGGGCGCCGCACAAATCACGAGCGCCACAACAGGACACATGTTCCCCTTCAGAGGTGAATTATTTATTTGAAAGGTACACAACATGAATCAGTTGGTTTAAACAAGCGAGCAGAACTACAATAAAGCAGCAAGTTCTGTCAAAGACAGCAGAGTGTTGAGGAAACTTTAAAATACAAAAGTATTGAAAGTATCTCAACGTTTATGTGGACAACATGACGTGTTGAGACTGTCAGAAAAGCTGGCTGGCTCGCCATCAGATCCAAGCCAATCAGACGGCTGGATCGAATCGTTTTGCCGATTCTGCCATTTTTTTCACGAGTCTGGTTTGCATCACACGCTGGTCGACGACTGATGGCTGCAAGAACTCCCGATTCTTTGTTACAGGAATTTAAAGATACTACAGTTGGCTGTTTCCAATAGGTTCATATGTACACGTTTCTTATGAGGTGGATTTTGTCACGGAAAGAAATTGGTGTTGAAAAATGCCTGTTTGTGGTGAGAAGGGAGTGTGTGTGCGTGTGTGTATGGCAGGCAGCTGCCTCTAAACCTCCAAACCTGAGATACCTTCACACCGCCAGTGTTCGCTGGTAGTGGGCTTGCTGTTGGCTTCCTATCTGGGACAGTTCAAAGCATATGAAAATAGGTTCATACATATCACACAGCCAGATAGGCTTGGAATCTGTTGCTGATTATGCTGCTCATCCCAGAGCATTACAGAGCGCACACTGTGACTGTATTTCCAACCGATGCTCGGTGGAAAAAAAAACAACCCACAACTGTTAAAGCAAATGTTTGCCCTGCTGGGTGTGCAGCTATCTCCAAACGCACATAAACAACGCAGGAACAAACACTGGGAGGTAAAAGGTGAGCGAGTGGAGGAGAAGAGAGAGAGAGGGGGGAAGAGGGGGCAACAATGTAGATAAATTACCATGCATGTCACAGACGGAGGGAGAGATGAGAGGGGCTCGTCGCTCTTCAAAAAAAGATGAGAGAAATGTTAAAATAACCATCGTCTTTTCATTTTGGATTCTGCCATGTTTGGGGATCAAATAGGACATCCTCGCCATAATAAATCGGACGAGGGGAAGAGGAGAAAGTGAAGACCCTACCTATCCGGCCCGCTCCTTCTTCTTCTTTCCCTTTTTTTTTTGCCTGCCAACCTCCTACTGACCCAGCTATTAATCTGCAGTACAAACGCTCTCTGATCTCAGGGTCTCTGATCCTCAAGTGAATCATTATATGGCTTCACCAGAGCTCCCTATTGAATGTCAAGTGTTTCCAGTTTGCTGGATGACCTCTATTTCAGCCTTGGTCAGAGGCAGATCGGCAGCTTCTTTCTGCAGACCAAGCGCTCCTTAAGTTGGAGGAATAACACACAATTTTGAGCCAAATGATTCCTCGCATGACACCCGATTACTCCCAGGATGTGGGGAAACTCAGTCACAGTCACAGAGTTGAGACAAGAAAGTGTAAGATTTGTAATTATGAAGATGTGTCGACGTTTCCTGTGTTGAATGTGAAGTACCTTTGCAGCAGGCGTCATGAGGGAAACCCACAAGATAAACTCTGATCTCACACAGCACCTAATTAGTTTTGTGTCAGTTTGACACTTTCAGAATAAACAGATCAAACATTAATAGTCAGAAAACCTTCAAAATGAACCAGACTTCATTTGGCCTCACATCTGGTGTCCAGAGGCTTCTGTCTTTTTTGCCTCCTCTTCCTCTTCCTCTTCCTCCTCCTCCTCCTCCTCCTCCTCCTCCTCCTCCTCCTCTGCCTCCATTTGTCTTCCTTTATTATCTCGTGTTTCTCATCCATCTCTCCATCCACCAGGGGTTATAAAGACAGCCTTGCCCAATATGGACAGAGAGGTGAAGGAGCAGTACCAGGTACTAATCCAGGCCAAGGACATGGGCGGCCAGCTGGGGGGGCTGGCCGGGACCACCGTCGTCAACATCTCCCTCAGTGATGTCAACGATAACCCACCCAGATTCTCCAAAAGTGAGTATTAAAGACTTTGAACATTTCATGTCACCGAATACAGTCATATTTTCATTTTAATGATGGAATAAACACAATTACAGCAGGGTGGGGGCGGGGGGTGTTCATCATACCTACTCCTGGTAATTGGTTTTCATTATTTGTCATTATGCGCCGTCGTAAGCATCGGCCTGTTTATTCAGCGTGATTGCATCGACTACTACACGTAGCGAATGAGCCTGGTGTTGGTGTTATTTCGCTCACGGGGCCCCCTTCTATATTTAGATCCGATTTGAGCTTGGCTGGTGCTGCATCAGGGATTGAGTCAGTGTATTTAACTGCTGTGTTACACTCGGTATTTCCATATAAGCTGCTAAACCAGATTAATTTGATTGTAGCGGTTCACCGGGTCACGGATGGACGGGACAGATAAAAACGCTCTTAAATCATCGATCTGTGAGGGCTCCACTACGTGTACTCGGACGTCAATACTCAACCTGGTGCAAAATGTATTTCAAACCAGTGAGCGCACGGGGGGAATGCAAAATAACCAGGAGAAAAATAGTCTCCCGTAAGATGCATCTCTTGGTATTTCAAAGGGACACCGCGAGGTCTCCTCTGAATGTAAATACGCCCGGTGAGACGGTCAAGCTCCTTGGGCTGCGAGGGGAAGATGATATTTCCATAATGCTGTCACAGCACAGAGGTTTGGGCCGACCGTGGAGGCTCCTCTGCTTGCGACCAAATCCCCCCTTTGTCTTCCTCTTTTGCCTCCATAGCGGGCGAAGGAGACGGTGTCAGACATGTGGCTGAAAGTGACCGACCACCGCATCACAATCAGCCACACTGGAAAAATTACACACAAGACATTATGTGCTGCTTTCAAATGAAGTGCTGTTCCTAATTTGTCCACTTGGGGCAACAAAAAGCTCCTTTATCCTCCATCCACGTTCAAAAATTAACTATCGAACGATGTTAACAGGTGAAATTATGTGATTCTCTGAATTATCTTTTGTGAACACAGTTTTTTTTAAAGATGCGTTTCGGTGAGTGCTCTGCAAAGCGTTGATCCAGTTTATTTGTCTCTATCTGTGTTAAAATCCTGCAGTTGTAATAGAGGTGTTTAATACCTGCACCTGGCTCGGCTCAATTATCCCAGAAGCTTGTTAACCTCGTGACACCGTCATGCGTGCCAGCTGTTCCTCCCAACGACCTGGTTTTGGCAACGATAAAGAGAGAAAAGTTCTCGTCCTCCAGTGAAGGACGCAGGCGACCCACAACGGCGTGTGAAACACCCTTCAAAGTGCCCGATTATATATTAACATCACGGTACTCAGATGCTTCCACAGGCCTCCTGCTTCCATTACAGGCCTCCGATTTACAGCGACACAGTAAATTAACAGCATCCACATGTCGTCTGGGCTCAGATGTGACACAGTTTATAAACATCATGAAGTCAGAATGTAAATCTAAACTCCAACTTTGAAAACCTCTGAATTCCACTGATTCAGTCTTCGGTTTTTGTACATTTGGAGCTGGAATTTGTGAACCAAACAACAAAATGAAAAAGAAGCGGTGGGATGTTGAGCTCCTTGTTTTTTTCGGCTTCACTGCTGAGAAACATGTCAGAAATTTCCTCTAACGTGGTCAATACGGCGGAGCCACAGAAATGAGTGCTGCACCGCGATTCACTCGTTCACCCACAGACCTTGAATCGTTCTTAGAGAAATACTGAGAGACTTTCAGAGGGAAAGTGAAGCTTTCATTGAATCACTGACATTTTTTTGAACTGATAAAAAGTGTGAAAGTAAAAAAAGAAAAAAGTCAGAAGTGGCTGCTGTGAACTGGCTGCCGTGGTGCCACCAAGCGCAGGTCCTCAAACGTGTCACACGGCCGTCGTTTCTGACGGACAAACAGAAGAAGAAGAAGAAGCGGGGAGGATGATGAATTCCCATCGGGTGAAGTGTAAGTGATAATCAATCCGTTTGTGTGGACGTGTTTGAAGATTTCTCCCCGAGTCCTTGGCAGGGATTTCTCCTGTTGGTGCTATCAAAGGGCTGCAGTGTTTGTTGGGCTTACAGGTTTCCAGCCAGCCAATTACAAGCAGCAGAGCAGCCTTGATGTCCAAACACGTCAAAAATTGAATAATATCACGCCTGTAGCCACAGGAGCGACTTCACACACAGAGAGGGAATCAGCTGCTTCGCCCGTGGGCGGACGGGACGGGGGAAGCATAAAGGACGACAGGATGTGAAGGGCTCAGTGTTTTCTGCCGGCCGCCGCCGTAACAAAACCGTGTCTGACGCCATGCATGCGCCCGCCCGTGTGTGTGTGTGTTGACAGGCTTCTTTCACCTGAGAGTCCCTGAGTCGTCGGCGGTGGGCTCGGCGGTGGGCAGGATCAAAGCCCACGACCTGGACATCGGCAGGAACGCCGAGGTGGAGTACACCATCGTGCCGGGAGACGGCGGCGCCATGTTCGACATCACCACCAACGAACACAACCAGGAGGGGATCATCATCCTGAAGAGGGTACAGAGCGCACGACTCGAGCACGACACAAGTGCCACACGAGTACGACGTGATAATGACACGAGTGCGACACGAGTTCGACACGATCACGACACAGACGTGACTCGAGCACAACACGAGTGTGACACGAGTACGACGTGATCACGACATGAGTGCGAGCACGACACGAGAGCGATAAACACAGGCATCTATCTATCTATCTATCTATCTATCTATCTGTCTGTCTATCTATCTATCTATCTATCTATCTATCTATCTATCTATCTATCTATCTATCTATCTATCTAT
>JAUESF010000002.1:2330361-2342846 GCA_032274765.1 Malacoctenus tetranemus | reverse complement strand
TCCCTGTTCATGACCAGTAAACAAATGCACGGAGTTAATCTCGCCATGTGTTCGGGCTGAGCGCGAAACCGCAGCATAAACAGGCCTGGCGTTGGCCCTGCGTGTGTCTCCCACAGGTGATTCAGATATTCAGCGCCAAGGACCAGGACCTGCCCAGTGCCGGCCAGCAGTTCTCCTTCAGGTCGCCCAAAGACGACGTCAAGAACAAGAACTTCACCATCCGCGACTTCGGAAGTGAGTTTTCTCTCGTTCATCCTCGAAAACAACAAACTGAAGACACTCAGGACATTACAGCAACTCGACATAACAGCATTCAGTCAGAAGTCAAAGAAACTCAACTGAAGTCAAATGTGGAACAAGAGTTTTCTGTCTTATTACTTGTCAGAATGATTTTGCAACAGGTAAACACTCAAGTTTGGATGCATGTTGGAAAGTTTGCTGCTGTGAGTGTCGTACAGGAGACTGATGCAGTCCGCCGCAGTGCTAAAAATAGCTTGAACACATGCAGTCAAACGTCTCCTTATGATAAGGCCACATATGACAGCATGCAGCGGCGAGCCGCCCGAGCCCTTTGAAGTCTCACCAGAAAGATGGGTGAAGAAAAGTGGGACATGGCAGGATGAGGCCGGGGAGACGAATGCATTCGCCTTCCCTGACCAGCCCCCGTCCCAACCTGTGATCCACTTTTACCTCTTGGACACACTGTCCTGCGATTTCCCCGAGCGGCCCGAAGCCGCGGAGGCTCTCGCTGCAGATCCACAGCGAGATCTGATAGGCAGGGACAGGAAATTCAAACACCACAGGCACTGCGGGCAGGTTCAGGGAGAGGGAGAGAGGGAGAGAGACACAGAGAGAGACAGGGAGAGCGAGGGAGAGAGAGAGGGAGAGAGAGAGGGAGGGAACACAAACAAAATCACGCTTGTACACAACATGCGAGGTGTACTAAAACGCCTGACCTGCTGTCAGGAAAAAGTGCCAGGCTTTGTCAGTGGGACAAACCCGGCTTGACAGGGGTCAGACAGACTCGCTGTCGCAGGCGCAGGCAGGCAGGTTTGACCTGACACCTTCCCTCTCGCTCGTATACGATGTCGACCTCGATTCAACTCGCCATCCTTACACCTCCGGCTGCATCCTCATGATGCTCCCTTTTTACTGTATCTCCTCTATTCTCTCTATTTTACCCAAAGATCACATGAAGCCTGGTTATTTTCATTATTGATCGAGCAATCGTGCATTTGTGGGATGAGCAGCAAAGCTGATGGCAGTATCTTTCTACACAGGTTTTAAATACCTATTTCTGTTATTGAATCTTGTTTTTTTGCCGATTCATGAGCTCTCAAAGTGGCGTCGGGGTGTCAGCGAGGGTTGTATGGGGCGTGGTCGGACTCAGGCAGCGTTTAAAGTAAGTGGTGTTAAAACGCTGCGAGCTCGGAGAAGACAAACATCTTTGATTCTCGTCTCACTCCGACGTTTGGAGACGATTTGATATCAAAGATGAAGAGAAATCAGACGCCGAAAAAGTTTCGCCCCTCTCGGACCGGCGGAGCAGCTCGGAGGAGAGTGCGATTGATGTTGGAGGTTTTACTTTCCTTCACTTTGGTCAGAACATCGTCCAACCTGCACAGATCAAGAAAGTCGGCGCCCCGCCTCCACGCTCCGGCTATGTTTCTAATGGTTCTTTTCATCTCAGATCACAAATGTTTTTTAAGGACCGACCAAACTTTGAAGATTCCTTTGAAATTATTTCACGTCTTGTTTTGGAAAGTCGTCCAAACTCTCTCTCGTCTTTGTTCGCCGTTCTTCCAGACAACACCGCCGGCATCGTGACCAAGCGGGGCGGCTTCAGGCGGCGCCTGCAGGAGATCTACTTCCTCCCAGTGGTCATCGACGACAACGGCTACCCGCCCAAGAGCAGCACGGGCACGCTGACCATCCGCGTCTGCGGCTGCGAGTTGGACGGCTCCCTGCTAACGTGCAGCGCTGAGGCCATCTTTCTACCTGTGGGCCTGAGCACGGGAGCCCTGATCGCCATCCTGCTGTGTATCATCATCCTGTTAGGTGAGACGCGTTCAGCTTGCTCAGACAGTGTGAAGAGATCAAATGTAAGCTTTTGGTCTGTTAATGCTCATGTAGTTGCTGTTAGTAAGTTTAGTAAGTGCTTGAATATGCACAGACACACAACAACAAAGGAAGCAGCTTTAGGAATGACTGAACTTTCTTGGTCCAAATAATAAGATCAAAGCTAATTGCACTGCTAATGCTAATTGGGAAAAACAAACAAACTTTGTGTTCACAATTGGCACACTTATCTTTGCTAATGCTAATACATTTGCTACTGCTAGTTTCAATCTGCATGAAATATCCAGCAGTAAAATCCACAAAAACAAAAACAAGTTGCCAATGCAATTTTATCTTCCTCATCTTTGAGCTAATTTCCCTGCTAACGCTTCCCTGACTGGTGAAGTTCGGCTGCGGACACAGTTGTATAAGAGTTGAAGGGGAAGGTTCCCAGTTCAACTGTGGTTCAGCGTTTCTTACCTGTGAGGTGACGGCTCGGACTCTTCGTTAGCGCCGGGTCGAATCGATCCTCTCGTCCGGATTTTGACAAAAAGACGCTCGCTGACATTTCGGTAAAATGTCAAACCATTGACGTTTGTGTTACACAACTTTTGCCCGTCACCACCGGTGATCCGTGCCGTCTGTGAAGTTCAAGGCAAAATTTATAACTTAGGTTTCCTGTGAGCTGCGTTCGAACTTTATTTGGAGTAAAAGTGAAAAACTTAATAACTCAGCTCAGCAGAATCAGTGAGTTATACATTAAATTTTTGCAGATAAATGTAAAATACAGCTCTTGTACATCATCCTTACACAGAATTACCGAAACTACTAAACAATTTTTTTAAAAGAAAAGGTCTAAATAGTTTCTGAAAGATAAAACGTTTTCCTTTTTTAGCTAATATGGGTATAATTGTACATTTTCTGTGGTATTTTCAGGAAGGTTTTTGAATTAACACAACAACCAAAGCACCAGAAGACCCAACGCGTCCCAAAATGTCATCAACACAATGCGATTAAAAGCATCCCTGCAGGACGCCGCCGTCTCTGACCTTTTCTTTGTCAAAAAGAGCAACATGGAGAAAAAAAACCCAGGCTCCACCTGCTCCGTACACGCTGAGCTGACCACCAAGCTCCGCCTGTTGTCTCTCTGGGAGTGTCCGCAGTTAATTACCGGACCCGGTATGAGTTTGGTCATTCAATGAGACGTTAAAGATTGGAGGGAGGGGGCGGAGCTCGGCTCGATAAACTCGACCCAATCGGCGTCCTGAAGCCATCCGGCTTTTTTTTTTCCTCCCCGCAAGGTCACGGCTGTAAAACTCCTCCTTAATTCTTTGCTATTAATGTCCGAAACTCATCTGCATGGCTGGGAGGAAGTAAATGTGGGTTTATGGCATCGTTTTGTGAATTATGAAACGTGGGATGGCCGGTTGTTAAAGAAGTTTCACTCAGGAAGTCAACGGCGGCCGTGACCTTTTGGAAATTTAGCTGTATTTACTTTTCTCGGTGTCCTTCGGATTTACGGCCTTCAACTCCGGCTCTGTCCTGTAATTAATCCTCCCTCGTGAGTGTGTTCATGTGAAATATGAGCTGCGGTGTCATTGTGTTTGATTGAACATAAAAGCACGCAGATGAGGGTTGGTGCCGCAGAGCTGTGTGTGTGTATGTGTATGTGTGTGTGTGTTCCTCACCCCTTCCTCGCTCATATGAGAGGGATGTCTTCAAAGCTCTAAGCCGACTCACCCCCAAGGCTGAGGCTGACGCCAAACTGTCATGCTGTCCCTGAGCGGAGGGGGAGTGGGGGGAGTGGGGGGGAGAGTGGCAGAGAGAATCAGAACTCACACTGAGAACATTTCCATAGAGCCACTCGGCTTCTGCCGAGGATTTGTCAGGATGACCCAGTTGTCCCGTGAGCGGCGACGAGGAGGTAAATTAAACAACGCCGGGACCTCCGCCGCTGTTTCTCAAACACCGGCTGCGCCTAATTCGCCAAGCAGTGCTGAACCGCGGTGCCCTATAATAACCTTCATGCTCTTGAAGTCCGGGACAGAGACCACTGGGGGGAGCTGGCGTACCACACAAGCACTGGATAAAAACACAGAGTGGAGCAAGGGAGGCAGATCCGGGGAGGTTGAAAGGAAGAGACCTACTTAAAGCTTTTTCTCTCAGTCTGAATGTATTTATTGGACTCTTTTATATGAAGGATTTCAGTTATATCCTGGCCATTGCTCTTCCTCCTCCGTGTAACTGTATCCTAAAAACCCCAAAGGAAAAACACACATTTCACTGCGTTTTTCAATGAATAGACAGAGCGAGGGACACAGTGAGAGACAGATAGCACAGAGGCAGAGAGGGGGGGGGATTTCACTGCTATACTGTGCTGGAAATTTCCCACCGCCTCCAGCCACATGTGATTGGTAGCATGACAAAGCAATAAATTGTAGCTTTGGGTGTATAAACGGATGCAATTTAACCCATAACAACCTTTATCGCCCCTGGAGTGTCCATTCTCAGCCCCTTTTGTTGTTATCTCTCCATTGCTTGAGCCACCAACGCGGGTTAATTCCCAAACGCCTGCATGAAAATAGGTTAAATTAGCCTGAAACAACTTTGTGGTTTCATTTAATGTTGTTTAAACGCTCTATTTGAGTGTGTGGCAAGCGCTAACCGTGTAATTGCAATAATTGGGGAGCTAACATATGACCTAGATGTCTAAGCAGGATTAAGAGTCCACAGTCATGCTAGCAGCCCTGGCAAAGCTATACCGCAGAGCTTAAGAGGTAATTGCTAATGTCAGCACGCTAACATGCTCATAATGACCACACTAATGCTCACCGCTAGCAGGTACTGCTCGCCATCTTAGCTCAGGCATGATCGGGAGCTAAAGCCAGCTAATTAGCTCATGAACGCTAATGGGAATTGGAGCTCGGAAGAAAGCTGGAAGAAGAAGAGTGTAGCAACACAAGTCAGAATAAACATCTGGTCAAGAAATAAAAGGGAGAATATTATTGATTGAGACTCTTGGAATTGATGTTGACAGACAAACAATACATCTTTTTAATCTTTGCTTTTTCTGTCACTCTCCAACTTGCTTCTAAGCCCCTGGTTCAACTTCTGAGTTGCCAAAACATTGCAGTGAAGCCAAATACTCCTGACACCTGCTTTCACCAGATTACTGAAAGACCGAGCCTTCAAAATAAAAGATTTAGACTGTAGAAAGTGTTGTTTCCTCGGATCCCCCACCGAGGGCACCGTCTAACTCTCAGTTGTCTGGTTGTGTCCCCTCAGTTATCGTGGTCCTTTACGTTGGCTTGAGGCGGCAGAAGAAGAAGGAGACCCTCATGTCGTCCAAAGAGGACATCCGGGACAACGTGATTCACTACGACGACGAAGGAGGTGGGGAGGAGGACACACACGCCTTCGACATGGGGACGCTCCGCAACCCCAAGGTGGTGAAGGAGAACCTGTTCCGCAGGGACGTTAAACCGGAGACCAAGCGAGGTCCCAAGCCGCCTGTCTCTCAGGACAGCGCGGACATCCGGGACTTCATCAACCAGCGCCTGAAGGAGCACGACGCGGACAACTCGGCGCCGCCCTACGACTCCTTGGCCACGTACGCGTACGAGGGCGACGGCTCGGTGGCGGAGTCGCTGAGCTCCATCGAGTCCGTGGCGATGGACCTGGAGGAGGACTACGATTACCTCAGTGACTGGGGCCCCCGCTTCAAGACTCTGGCAGGGATATTTGGGGACGCGTCAGAAACTCAGTCGGACTCAACAACCACGGAGAACACACATTGATGTTATTCACAGACTCACAAAGCAAATATGTAACGTTGTTCTTTTCTTTTTATTCGCTCCAGCTCACTCTTTTCTTCTGTTTTTTTTTTTTTTTTTACCATTCGCCGTCCCAAAATTGTAAAAAACAATAAAAGATGAAAGAAGGGGAGAACATATGGTAACATGAGTCGATGAGCAAAAGCAGCCATTCGGTTTCTCTTCAGTTGAATGTTGTTTGTTGTCTTACATTTGGTTTCCTCTCGGGGGGATACACATGGAAATGCTGCCATTTTCCACAACATCCTTTAAAGTGCCTCAATATAATTGTTCTTTCACTCGCTCTTTCATGCCACACACCCAGCGTTTTCTTTTCTCAGCACCCTCCCGTCGTCGGTCGGCGCCGATCCACTCGGCGCGCAGCACCGCGCTCTTATTGGCCGAGCCGCCGACCGAGACCAACGTCAACTCCGTGGGGAACAAATGAGTTGGCCCGAGTTTGGCCAAAGATGTTTTTGAATGTTATTTATTCTTCTATTTATTTATTGGCTGATTGAGTTTGATTTTTTTGTGTATTTATCTATTTATCTCTCAGTCATCGATCTGTATTTTTTAATTTTTTTGGAGACACTTGGACAGATTTTTTGTAATTAATCGCGGCCCACTTGAAAATGTACGTTTCTGTTAGTTGGGTCCTGTGAATAGACTTGTACTAGAGATGTAAAAAAGATTAATTAGGGCTAAATACTACAGTTCAGTCATGTAATAAACACTGTTTTCTTAAATAAAACACACTTGGACAGAAAGGTTTTCTTCGTTCCTTCATTACCGTCCAAAGTAACGACATCATCAGCCACGAAACTCATTCGGTTGAGCTGAAGCTTGGAGGAAGATGCTCTATTATCTAAATCTCTACACTTGTTAGAAGAAACAGATGTGTGAACTAAAGAGAAGCAGCAACAAAACGGTTGAGATAAATTAGCAACACAGACGGATGCAGACGGCACTTAGAAAGAGAAGCTGGTTTATCCCAGGCTGCTAATGCTAATCACAATCACCCTGAATGCAGGCTAATGGCTAATGACACTGTTTGCCGAGCAACATCAACAAGACAGCGAGGACAACTATCCAGGTTGTAATTGATTTGTTTGAAAAGAAGAACTCAGCTCAGTTAGCATTTAAATTGTGGATGTTTCCTCATTCCACCAAATATTCCATGAAAAACGAATCGCGACACGTGAATTACGAGCCACACTGGGGCTTCAGCGAGCTATCGTTTCTCCAGGCGGCGCACGGAGCGACTCGGGGCTTTTTCTCGCCACGGTCCGGCGGCGCCCTAATGGAAGGTTCTGGATGAAAGCCAGAGTGGGTGACACACAAAGCAGAGCGGCTCCTGATGGGGGCCAAGCGATTCTCCCTCCGTCACCTCCAGCAGACCTACCCAAGGTAGAGCTTCGCTGAAGGTGTAGTGGTGTGTTTAAATCGGCATTAGGTAATCTATGACCCCTGCAGACAGCTGGAATTGCATCAGCAGCGGCATAAGTTAACTCCTACACACTCTCCTCCCATGATGGAGGTGAGGAACGGTGCTAATGCTAATAGCTGCACCTTCTGTCAGGTAATTTCTGCCTCCAGGGTGATAATTTAGACTTCTTGGCTTTTACATCAATCCTTATGGTAATTTACTGTAAAGGCCACAATTGTGGCTTTCTGAAGCAGCCTTAACATTTCCCGGCATCGTTTGCATAATCAGCCTCCATTCACAGCAGTTTTATGTTTTGCAGGATTTTAGGATCCAATCTGATGAGAACGCAGAGAGTAAAAGACGGGTTGAATCATGGACGTCAGTTAGCATGCGGCTAAAAGCTCCTGTGTGTCTGGAGGTGGAGGGGGGGTGGGGGTCCCAGCTCGCTGCAGTCACGTGTGAGTGGCCGGTGTGGGTGACAATGATCCATGAATGCTCACAGCAGCAGTTGTGAACACTAAACACAGCGGCGCCTCCCTGCTGCTGCTGTGTGGCCTTTCCCCAAAACACACCGCTTCCACACCACTTATGACTCACTCTGTCTAGTGGCACGATGGGCCTGTGCAGACAGACCAAACAGAGACATCAGCGCTAACAGGCAATAGTGGTGGTAGTGGAGGTGATGGTGGTGGTGGTGGTGGGTGTGGGAATGTGAGGAGGAGGAGGAGGAGGGAGGAGGAGGGAGGAAGGGGGATGCTGCCAGCCGCTGCATAAACATGAGAGAACTGGCAATAGCTGAGCGGGGGGGGGAGGGAGGGAGGGAGAGAGGGAGGGAGGGGAACCGCCAGCCAAAGCTAAAAGACGAGATGGCATTGATACTGTTTACGTTGGATTGGGTTCAACCGTCTGCCCCGGTGAACGGCACAGTCCAGCCTCATTGTTCACACTCCTCTGCTGCCTTTCCTTTTTTTTCTGTCACTGCAGCGAACGCCACAGGAACCAAACGTCCTGCTCGTACACAGCTTATCAATAATTTCATCGCAGCGTCCAGATTCAGCTCTGACATGGTGGGAAACATGTTAATTTTTGGCGTGGGCACGGGAGCTTTGTGTTGAGCGCGATGTTTACGCCGTCCAATTTTCTGAGTCATGCGAGTCTGCGGGAACGAGCGCGGCTGTCATGATTCGACAACAACAAGTTGTCAAGGCGCCTTTTGAATAAAGTCCTCTTTTGTTGTCGGCGCTGAGCAATTTGCTTGGACTGAACAAAGTAAACACATAGCATCACCAAGACGTCCTTTATTATTACTCTTCGGTTTCCTCACATCTGATGGTGCGTACAGGGAATTACAACAATACATAGATGCACTTTAATTAAAAGCAGTCACTTAGTTTTATCTTAACATGCTGAGTGTTTTCATATGGAAACAAAGCAGCTCCCCCACAGCTGCTGAGTCCTCCAAGATGACAAATTTGTGCTGATGTGCAGAGCCGGTTCCTCGGTGGCCGCTAACCTGTGTTCGCCCTGTTAATTAAGCAGTAACAGCAGAGACTAACCTTGAGACGGAGGCATGTAAGTAAACACAGCAGTCATTATGGCTCTCTAAGTACACACACACTTAGTGTTAAGCAATAGTTATGACCTTTTCCCAGAGTCAGAATTGACACAGCAGCTGCGATGAGGAGTTGTCAGTTTATTAGCAACAGTGAGGGAGAAAATGCGCAGCAGAAATTAATTACAAAGTCTTTTAAGAACACTGAAATCTGTTGAAATAAGAGGAAAAACACAACTTCCAACAGTGACAACAGAGAAATAAACTGACAGTGACACAGACAAGGGAGAAGGAGGGGGGTGAAAACCACTTGCTTTCTATAAAACAAAATATCCAACCTCACCACTGAACCATCTGAGAAAAAAAACAATTTTGATAGGGCTAATGATCGACTCTGAAAACACTGAACCCCTCTAAGTTGAGGAAACGATGCGTTTTTACGCTCCTCACATTTGCGACGCCCCCCCCCCACACTTCTTTTCAAAGTGGTTTGATCCAATCAAGCGCACTTCCACCTTCTAACGGCTGCGAAGCTAATCAATGGCCGCCTGATGAGCTAACTGACCAGTAAGTAGCTCCAAAACTAAAGACGCGAGTCACTGTTTCACCAACAGTACAAAACAAATCTAATCGTGAGTGGACGCAGGTTGTGTTTGTTTTCACTTGGTCACCTCGGGTTGAGTGTTAAGTGTGAACGTTTTCATGGTGAATCACCGACAAATGAAGTTCGTTTATTCACACTATTTTATCAGCTTTTCAAGTAATCGTCCTGTAGTGTGTTATTAAACACACTGAGAATGGAAACTTAGTCAAATAAAGGCAGGAAATTAAGTGAATTCCTTAAATAAGTATCAGATAAAATTCAAAATTATGGTGATCAAACGCTATCTCGTTTTAATTACTTTCCACCAATTAAACTACATGTAATTATAATCGACACGTTGCCGTAGTAATGGAGGAAACAACACAATATAATCTAGTTCAACTGTGAGGTTGAAAACAGAGAAAAGATGGTTTATAAACAAGCAACTGAGTTGTTTATTTACAAACAGTTTCACTGAGACTCTGCTGGTTCATCACCGTTTAGTCCTCACTTCCTGTTAGGATTATGAGAGGTGTCACTGTCCCTGTTTCAGCCACAAGTCCCTGAAACTTTGGGCCCAGCGATGACAGAAAGTCCCCGTAAATACTCGTCTCATTTACTTGGACAGCGCTGGAGAGGTTTGAGCCACCGGCTCACCTTCCTCTGTCTGCATTATTACACCAAAGATAAGGCTGAAAAGAACAGGGTGAAAGAGTCAGGCAGCGGATAATAAGGAGAAGAGAGGAAAACAGCATATTTTCCCTTTGAAGGTAATACATAGAAATTAAGCTGCAAAGTAACTTTTTAAACCCGTCTTCAAATTTCAAAAGCCCGTGTGAGGGAATCTGAGCGCCTCTCT
This sequence comes from Malacoctenus tetranemus, assembly GCA_032274765.1. NCBI lineage: Eukaryota > Metazoa > Chordata > Actinopteri > Blenniiformes > Labrisomidae > Malacoctenus > Malacoctenus tetranemus. Next base: position 2,332,556 of record JAUESF010000002.1, on the reverse strand, counting down.
TGTAAGAAGTGTCTTTATTTCCCGGCTTGTCACAGTTTCTGCAGACGCTGTGTGATCCCCAACAAGTCAAATGAAGACTCCTCTTTTGTTCCTCTCTCACCATTTCATTTCACTCTTCACAGGAAGAACGGCCTCCGCGAAAACAGCATCCAATCCAAGGACATCCAGCACATGGTGAGTTTAATGCCAAACTCTCTGAATGTTTCCTTTCTAACCTGAACACGTGAGTGTGGTAGACTGACACTGAACTGGCGATTAACATTAGCATGTCCAAGTGTTGCTGTCTCACTAAACTCCTGTTGAAATAGATTCTGGAGCCTCAATGTACCTTGGTCAGAGCTGTCTGCGTTTGACTGCATGTTGGAGTTTATCCCGGCTGTTTTGTTCATGCTAACATCTTGATGATAGAGCATCTTCCCCCTGGTAACTGATGTGTCCTCAGTGAATCAGATGTGTTATTCGTTATGAGCAGTGACCAAACTGTGATCGATTACCTCCGATGGGTCGTGATGAATTATCAGAAGTATTATCTCTTTTTTATTGTTACAATTTTAATTATCTTTCACTTTGGTCCAAAAGTGGATGTGTCTAACTTGGACGTGTCATTTTTAAATGAGGAAGTTGAGCTCTGACATTGTTCGACCTCGTTTTTTGGTTCCAAAGAGGACTCGGAAATAGTCTGCAGAGTCGTTTCTGTCTTGGTTTAAAGAAAAACCAACGAAGCGACGTGACGAACAATGTGCCACAAATCAAAGGTTGGCTTTAATTGGATAATTCGTTCTGTTTTAAGTCTCGGTATCTTGCCGCGGCTTTATTAAAACGGCAGACTGGGAGGTGGAGCGTTGGCGGAGGTGTGCGGGCTCTTTCTAGTTTTAATCAGTAATCTGTGTAATTTCACAGATCTGTGGTCAAATCTTTTCAAGGAGTCTGGGTCCTCCACGCATTTACTGTATCAGTGGTGCACAGAGGGATGGCTCCGGGCCAGCGGGCTCTGCTACTTTCAATACTTCTGGAGCTCACACTCTCAGCAAATTCAAGCGGGGTGTCATGGTGGCGGTGGTGGGGGAGAAAAGAGGTGAACTACAGATCATTTCTACTTAAATACCACGAGGAGCTCTGCAGTTGAAGGAGACTTGAGAGGTGCATTTTAAATCATCCTGGCCCACTTCTTTGGAGACTCAAAGAGTTGGCGCCGCGCAGAGGAGACAGGTCGGAAAAGTTGGAATAAACAGCTGCAAGCGTGCGAAATGCGCACATCCTTACCTTAATCCCATTTTTCACAAGCTATTTCAGGGTTTGCCCAAGTCAGCCGAGCGTGGCCCCTCCCCCCCGGCCCCCCCCCCGGCCCCGCAAGACAAATATAAATAGCTGCAAATTTGTGATTTCTTTACAAACACGAGAACAACACTCGCACGATCCCAGGTAATTATGACTTCTTCTCAAACAGATTACATGGTTACAACTTCGTGGTCGTCAGCGCGGCGATAACGAGCTTAACCTGCTTTGTATTGGCTGTAAAAATAGCACACGCAAAGTCCCTGCAGGCAGACGCAGCGCAGGAAATGGTCTGTGTCTGTCTGCGTTAGCAAAGCACACGAGCAGCCGAGTGACTGAAGAAGAAGAATGAGTTGGAGCCACGTGCGCTCCTCATGTTACGTCTGAGCAGGGAAGCAGCATATGGCCCTTAACAGTGCCAACGGTGATCTGAGGAGGTGCCGCTCCTCGCTGCTTAATGACCTGGCGCGAAGAATACGGACGGAGAGACGGCTATTTTAGGGATTCCCGGTTGTTTCCAGCTCCGAAACATTAAAGCAGATGTCAAATAACCTTTTTCTTTGTGTTGGAGCCTATTTTAGTTGCCGTCTAATTCTTTTAATCATGCGAAAATGTCTTGAAGCACCACGGCTCTGCAGGAGGAGAGGAAAGGACAGAGTGTGAGACGTGGTCCTCCATGTCTGACGAGTCGAGATTATAATCTGACCCAGACTGACCCAAAGCTGACTATCCCAATCAAAACTCTTCTTCTTCTTCTTCTTCTTCTTCTTCTTCTTCTTCTTCTTCCGCTGATTCAGCAAATATCTGTTTTCTTAAACCTCGACTTCAGTTCTTCTGAGATGACTCCCCCCTCCACACACACACACACACACACACACACACACACACACACACACACACACACACACACACACACACAC